>CM020502.1:915000-1235000 GCA_009823395.1 Thamnaconus septentrionalis | reverse complement strand
TCGAGAGCAACAAAAACACGGACCGCCGGGCGCGGTCGGCACCGGGTGTTTGCCGGCGAGTCGGCGTCGCTCAGAGAGGAAACCATTTATGTCGCGTCAGGAAGAAATGCGGCCCTTCAAACGAGGAGGCATCAGCTCCCTTTGCAATGAGTTAGTTTATATACTTAGATTTTTTTATTTTGTCCTCTGACAAGTTTGGTTAAAGTTGTCCAGATATATTATCATCACTCTGCAATCTAGTATGTATACAATACATGTACAGAGTGACGGGATGGTGCAGTTGCAATGGCTTTTTTTAATTTATGACTGTAGTGTGTGTGTGTGTGTGTGTGTGTGTGTGTGTGTTGCTTTTGTATTTATTGTTGTAATTTTAATGTTTCTTTGATGCACTGACTGTCTGGCACTATTCTATTCTATTGTACTGTAGTTAATATATGGTGTGAGGTGCTTAATAAAAACACATATGTGTGTGTATATATATACGTACATATATATATAGATTTGGAAATAGACATAGATATAGATACAGATATAGATATATATATACATACACACACACACACACGCACGCACGCACGCACGCACGCACGCACGCACGCACCCGTCGCCGCCCAACCTCAACTGTGAACTGTGTGTTGTGTTGCTCAGGACAAGGCCGCCCTGGAGAGTCTGAGTCAGCAGCTGAAGCAGCAGGCCGAGGACAAGTTCAGCCACGCCATGCTGGACTTCACCATGAGCGGAGACTCTGACGGTAGGCAAATTCACACGCAGGCACGCACGCACGCACAAGCACACAGGTGATAAAACAAGTGCGAATGGAAGATTTCTCTTACTTTCAAGACGTTTTAACTCCCCCCCTACCCACGCAATTAACCGTTTGTCGCCGTCCTTTTTTGCAGAAAATAACTTTAGAGAGCTTGAATAGATTTAAAAATGTAATTTTTTGAAAGTTCCTTCTACTTGGAAAAAATGAATTCACATTCATTTGAAGACACAGCCTCCACAAAAAAAACATTCAAATTCCTCCCAGTTTTGAACAAACCTTGTTTTCAGTGTGTTCAACTCCCCCTCCGCCACCCCTGCACCTGTCTTTCTCTTCCCCCTCCAGGCTCCCCCAGCGTGTCCGACTCCAGGATATTCCGGGAGAGCCGCGGCCGCAGCAGCAGCGAGCCGCACATCAAACGGCCGATGAACGCCTTCATGGTGTGGGCCAAGGACGAGAGGAGGAAGATCCTGCAGGCCTTCCCCGACATGCACAACTCCAACATCAGCAAGATCCTCGGTAAAGAAAACAGACGCGCGCGCACACACACACTCACAGCCAAGTGAACAGGAGACACGACGTGATCCCAACTCCATTTCACACTCCCTTAAACACACACGCTGGCGCACGCGTGCGCACACACGCAGTGATTTCATTAGAAGCGGTGGCGGTGGCGTAAGCTGCTGTTAATGAACGGCTGGGGAGAGCGCGGCACCGACAAATGATGATATAATTCATTATGCATTAAACAAGCAGCGCAAGACCGCCTGACATTTCCCCCGGACCGCCGGGATCGGCCCTGACATTTTAAAGAGCTCCTAAGCGTTTTATAACGCAGGGAAATCTGGTTTTAATAAGCCCCCCCTCACACCAGCCCACCTCCCACCATCCCCCCTCCAGCACACACACACGCACACGCCAGTGCGCTCCCTTCCTCGATTGCTAACAGATCGCGGAACACAGGAGGCAGAGGGAGAAAGTGGCCAAGTGCTGACAGCTTCTGCCCCGTTCGACATGCAGTAGCGGAGTTCAAACTCAGAGCAGATATGAAATACACAGGGGAGGGTGTGCTCAAGATCTCTCGCTCTCTTACACACACACACACACACACACACACACACACACACACACACACACACACACACACACACACGACTCCAAACTTAAATACAATTTAACATCCTGAAAAATGAGCGCTCTGGAAATCGGTGCCCTTGTGATGTCACAAAGGGCTCCGATACCTCAACGGCACCTCTGCTAAAGTCACAAGAGCTTTTTTTTGATTATTATTATTTAAAGGTGCAATCCTTAATTGATTCAAAACACACGTGGCTTCCTTTGAATGTGCGACCTTGAAGTCTCTGCTGCTCTTTAAGTAGCTCCTCGCTAACACGGCCGCCTCTCCCTCCCACACAGGCTCCCGCTGGAAAGCCATGACCAACCTGGAGAAGCAGCCCTACTACGAGGAGCAGGCACGCCTCAGCAAGCAGCACCTGGAGAAGTACCCCGACTACAAGTACAAGCCGCGGCCCAAGCGCACATGCCTAGTAGACGGCAAGAAGCTGCGCATCGGCGAGTATAAGGCCATCATGAGGTCCCGCAGGCAGGAGATGAGGCAATACTTCAGCGTGGGGTGAGGCTTCTCTTTTTTTTCCTTTGTTTTGTTTGAATTGGCGTCTCTTTATTCGAGAGTGACGCCGCCGTCGCTGTCTTTTCGTTTCTCAAAGACGCGTGGAGCCACTGTGCTGATGTATAAAGCGGTTAGAGGAGGAACTCTAAGCTGCTTTTTTTTTCAAATGAAAACAATCCACTTCTCTCGTACTGAAGTTTTCCTTTTATAAAGCAGCAATTTTTTCTTTTAACAAAGCTGAAAAACATTTTGGGATTTATTGATATAATATACAATTGTATGTGGGTGTGAATATATGTATATACTGTATTTGTGTGTGTGTGTACATATACATATATATATATATATATATATACATACGCATATTTACACATTTATATAGATTATATATACACACACGCACACACACATATATACATATATATATATAATAGATCTTTGTCTACAAATGTCTTCGCAGGCAGCAGGGCCAACTGCCGCTCTCCTCGGCGGGCGTGGTCTACCCAGGCGCCCTGTCCATGGCCGGCATGCCGTCCCCACAGATGCCCTCCGAGCACTCCAGCATGTCCAGCAGCCCCGAGCCCGGTGCCAACACCGGTCACGGGCCGGGCCCACACGCGCCCGGCTTGAAGGCCGGCGAGCCACGCGTCAAGGAGGAGGAGCTGCGGCTGGACGACAGCAACGGTGACATGTACGAGGACTTCGACTACGAGGACGAGGAGGCCGACTACGCCAGCGACAACGACAACCACATCACGCAGTAGGGCGGTCGGTCGGCGGCTGGCGGCGGCTGGCAGCTGGCGGCGGCTGGCGGGGGCGCGACGCACAATCGCAGGCTGGCCGACACCTCCCCTCACCCCGACACCTCCCTCCCCCACCCCCTCGGCCAGACCGGGAAGAAAGACTTTTGCCAATCTTTCCCCCGCCCTCCCTCTTACCCGAAAACTAAAAAACATAATAAAAAAAAATACCCTCACAGTGACCCTCGGGTGAACACAGACTCTTCGGACCGAGCCGGACTTCTCCCACCCCACCCTGCCCCACCCTGCACCACCCAGCCCCACCCAGCCCCACGCCGCCCTCGCAAAGTCCTCCCCGACCCAACCCGCAGTCCTGATACCAGCAATCCGATCAATCAAGTGAAAGCACAGGGCCTGTCACTCACACTGACTGTTACACAAGAGCCGGAAAAAGAAACCTGGCAGGACGAGACGACCACGGCGAGCCGAGCCGAGCCGAGCCGAGACAGGGAGGTAGGGGTGGAGGGAGGGGGAGAGAGAGAGAGCGAGAGAGGAAGAGAAAAAAAGCCCCCCCCTCAAACGGACACTCAAGTACTACTGCAGTTTCCTGGCGAGCGACGAGGAGAAAACCGAGGAACCGCGCTCAAACCTTTTTCCGACCTCCCCCGCCACACACACACACACCTCCCGTTTGTAAGACAGAAACTAACATTTCCCTCCACTCCACCCACCCACCCCCACCACCACATCCTCCTCCTCCTCCTCCCCTTCTCCTACTCCCCCGCTGAGATGGAAAAAAAAAGGTGGAGCAGTGGACCTGTCCAAGGCTAACAGATGACACTTTAAGACGGTGGACCTGTTTATTATTATTATTATTATTATTATTATTATTATTATTACTATTATTACTATCGAGAGACACTTTTAACAGAAACAAGCTTTTTTGTTATTTTGTTTTTTTGTTGGTTTGGGTTTTTTTTCGTTCTTCGGTTCTATAATATTCTCACTCAGGTACACGGTGCCAATAAGTGGCTTGTGAATGTGATTTGTTGTTTTTTTGTGCTACAAGTTTGAATAATAAGAAGAAGAAGAAGAAAAAAAAAAGAGACATTTCTGTCCCCCCTCCCTCCTCTCCTTCTGTCGCAAGAGCAACCGACGAGACGGCAGACGTGTTTTATTTTTGACCAGAACATGTCTTTTCTCTTTGGGGGGTTTTTTCCCTTCAAACTCGCAGTTTTACTGTTCGCTGTTCAGCTCCTCTACTTTTCTCCTGCCTTCCCAATTTCCTTTTTTTTTTTTCCTAAAACTTCCCTCCTCCTGCGTTTATGGCGACGACCCACTCCACCCTGTCACCCCTCCCCCTAATTTGGAATCGTCAAGGTGGAGACGCTCCAGGCGGGACTGGCTGGCGCTGCGTGGCCTTGTGTTCCACGTTCGAAGGGTGTGTTATTTTCTGTGGGGTGGAGAGGAGGAGGAGGACGAAGAGGAGGAGGAGGGGGGGTAGGAGGAGGAGGAGGAGGAGGGTGTCCCGGAGCAGAAAGACGAAAGCACGAGACAATCCGCCCAGTTCTCTCCTCGCCACCACCCGACCCCCTCACCACCACCACCGCCACCACCTCCATCTCATGCAAGGGACACAACTTCGGCACGACCGGAGACACGCGGTGCCTGACCGAGTGCATGCTTTTAACGTTTGCCCGTGCGTGCGTGCGTGAGATGAAGGACTTTTGATTTTGTTTTTTCAACATTTTAGGATACAGGCAGATGGGCAACTTTGCTGCTGTTACTTACTGTACCGTGCACACACACACACACACACACACACACACACACACACACACACACACACACATACACACAACTGTTCTGTCCCTCAGTGTACCTCCCCTCCCCCTGTTCCCTCCGATCGTCCTGCTGCCCCCGACCCCCCAACCCACCCACCTCACCCCCAGTGGGCGGAGCCGAGGTGAAGTCAGCCAGTCAGTGTTTCTGTTAGTATTTGAATACTGTATTTTATTATTTCTCTTCAAACTGCCTCTAGTCTAATAATATTATTAACAATAATTTTAAGGATGGTCAGCATTTCCTAAGTTTAGTAAGTTATGTACAGTATAATTTATTTTTCTCCTCATACCTTATCGGGTTTTTAAGACCACATGAGACTATGACAGTTGATGAAACATTACTCTATTTTAGCTGGTAGGTATTTAGAGCTAAACAAAAAGTCGTCATTTTACCTTGCTTGGTTTTTTTTCGCATTCTTACTGCTCCCCTTCTTATTTGAAGCATTATGTATTATTATCATCATCATTATTATTATTATTATTAATCCCGTGGACAGGGGGGGCGGGGCTCAGTTATTCTGACAGGCTCGGCGCCGGCCCCCTCCTCTGAGCTGAAGACATAATCTTTATCACACGTCCGAAAACCCATTTCTAAAAAGCACTCTGAATCTGTGCAGTCAGAGAAAAGAAGAACATTTTTTATCATTATTATTATCATAATTTTATTTGTAATGATTATTATAATGTATAATGTGAAGTTTCCTCTCTTTCATTTTGATCTTTATCCTGTTGTTTTTTGTTTCTTTTTTCCTTTTTTGGAAAACATTTTGATAATTTTCTCGAAACAAAGAGTCCCGTCCCGGTTTGCTAGTTAGGCGGCCTCAGCCAGTCAATGGAGCATCTTTGGCTTGGATCCACACACACACACACACACACACACACACACACACACACACACACACACACACACACACACAATTATTCTGAAGAGATTATAACATCAACCAAACAAATCTTATGCTGTTTCTGTTTTCTGTTTGTTTGTTGTTTGTTTTGAAAGCTAGAATTCTAGATTTAAAATCCTGTACATATTTACCTGTTTCTTTTACATATATATATGTATATATATATTATATATATATATATATATATATATATATATATATATATATATATATATATATGTATATATGTATATATATATATATATATATATATATATATATATATATATATATATATATATATATATATATATATATATATATATATATATATATATATATATATATATATATATATATATATATATATATATATATATATATATAAATAGATGAATCAAAAGAAAGCAGTGTTTACTGTGATCCGCCAAGCATGTTCCACTGACTGAGCGTGTGAGACGAGCCAATGTAACGACAGTATCTCTTACGTCACCTCTCATCAGGAGCCCTTTGCTTTGTTTGAGCTCCACGCCACGCTACAGGAGCCATGACTACTCTTCAGGTGCGCTGCCTCATAGTGATCCCAATCCACAATCACTCTCGCTGTAGATGCCCGCTACATAATGAGCCTCTGGGTCTTAATATTGCTGTATAGTCGCCCTCCCGTTTTATCGCATTACATTTTTAACGGGATGCTGGAGAGCGAGAGAGAGGGGGGGGGGGGGGGGCAAGTGGATCAGTCCATTTTTAGGGTTTATAAAAAGGTGGGTGGGAGGGTGGGGCTTTCAGATGTCAATCATCCCTGCTGGCAAGGTCTGAACCCAATATCAAGACAATGAAAAAAAATGAAGATGATGACGATATTATTTAAGACAATCAAAGTCATGAGTGGAGCTCAAAACAAAGTGAGAATTATTACAAGTTTTAGAAAAAAAATTATCTTACCATCTCAACTTGAAAAATCAAGAAAGATAATTATGTAAATATAACATAGAGTTATAGATTTATATTTTGTTCATAACACAGTGTAATATAAGTTGTATATTTCTTTTGTCTCTCCCTACTGTCTCTTTTATTGATGTTATCCATGCCACAGAAAAGCAGGAGTCGCCGTACTCTCACACAAAAAAATGAAGAAAAATATCAAAGAAATAAAGAAAAACAGGAAAAAAAAAAAAAGCCGTGGGCTGCCACCACCATCTGTTCTAAGTTCACTTTTTTCAGTATTACTGCCAGACAAGGCTCTAATAAAGACAGCAATGTGTTCGGTTAAAAAAAACAAAAAACAAAAAAATAACTTGTGCTGGTCCTGGTCACTTTCTTTCTCCCCGCACACGCATTCACACAATGGCCTTACAGTTCCGACATATTCACATGAGCACACAAGCACACACGACCATGTGCTTCTCTTTGAAAATGAAGAGATGCAGGGAAACTTGCAGGGATATAGCCCACCCACACTGATGTATGCACTATTAAAGGTCTCGCATTCTACCCATTTTATAGGTCTTTATTTTTATCCCATACTGCTGTAAAACTTAATTAAAAAAAATACACACATTCATTCATTCATTCATCTTCTATACCCGCTTATTCCTATTCAGGGTCACGGGGGTCTGCTGGAGCCTATCCCAGCTGTCTTAGGGCGAAGGCAGGGTGACACCCTGGACAAGTCGCCAGTTCATTGCAGGGCAAATACACACATGTATATGTATATATATATACATATGTATAAATCTCTCTATATGTATATATATATGCATACAGTATAGATATAAATACTGATATAAATTTATGTTTATATGTATGTATATATATATGTATATATATATATATATATATATATATATATATATATATATATATACACACACACATACATACATACATACATATATATATACATACATATATATACATACATATATATTTCGCCCTCTGTTTTTACCCTCTAACAAAAACACTTGACTTCATCTTGCTGAAAAAGATGCTTGGCTGTCGCTGCCATACATAAAGAAGGAGCTGGCTAACCAATACCTGGCTAAGGATGTGTAGAAATCAGTGCTACTGTGCCATCACAAAAGGCTCACTGTTACAGAACTGCATGTTGATGCACTTTAAACTTAAAAAGCATAACAAGCAAAGGTGGTGAAGGATTTTTCTCCTCTCCAGGGAGTTCTTGGACACACTACAGGCCCCTGTCATTGTCTTTTAAAGACATGTTTTGCACGTTACGGGACATTTAATAATATTTTAAAGGTCAACTAAAAGCATATTGAACCCATTTTGACATAATGTCAAGGAATATTTTTGAGAAGTGCTGCTTCATTTTTCAGCGGTACAGCACAGGCCATCAAGGCAGTGGCACTGCAAGTATGTCATTTAACAATTCAATCATCTCCATATCAACATGTTAATTATGCTAAGTCCACCTTCTTGCCCTTCCAATCAGAGGGCCAGCTGGGAGACGAGGAGCCGAATCACGACCCGTGAGCAACCTGATAACCTAATTAAGCACAACAAGGGACCCAGGAGCAGAAGAGGGGTTGAGGAAAGGGTTGTGTGGTTGTGTGTGTGTGTGTGTGTGTGTGTGTGTGTGTGTGTCCATGTGCAAGAACAACAAAGTAAAGAGGGAATGACCCGCCTCTCTCTGTCCCTGTCAAAGGGCCTGGTGCCAGCCGCATGTGCTGCCTGCCACTTTAAAAGAGGATCTTTAATTGATGCTCGCTTAAAGATGCCCAGGACGTTCATGCCTCCACTTTGAAGGGTTAAAAAAAAAAGACACACACACACACACACGCGTGCACACACACACACACGCGCACAGACAACACAAAACGCCACTCAGTGCTGCGCCCATTAAATCGCTTTGCCCATCTGTGTCCATATGTTGCAGCAATCAACCCCCACCGGCCACTCCCGATGCATAAAAACAGATAAATGCACTCCGAGGAGATGATTTTTTATGTGCCTTGCTAATTACCATAGCTTTACGCGCGCACAAAAAGCCCTTTCGATGCAATAGCGATTCGCCACGGGGGCAGATCCACAACTCCTACGGTAAGTGGAGGACTTGGTTGTTCTCTGGGCATTGTGAATTTTTCAGAGGCGGCCTGGAGGCAAAAACCTGAGAAAAGGTTTATGTGTGAATAGCTGAGGAGCAAGAAAAGGGGGCTCCAGATTTCTCTTTTTCCCTCATTGTCAGCAGTACGAGACGTGCCCAAGGAAGCCAACGGTGGCTAAACTCACAGATTGAATCGCAGCCGTACACACACGCACATGCGGCACGAAAAGCACACACACCCTAAGGTCTGCTGTAGGAGTTAGCTCAGCTTAAACCGCAATTATCCACCGGCTGTTTCTATCACAATACTCAAAGACAAAAGGGTGGAAACTATTACAGATTTACATTTCAAAGCCTGCTGCTGTAAATATACTGAGTGTGGTTTAATTCGCTTCAACTTTTTTTTCTGCTTGTGCAAATCCTGTACGAGGCCGACGCTCTGAGGAGGAAGAAGGAGAAGAAGGAGAAGAAGGAGAAGGAAAATGAAAAAAGGCGAAACAAAACACAACTTGTGAGTCACGCATTTGTCTTAGAGCGCTTGCCCGCTAGCGCGCATGCGCCGAGCCCGACGTGTGACTTTGAGCGGCGGCCCCTCTGCCTGCACCCGGCTCAGAGGAATGTGCAGTTTTCAACCGTGGGTGTTTGGAAATTGAGTGAAAAGGATGTCACATTAATGATTTAAAGTCCGTAATAGGATGTGCTGTGACGCTGAGCCGCCAGCTAAGCTGAATTTAAGGCTGCGGCGTTAATGTATTCATGAGGAGGGGGGATTATACAGAGACAAGAGCAGTTAGAGAGCTGAGTGCAGCAGAGCAGTCGGGGCCAGCAGGCCTGCTGGATATTATATACTGCGTGAGCACATATTCCTCAATGCAGGAGGCTCGTTTCAACACACAGATGCACACACACACAATGATCTCAATTAAATTATGAGACATTGTAGTTAAGTTTAAGTATACTGCAGCATAGTATTGATAAGTGTTGATGATAAACGACTCGTTTGTGCGAATACATTTTCAAACATATAAAAAAGCTGCTTCTTTATCCAGACACAACGCGAGGGATACTACAATCAAATAAAGAAAAAACTGTGTTAAAAAAGCCACTAACATTTAATATTTCACAACGAATAATGTAGTAATGTAAGAAAATAGTTTAGAAACAAATATGCAAACTGGCTGTCTTCATGTGGTTTATGTGCGTCCTCTTTCATCTTTGCTTCTGGCAGCTCGGCTAAGCTCCCACTCCAACATCTACTATACACTCAAATTGCAGCGTCATAAAATAAAAAAGGAGATCGTAAAAACATCCTAAAAGTGATTGGACAAAATACTTAAGCTGCAATTTTTTAATTTATTTAAATAAAAAAATACATTTTATCAACCCTGCGTCATTTGTGGTGATGGGAGAAAAAATTAAACAGGAGTGAGGAAGAGTCTGGCCGTTAATATTGGGTGGTTGATGCATTAAGAGCCCATAAAATCGCCCCATATCAGAGAGTGAGTGCTTGCACTTAGACTGTAAAAATAAAGTAACAAGATGCTGCAATGCAAAACAGAATGAAAAAAAGAAATAAAACAAAATGAGCTTGCATGTTTATGACCAATGGCCAAAGCCTTCATATTTAGCATATTTTTTCTATATGTCATGACACCGCGGCTGTCCTCCATGACAGACGCGTCAATTTGGCTCCAAAGAAGTGACGGGAAACAGACGTTCCTGACACGCGGCCATCTGATTGGCCCGTTTCCGGGGTTCCGTCCCTCGCGCAACTTCTCCCTTTCACTCAGGTGACGGCGAGAGAACTAATCGGCGTGACGCGGAGGCAAACAATCGCGGAGCGGCGGTGTTGAGCGACGGCCTTAATGTGACAGATCTGAGAGCGTCAGCGTGTGAGGGACAGGCGTGGCGCGCGGCGGAACAGCAGGGCCCGCCGGGCTGATGCCCAATCAAGAACGGGGGTAAAAAAAAAAGAAAAAGAAAAACAGGAAAAAAGAAAAACTGGCTCGTCGCCCCTGACACGTCGCCCCCTCTGCTCAGCCGGGCTCCGGCGGCGGCGGCGGCAGCTGGCCTACTTTCACCCCCTACTCTTCCTCTCTGCCTGCGTCAAAACCCGTGAGTTTGTTTATTACCCCCCCTCCCCCCGTGTGTCTGGAGCGACAGAATTATCCGTCTCACTCTATCGCAAAAATCAAAATCAAATCAAACTTTATTTGTACAGCGCTGTTCAAAAATGCAACCAAAGGTGCTTGACAACAATTAAGTAAAATAATTATAATAATAATTAAAAAATAATAAACATTCAACAGAAGTGCAGCAGTCGTTAAACCCTCCTCCTAAGCGCACACAGGTAACAACCCTCCCACCCACACTGAGAGGAGTCCCCTAGATGATGACTTCCCATCCAGCATGGATGATGGAGGCCATCCACAAGGAAGCACTGGAGCTAAAAACTAAATAACTCAACAAAAATGCAGTACAGCAAAGAAAAAAGATTTTGGCCTTTAAATCTAAAAGACAAGACAAGTAAAAGAAAGTCAAAGAAATCCGTTGAAAGGCAAACAAACTGAAAAGGTCTTGAGCCTCCTTTTAAAAACATTAAGAGTCTAAACTCTGGATATTCTACTTTCTACCCCAAATCGCAGAGCTGTCCTGTGTCTGTCTCTCGCCCCTCTGTTGGCGCGTTTCGCTGACCTTTGACCCGCACAATACAATTCGGTGTGTCGCGCAGGTTTCGAAAGCATTGTTGGCATTGCACCAAAGTGCAAAAAAACAACTCGCTTTCAAAACCAACGAAGACCTTGAGGTTCAGGTACGACAAGCAAAAAACTTCTTTATAATGGTTTGCGATGCGCCTCGCACAGAGACTGACGTCGGTGGAAGACTTTGATCCACACTGAGTGCGATGAAACAAATTTGAGGAGGCTAAAGCGACGATCACAGATGCTGGAGTGTGGGCGGGCCCATTTCGTAAGTTTTCACAGCGAACTCAAACCAAAAAAAGAAAAATAATGTTGTTCGCTGCGCTGCAGTATCAAAGCTAGATAAAGATGTCCGTGGGCGCTTTTACGTCATGTGTATAGATTTGTTGTTTTTTTCAGTTTTTTTGGTGTTTTTTTTGATACCGGGAAAAAAAAAAAACCTGTAAAACTGTTATTTTCCCTCCCCATCAACACCCTAATGCACACATGCAAATATTATGCTAATGGTATGTTAATTGGTGGAGTAGCTGCAAAGCAGCCCTGCTGTTCAGATGACTGGTGAGAAAATAGGTGGGGTCAGTCGCAAGCTGTAAAAGCAGCTCCAACACAAATAAACAAAACCCTCGGGGATTAACGGAACAAGGGCCAGTGATAAACGGATGAGAAGGGAGACGGGGTGGTGGAGGGGTGGGGGGGCCAACGTGCTGCAAGCGAGGGGACAGGGGAATCAGCTCGGGGGGATATGGAAATGGGCTGAAGCACCGGGGACACGGGTGAAAAGGAATTGAGACGGCGACAGGGGTGACAAGCGTTTTGGAAGGGGTGGGCGACGTGGATTAAAACAGGAGGGAATGAGAAGCGGGACAGAGCAATAAAACTGAAAAACGGAGGGGGGGTAAAGAAGGCTGAAGTGGCTAACGCTAAAGTGGTGGAAAACGGCCGAAGACGGGAGAGGAGCGGCAGGAGCTGAGACTCTTCGAGAAGAAGGTTTTGGTCCTCGTCGACTCAGACTAATACTACATTTTTCAAAGACTCCGATCCCCAGACTCAAGGCCTCCGCCGTTTCAGATCTGATCGGAACAATCGCGACCCACACATCTTTTTGCAACTTGCTGGGAAGGAAAAAAAAAAGATAAGAAAAAAAGTGAGCGCAGTACTGTCGGAGCGCAGCCCTGAGCGAGGCCGTCTGAATGAATAAAAGAGAAGGTGGAACCATTCATCCTCGCAGCGCGCGTTCCGCGTGCTTTTTGTTTTGTTCTTTCCTTTTCCTTCTCTCTCTCCATCCCTCTCCCCCTCTCTCACTCATTCCCAGCAGCGACAAAGAGTGTGAGTGTCTGGGCGTACAGCGCAAGCCCCAACCTCATTTACACCTGCTGGGAACACGTGACTGGTATGTGAATAATGACCGGCAGCCCACGCCCCTTTCATTCACAGCTGCTACTGAAAGGCTGTTTTTTTTACCCCCTCTCTGGTCTGGGCTCCGAAGGCACCGAGTTCGGATCCCTGCATCTGCCGATGATCCAGGTGGAAGCGGATGGATCCGAGGAGGCACTCTGAGCCTCCCAGATGTGACCTGGCCTCAGTTAATGCGCTCTCGCCAGGCACATTGCTCATCCCCTGCAAGTAATCTGACTACTGATGGTCCACGAGACCTTATTCCATCCTTAAACAGGCACAGTTTTCATTTTTATTAGCCTTCAATGTTGTAATGTGAAACTGAAAACAGTGTGATATTGATCTTTTTTTTCTGCTCCAATCTCACAACTTTCTTACATGAGCTCTGACGTTAGGGAGAAATTACAAAGCCAACCCACGTAAAAGGTTCTTCTTGGTGAGCAAATTAACATTTGTTTTGAGTGACTAAGTAAAACGGTATGTGTGTGCCTTTTTTTTTCAATCCATAGCAATAAATCTCTTTAAATGTTAAAGACAGGGACTTTTTTTTGATTAATATACATGTTAAAATATATACCATAAACTATTTTTTCCACACAAGTAACATCAAAATACAACTGGACTGGACATTACTGCAGCAAGTGAGCGCTACCCTTACTGTAACCATAAGACTAAAAGCATACTTGTCTGTGTTGAGGGCAGAACATCATGATTTTGTAGCAGTAACACTATGTCAGTTGGAACTTGGGTAGATTGTTTTTTCCAGCGGGATACTAAACGACAGCGGCCTCTTCACACTTTGTCACACCCTCATGGAAATGCGTGTGTGTCCTTCTTCAAGCGACACGAGTCGCCGCAAATCTTGGCATGTTCTTACATCTCGAGGCAAGTGAAGCTTTTTTTACACAGACATACAAGGAATTCCATCGCTGATACAGCAGACCTTGCTTTGCTGAGGGCAAATTCTGACGGTGATATAAAACAATATTTCAATTTTTTTTCCCCTCCTAGACATTTTTATTCTATTTATCTCGCGACCGTACATGTTGTGGACTTCAACTAGAAATTCAACATATGTACTGAGGAAAAACAAAAAAATGGCACTGTCCACACTTGCTCATCTTTGACTGTTTTTAATTTACCTTGAATGGGCACTGCACTCCGAGTGCCCACTGTGATTTCATGAACTTGTGCCTGACGTCGGCAACATGCCTAACGTGGAAAAAATTCAACACCGTCCTTCCGAATTCGGTCTGGGAAACTCTTAACAAATACGGCCGCCGAGGGATTTTTCCCAAATCATGTTTTTCCTCTCACGGCCGAGATCCCACGCCGCGCCGTGTAATTGTTTGGA
The DNA here is from genome assembly GCA_009823395.1 of Thamnaconus septentrionalis. Taxonomy (NCBI): domain Eukaryota; kingdom Metazoa; phylum Chordata; class Actinopteri; order Tetraodontiformes; family Monacanthidae; genus Thamnaconus; species Thamnaconus septentrionalis. Next base: position 1,220,624 of record CM020502.1, on the reverse strand, counting down.
GTATTGAGAGTTGTGAAACATTACGCTGCGAACACCCTAAATAAATAAGGAGCCCTCTTGGTTTCTTACGAATCTGTCAGGGGGCTTTTGGAGCCGGCCGGGGCCTCGAGTGCCTCTGGTGCCTCCGGTGCCTTTGTACGCAGTGTAATGTGTGAGAGCTCGGCGGGGCCTGGCAGGGAGGGCGACGCGCTATTTGGAAACTGTCGGCGTTCGCTCGGTGCCAAGCAGCCATGAGATAGCCTCGGCTGAAAAACATCCCCCTCCGGAACTCGCAACGGCTGCCAGTTTCTCAGACGGGCCACCGCTGACCCCTTCAGGCCGGGAAAACTGTTGTCTGTCCAAGGAGCCAAAGAGCCCAAGGCCCCCCTAGCCCCCCCCATCTCCCGCAAAGTCTCCAAGTTAGCTTTTGTTGGAGACTTAATCAGTCCTGGGGAAGAGAAGTGAGAAAAAAAAGGGATCTGGAAGGAAGACCAGAGGGGGGCTCAAGTTTATTTATTTTTAATCTGATAGCCTCACCGTTTAATTTTGCTCCAAGATTCAAAAGCCCACTTACTCCCCTGTTTAATTATTTATTTTTTATGTTTTTGAGAAAAAAAACATGTGAAGGATTTTCCCCCGGCACGCACGCGCGCAACTTCTTCCGTAGGCGCCGCAAGCTTATGCGGCAGACCGCCCGGCCACCCATGTGTCCTGACCGATGACTTTGAATCCCAGTTGAAATTCATTCATTTGTTTTTTTTGCCGGCTTTGTTTACGTCTCTCTCTTTTTTTTTTAATTCTTCCCCCCCCGCGACAAAAGGCCACGCAAGGTTGCGACATGAACGCTCGGCCCTCTCCGGCTGTCGCCACGCGTTTTGCTCTGCGCCGCGCGAGACGGCTAGAGCCAGCTGGTCCCCTCGTCCCTTGGCCTCCGGCACTCTTCGGCGGGGGGGGGGATTGTTAAAGACTCTTACCGACTGGGACGCATGAGGACAATCCGGCGGCGGCAGCGGACAGAGGCAGGAAATAAAAACGGAGGGACGTGGAGGAGATGGCACGGCGGAGGGGATTGTCGGTTTTAAGTTTCAACTTTCGCACAGCTGTTGTGCCGTGAGGGTCAGGGGGGGATTTCCGACACGGAGGTGTCCTAATGGCCCTCGCTCGCTACACGCGAATTGGCAGACAAGCCATTAGCGCCTGTCGCTAACCCGCCACCTTCCTTTCTCCGCCTCTTTTCCCGCCATAATGGCCTTGGCTCCGGCCAGCAGTCACCGTGTAGCGGATATAGCCTGGATTTACTCCGATGTTCCCGGGGATTACGCCCTCTGTGAGCTGTGTATTATGAGTAGATTTAGGCCCATAACTCCTGAAGATAAGGGGGGGATTGGGGCGATTGTTTAAACGGCATGTGTTCGGCATCGCGGGCGGGGTCACGGGGGCTGGCCGGCCGGCGGTGTTTGCGTGCAACACATGGTAGAGAGAGAGAGAGAGAGAGAGAGAGAGAGAGAGAGAGAGAACGATTTGGGGGGCGGGGGGGGGGGGTAAACAGCGGTCAGAGCCTTGATTTCCATTGGCATTCAAAGCAATATGAAACACTTTGCCTGAGACTGCGGTAGACAAATTCAAACGGCCGTTTCACAGAGCCGGAAGATGAAAAGCATTGGCGTTGCATTAATCAACGGGAAATTCCAGCCGTTCTCACACAATTGCTGGAATTTATTTATTCTTTGCCTCGTTGTTGAGGCACATTTCATTCCAGCCTTTTCAAGAGAGAATAAGTTGAAATGATTACAAATAATAACAGCTGCCGACATAAAAACAGAAAAGGAAAAGCCGGCTCTTGATCCGACCGAAAATAAGTCTGAGAGGTGAACACTCTTCATGCCGACAACGACTCCGCAGAACCTATGCGTGCTTATTTACTCAGACAATCCAAAGAAAGCGGCACAACGTTTTTCAGGGCGACCCAGAACGACCCCAAGCCTGACTGATAAACACAGCGCAGAGCAAATCCAAAGCGATATTCCCGGCCTTCCTTGTGTCCGGGAGCATAAATTTGGAGCTCCGGCTGTGCCGTCACTGCTCGACAGATGTGCGACTTCTGGTTTTGTGGTCTTGAGTGCAGCGTGGCGAGGCAGACCCGTGCTGGAGATCTTTACGGGGCCTCGGGGACAAGCGAGAGACCACACTGACCACAAAAACACAGCTCCGTAAACACTGGCAGAGAGCTGCAGCTCAGCGGTGGGGCGAGCCGGAGCGTGGAGCCAACCACCGGAGGGTAGCTTTGATTGGCGTTTTGACTTTAAACTGGGAAGAGATTGTGTACAACTCCTATTCAACTACTGAACATATTGAATTAGGGGACTGAAAATGAAGGATATCACCAAGTTTATATGGGACATTTTGGTTCAGAACTCACAGTGGCAGAAAAATACTAAGGATTTGTGAAAACTGAAAGTATGATTTTGATGTATGTATATATATATACATATATATATATATAAATATATATGTATATATATACATATATGAGTATTGCAGTCTGTTTGCTCCTATTTGTTTACTGGACAACGCTCAGGTTTTTAAAGGGCAGAGTGAGGTGGCATGATCATGAGGGCAAGAAACTAATGACCGCTGATGTCAAAAACGGCCACGTGCGTCACGTTTGGGTAGCGCTCGATCATCCAGGGAAAATTGTGACCTTTTGGTCCGCGCACCAGCAAAAACAGACACCACGCGGAAAAACATGACAGCGCTGCTGAGGCTTGTCCGAGGGCCAAACACTGTGTCACACAACTTCCTGACGGACAATTGTCTCATACTTTCCAAACACATTTACCTTATAACGTTTTTCTTCCTTATTTTTCATTCTTTCACTGTTAAATAAGCAGTTAATAAATAAACAATGATTTGTAACCCGTGAGAATAACTGACCTTAAAGGTTGTCAAGTCACTGACAATGCTGCATGTTTTGTGTCAATGACCTCCAACTAAACGCAAAACATTTTGGGTGAGATTTTGGAAGACAACACACCAGATTTTTGTTGGGTGGGGAAGATTAAATGTACAATTTCATTTTCATCCACACAACTTGGAAAAGCCGCCTAAAAACCAGCGCTCTCTGTGTGTGAACACCGCAGGGAGGAACGTGGAGGTGAAAAACAAACAGTCAGAGTGACTTCGATGGTATCCACGGACACTCAATTAAATGGATTATTAGGACTCGATTCGGCCATAATACGTGTTTTTCTACTTTGGTGAAAATCTAATCTTTGTACAGTGACAGCCCCAATAGCTTGGATATTTTTCCCTTTGCCGTCGTTGCCAATCAATCAGTCTGGAAAACGGAGCCGCAGTCCAGCGAGCTTTTCCCTGCAGTATTGAGCCAAGCTGTCAATTTGCGGAGAGAAGTATGCCGCCTCGAAAAACGTTCCAACAAATAAACAGTAACTGCGCAAGGGGGACAGCTCCTTCTGTATGTGTGTGTGTTTGCGCCACTTGTAAAGTGTGTTGCCAGATCCACAGCCTACATTCAGACAGCGACAGACAGACATTATGTGGCTGTGACGCACGCACGCACGCACGTAGGCGCGCACGGGTGCTTGCGCACGGAGGGATAGAGGGAGCGAGGGAGAGAAGGAACATCTCTAGCTTGTTATTCAGCTTATGGATTATGTTCTGTTTAAATGACATCTCGTCGGCTCGGCGGAAACAACTTTAATGCCCCTTTTTTTTTCCCTCCCCGCTAATGTAACATATTTCATCAAAGTTTTTCCCCCCACAATGAGCACGCCCAGAGGCCTCACAGGAGCTCATCTGGACATGGACTGTGGGGGTGGGGGAGGGAGGAGCAATCCTCTCCAGGTCAGAGGTCAACTTCATACTTTTGGAGTCCAATGATGACAAGCTTGGCAGACTGTGTGCGTGTGTGTGTGTGTGTGTGTGTGGGGGGGTTGATAAAAATAACAAACACGATTGTCTCATCAAATTTCATTTTGGCAGTTTCGTGTCACAATTGTTTGGGGTTGTTTTCTTCTTTCAGCCTCTTGCCGTCTTTGCACTCGCTTCTCGCACGCTCGCGCTCACTAGAAATGCCCCAGACGGCTGTAATTGGTGCGCATGGGGGAGGGGGGGTGGCAGCTGCAAATAACTGTAATTACCAGAAATGACTTGTTTCATAAAAACAGTCACGCGTGTCGTTTTGTGTTTGAGTGCATTGGGGGGTTGGGGGGGGGGGGGTCGCGTTGCTGGCGGGAACTTTGGGGCGGCGGTGCTTTGCGACTCGTTCTTAACGCATTACGGCTCATTGTTTTCGGTGCTCAACTCTGGCGCGGCCAGACCAACTTGCGGGGCGGTTTGTTTGTTTTTTTTCCTCTCCTTTTTTTTTTTCTGCACCGACGTGAGAGTCGCTCAAAAGAGGGGTCAGCCGAACTCCCCTCCCACCACCACCACCACCAACACCCCCGCCTTGATAATGATAATGCGCGACACAATCGGAGGCTGTCAATGCGCGGGGCTGTGAACGCGCTTGCAGGACTGGCGATGCCCTTTTGAAGTCCTCTAATATCGCCCAGCATTTACAATCTAATTATGTGTGTTTCCCACTTTAACTCACTTCCTGCAAGCCCCAACCCCTCGTCGCCTGCTGCGGTTAGCAGCTGTGAGTCGGGTTGCGCTCCTCGATGAGGTCGAACAGAGAGATGGAGAGGGGGGGTGGTGTTGACAGTTGGTTTGGGTCATTAAGGAAGAGATACCCGCTTCCCTGTCGCAGACCCTCCTGGACTTGGGAGTTTTGATCTACAGGCTGCACGGGAGTTGGGGCCGGGCCGAGACTCGTCACCCGCGGCAACCTGTCTCACCAGGGCGCAACGCAAGCTGGGTTTGCAAAGTGCCCCCGACGCACCCGGGAGCCCCACCGCGCTGTTTGTCAGCGCTCGAGCTCAACCGGGGGAATTTATGCTCAAATTAAAGAAGAAAAGGCAGCTGCAGGGCCGCTAGGTCCCCTCGGCCGCGTCTGACATCTTGGTAAATACATCTGAAACTGTCTTTTCACCGAGAGGGGAAGAAAAAGAGAGAGAGGAAAAAAAACATTAAATCAAAAACAAACTCTCACTCAGAGGGAACAAATTAGTAAAAAGGCAATCTGGGGAACATGCTGTAAGTGTGGTGCCTGTGTGTGTGTGTGTGTGTGTGTGTGTGTGTGTGTGCGTTAGGACAACTGCTCCTGTGTGCGAACGCGTGTCTGCTGTCGGCGCTCAAACAGTTTGGGAGTGATACAGTTTTATTTGCCATGGTGCTCGTGCGTGCACGTGTGTGTGTGCGTGTGTGTATGTTTGTGTGTCAGTGTAACAAGAACATAATCTATAGGAGGGTGCAAGGTGTTGTCTGTGTGTGTGGGCGGGCAATGGCTTGTGCCTTGAGTTTGTCTGTGTGTGTGTGTGTGTGTGTGTGTGTGTGTGTGTGTGTGTGTGTGTGCTTTTCTGCGAATGTTAAGAAGGCAAAGAAAATGCATAATGTGCACGAGTGTGAGCAGGGCAGGATCATGTGCATCAGTTGCATCCTTGTTTCTTCCTCTCTCTCTCTCTCTCTCTCTCTCTCTCTCTCTCTCTCTCTCTCTCTCTCTCTCTCTCTCTCTCTCTCTCTCTCTCTCTCTCTCTCTCTCTCTCTCTCTCTCTCTCTCTCTCTCTCTCTCTCTCTCTCCCCTGCCCCTCCACAAAATCGGCGGTGGCGTCGGGGCGCCGCTGACATTTGGGAGCAATTTTTAAGTGCGCCTGCAAAGGTTGTCAAGGGATTAATCTCATCTCACGCTGGGGCGCAGGAAAAAAACGGCTTCCTCCAAGAATTAAACACAATTTACCCATCAAGACGGGTCTTTCAGGACGGGAGACAAGCATAAATAATATCTCCTCGGTCCAGATTCGCTAATTTACAAGCTTAGCATCTCCAAATGTTATTAGCGGGAGTGACGAGGTTAGCAGAAGGCGCTGTAGGGAATGATTTGTTATCCGGGCAAACAGCAGCTGTGGCAAGAAAGCGCGCGTTGGAGCGCCGGGGATAGAAAGACAGACATACCTGACACCCACTGCCTCACCCCTCCCTCCTGCCCCCCTCCCTCCCTCCACGCTGCCACTATAACACCCGGGACAACAAACACGCGCGCACACACACCTCGGGCTGGCAGATACCGAACTTGGCATCTCTCAAGCTAATGTTCTTTTCCACTCCTCTCATTCTCATCTGCTTTTTAGTCTCTCCCTTTTCTCCCTCACTCCCATTGCCGTTTATGTTCTCCATTTTCCCTCGGATGCTCCCCCTCTGTATCACTCTTTCTCTACCCACTTGCTCTCGAGGCTCAAAAAACATCAAATGGAACATTTGGGCAACCGCCGTCATCTTGGCAACTGTTGAAGTAGCGCTCGCGTGCGCGAGAGAGGGAAGTTCAATTTTGTTGTTTTTTTTTAAAAGATATTCTGCTTCTCCCTCAACATATCAGTCAAAGTGAATACAGATGTCTCTGTGCTTCTTCCAAAAAACAACAGAAAAACGTGCGCCTCATCCAGAGATCTTCACCGCCATCTTCCGTCCTCCGCTGTCAATCATCAGACGCGAGTCGTCCGTCCAAGTTTTGTGCAAATTCTCCGACTATTTAACTTTGTAAATAACCAGGTGCCTCCCCGAATTTGGATGTTGCACCTTTTTCTAAGCCGACAAGGAGCTAACACCATCAATCTGACGTCGCCGTTTGTTGCGAGATGGATCGCTCGCCTCGCCGCACACGCGTGTAGGTGTGTGCGTGCGCCTGCGTGCAAGTGTTAAAGGAGAGTATTTTGATCTGCGCTGACTGTTTATCTTGCTGAAACAGGAGTCTCCCGTCACTCCAGCCCCTTTCTGATCCTGACAGATGAGTTCAACCCCAGCCTGCAGCCTCAGAGGGGTAGCGAGCGGAGACGGAGAGAGAGAGAGAGGGAGAGAGAGAGAGAGGCAGCGAGGAAGAGAGAAGAGAATGGGGGGGGCAGGCGGATGCAGGAAACAGAAATAGGAGTGGAAGAAAGAGACACACTCGGAGGTGGAGAAAGAGAGGGAGACAGAGGGAGAAAGGCAGAGGACTGGAGGAGAAAAGAGAAGGCGCTTAGCTTCACCTGCCAGTCTGTGTTAGCTGGGATGAGCCAGAGTTCCCTGCTTTTGGAAGCTTAGTGTCAAAGGTGGGACTGCAGGGCTCTGTCTGACGTTTTGTGTGTGACTGAGTACTGTACCAACACCTCTGTGCGTGCATGTGTGTGTGTGTGCGCAAGCGCGTCTTTTTGCCCAGTCGGGGTCCCCCCACACATACTCCCCCCCCCACACACACACACACACACATTCCCACTCTTGCCTCTCCACCGCCCCTCACATCGCTTCTCCCCCTTGTCATCATTCAGAGATTGGGGGGTTGAGGGTGTGTGTGTGTGTGTGTGTGTGTGTGTGTGTGTGTGTGTGTGCGAGTGCGTCTGCATTAAGTGGTGCCATGCGCGCAATGCACAGGCAGGGAGGATCCCGATCTCAGCTGGGCAACACAGATGACATATGTGCGAGGCCCTGTGAGTCATGTGATTGGCCAACATAAACAAAATATATTGTAAAACAGAAGAAAAATCGTGGACTCAATCTCCACTTGTAAGGAGTAAGAGCGACGTCTGTCAGGCCACGACGTACGACGTTTGTCACGGTAGTCGCTATAACGTGTGAGAGAGCACAAGGGCAGCTGCCTCTCCAGCTACACGAGATGGATTGAAAAAATTGTTTTCTTTGTTGCCTAAAATACAGAGCCAAGTACTTTCTGAAAGCCATGTTGTAATTATTCAGGTTAACAACATCAAGTCCCGCGGAAACGCTGCAGTACATAGGCGGCGTTTCCGCTAAAAACAAGGGGGAAAAAAACACGTCCAAAAAATAGAAAATCCAACATTTTGGTTTCATATTGATGAGAATAGTCAAATGAATTTGAAAAATAAATTTGCAAATATATATATAAATTATGTTTACTAGAAATAGAATGTGGGGGTGTTTTTTGTGTTGGAAGCTGAACTAAAAATAAGTTTGAGGAGCATTTGACATCTTTCCTCCCTCCTGTCATTAAAACTGTATATTCACAATGGAGATATTTTTTTTGTACCAAATCCACCAAATGTTGCAATTTGCGAATTATATTCACCTCTCCAGCTCACCAGACACTGGTATGAATGCTTATTTCAAATCAGCATCTTAATCATAATATCAATACCGGTAGCATCAGCTGTATATGAGGTGTGTTTGTGTGTGTGTGTGTGTGTGTGTGTGTGTGTGTGTGTGTGTGTGTGTGTGTTAATACACACATCCAGATATATCCCCTTATTCACTGCCAACACATTTATTTTCAACTAAATTTGTCAATTAAAAAAAAAGCTCCATTTAGTGCTCCCGCTGTGTATGTATTTTTATCATTTGGGTGAAAATGGACTAAAACATGGGATCATATGCTATGCACTCAATAGTATTTAGGGCGCTAATGCACTCAAATGTTTTTTTTGTTTTTTCACAGTGGCCAATTAAGGACTGTGTCATACAATTCATTCTATCCAATATTACAGCTCAAAGCTTATTGCTTCTTCAAACCCACTTGTGTCTGCTCTTGTTACTTATGTGCCACATTTGAGCCAACTGGGAAGTTAGACCACAAAGTGTTTCGTGAAACACTTGATACCAGATGACCCTGGAAAATCCAGCTGCGCTTTCTTTTGAGGTTCAGCCAAATACGAGAGGCTAGTGGACTGAACACAGGTACATTTGGCCATTTATACACTCATTCTCCCACTAAAACAGGCCCAGGAGGGGAACCAGGTAAAACAATCAGCTCCTCTGCAAGCACAGGTACTGAATTTATATCTAGATCCCACTGGATCTTTTAATGATGATTGAAGAATTTAAAAAAAGAATTAAATTTGAAAGTATTTTTTAAGGTGCACTTAAATTAATGTTTTTTGTAATAAAAACAAAAAATAATAATTAACAGAAAAAAGTGGTTCAGACTTTTCAGTGTTGTTTTTTTCTCCTTGTTTCAGTCCAACATCTATTGTTATCAAGGTGACAGGGTTGATCCGGATACCACTTCAGATTCCTGCCGCGATTTTTTCACAATCCAACAGGCTTTAATTAAAAGCAGACGACTTCCCTTTTGAATGAAACCCATTATGATTTTCCAAACACAAAGCAAACACATTACAAGCTATTGTGCCACTGTGTTGCAATTTACTTTAATATTACCTCTGAAATCAGGAAAATTGCGTGCATCGCTCTAATGTTATTCTTACACTTCAGAGTGCACTCGGCTGAACTGGCTGTTGCACAGACACGCCGCTCGGAAACAAAGCAGTTGCGGGCTTCCGCGCACACCTTGTTTGCAGAGCCTGAATGTCATCTCCTTTCTTTATTTCCCCCAAAGTCTATTAAGCTTGCAACTGCCTCTGGCTGTGGATCATAGTGGTTTATTCAGTTACAGTCTTAGTTGTGAAAGATACACCCCCAAAACATTTATGAACCCTATTTTATTTGCGATTTCTTAATTTTCTAAATTGGCCTTTAACTATAAGCATCGTGACTAGATTAGAGGGGCGATCTACATGTTCAAATCTAAATAACCACTCCAAGGATGTGCAGTGCAAATAAAAGGACAGAAAAACATTGTCTCCAACATTGAAACCCCAACCCCCCCACCCTCCAAAGAGAGAGGCCCTACTTTGACACCCCCCACCCCTCCCACACCGACGCTTACATTTCTCACAGCTCCAGATTGAACCTCGTCGCTGGCGCCGGCGCCACCTCCTCGACCCGCACATGGCCCACGGACTGACATCACGAGCCCTCGCTACCTCGGCCAAATCATTTCGCGCCCCGGCCCACGCGGGTCTCTTCCTTCCCTCGCTTCCCTCTGCCAAGTCACCGGCGGGGGGTCCCTTGCTGATAACCCGGGGTGGGTTGGCGGGGACGGGGGGGGGGGGCGGGGTACACCTGCCTCGGCGAGTGAGCCCAGGGGGGTTGGGTAAACGGCGACGCCCCGATCACCTCTCCCCGTCTCATGCCTTTTCAATCTTCCATGAGAGTTTTCTTCCCCTGCGGCTATTAAAAAAAATCAACGGCGCATACATGTAGGTGTGGGTGCGTGTTTGCGCGTCCTAAGGAGACGGCGTAGCAGGAGAGGGCGAGCACGAGGGGCCAATGTGATTTCAGCCTGTCTATTGAACTGCAGTAATTGGGAGCGTGACCGCCAGCAGCACAAGAACTGTACGGCTCTGTGTCAGACAAACTGCTTTTAGTGCCAACTCTCTCCCTTTTCCCCCTCTCACTCACTCACTCACACACACACACACACATTCGCAGGCGATGCTTTACGTCGCTCGTCGTCACCTCCCGGCCCTCCATCCGTGTTTTCCTCCACTGAATATGGTTGGGGGTGCTGCATTCTCTCCACCACCGCCCCCCTTCCCCTGCACCCCCAGCCAAACATTCCCGCCAGAAGCCTTAAAGAATGCGCCTGCTTCGCGCGAGGTTGCGGACCCCTTGCCCTGACCCGACCCCGCCACAAAGGCAAGAAAAAGCAGCAGGTCTTTTGTGGCGTGTGAGCAAAATCTGACGCTTCTCGCCCACTCTGCGACGCACCGAGACCTTGACTCCGACCGCCCCGCTGCATCCGGCGCCGCCGAACGCCGAGCAGCAGTGCAGAATGGCTTCCAATGAAAAGAGAGCCGGGGCCCTAGAATGTTGACGGCCAAATTGTTGTAAACACCCCTCCTACAAGGTGTTTATTTGTATTCCTGCTCTCTGTTTTTTTTTCTTTCGTTCTCTTTTTTCAATAGAGAGCTTTCTTCTTTCAAAGTAGCGCAGCGTGCCCGTAAATATTAGACCTTTCAGAGCTGAAGCTCAGGGATGCTCGCTGCCTAATCCACTTAGATAACCTGCCCCCGGTCCATTTCGCCTTTTTCCTCCCCACTTTCTTGTTTACTTCAACTCTTTCTCCAACATTAAAAAAAATCTGCCTCAGCTCCTCTCTATCTTTTGCCCCCCCCACCCGCCCCTCGCGTCGCTACTCTCCCTACCCGCTCCTCCGTTCCTCAGATCTGTGACAGATCGAAAAAAAAAAAGAAAAGGACTTCAGGGGGCCACGGCGCGGAGGCTGCGAAAATCTCACCACACTTTTAATGACTTTTAATGAGATTCATAAAACATGCAGAAACTTGCGAAAGAAAGGGAGGGGGGAGAGAGGGAAACAGAGGGAGGGACCACGAGCGAGAGACGGAAAGGAGGCAGCACCGCCCGCCACCAAGCTGACAGCGAGCAGGCTTGACATTTGGCCCCTCGTAATTACGGAAGTGCCAGATTCTGTCCCACTAAATCGCAGCTCAAAATCGTTATTCTCCACAGTGTTGACTGCGGCAACGTCCGAGCCGCTTAAGTCCACCGAGATATTTTTTTTGTTGCCCTCCCCCCCCCCCAACTTTCTCCTTGTTTCTCCCAGCGCAAAAAAAAAAAAAAAAAAAAAAAAAAACGCCGCCAAAATTACATTACAGTTTTGCGCTTGCCTCCCCCTTAATTGCTTGCCCTCCAAACACAATCTGCTTTGGCAATACATAAGATGGTATGTGAGTTAACAGCGACAGTGAGTTGGCAGCGGGCGCACCGAGCGGCGGCGGTCTGTGAAAAAAAGGGAGCTCTAAGACGAGGAGATAAAATGTGGAGGAGAGCTGGAGAGGAGCTGATCACACACAGACAAGCTGGGGAGCAGCAGACAGATGCCATGAGAGCACGGCTGTCATCGGCGCAGCCAGGATGGAAGGGGAGGAGAGGCCGGGGCTGAGGAGGTGGAGGGGGGGGGAGGAGAGGAAAGTGGAGAGACGAGTCGTCGTGAGCATGACGGACTGGAAGAAGGAGAAACCTGTAATTTAGTCGAAGGAAATTGAAGGGCACGGCCTAAATTTAGCCAATATGGCTGCGGCACTGCGCTGGAGAGAAATTCTAGAGGTGTTCAGTTTGTTTAACGGAGCCGTTTTATTTCCATCAATACTTTAAACTTTAACTTGCACTGTTTTAAATAATATCTGTATGGGTCACACTATAAATAACTGCATCCAAGTACTATACATATACACATACAAATATTTCATACATTCTATGTATTGAAACTGATAAGATAGTGAATACGAAGAGAGAGATGGGACATATTGTAAATAGCCTGAATGTAAGTATGGATGTATATATTATGTACATAATATATATATGTAAATATACAGTATATATATGTATATTATATATATATATATGTGTGTGTGTGTGTGTGTGAATATATACACACACACACACACACATATATATATATATATATATATATATATATATATGTACATACATACATACATACATGTATATAATATTAATCAACAAGAAACTTAATAGTGAAGGGTGCATGAGGACTTCTAAATAAACTAGAATACAGTGGAGTAAGTGAAGTAAGTAAAGCAAAAAAAAACAAAAACCTTGATAATACTTCCTTAATCCAAACAGTGGATTACAGTTTCGAGCCAATCATACATTTAAGTAGGATGACAAGGTGGAGCTTTTATTGACCATCACATTTATTTTATGGCGACACCGTGTGAAGTACAGCTCACAGAGTTCACCACGTCATCTATCTCAGTTCATCACTCGGCATCTGTTAAATCCACAGGATAAATTCTTTTTGCCAAAGAAAAGGCAAAAAAGGCAAAAAAGAAAAAAAAAGAAAACTTGATTTGTTATAAGCCGTTGCAGTCAATCATTTTGTATTAAGAAAAAAAAAGAAAAAGAATTCAAATGTGCTGCGCGTTAATTCCCCACAGCATGCACCATCATCTCATCTCCCAGGCGAGAACCACTCTGTCTGCCAGCAGATCTCTTTATTCGACCACTTACTACAAGTTTAGACAAAGTTGCACCCTTTCCCTTTCCCTTTCCCACTCGGAGGCTTGTGTCTCGCGGAGGCAGAGCCCATCACAAAGCGTCAGCTAATCTGGGAGATGGCAAAGAGGGGACATGGGTTTGACAGGGGCTCGCTTCCTCCGTAAGCCTGCCATTAACACTAATCCTCATGGGTGATGAGCAGGGGAGGGGTGGTCGGTGGCACGGCGAGGGGGTGGGGGGGAACGAGACAGCCTGTAAATATCAATAACAAATAGGGGGAGCGCGGCGGCGGTGGCAGCGGCGGCGACGGCATTAGCCTCCTTTTCGTCCATTTCCACCACCGCCACCAAAACCCTCATCCCGGCCCAGTGTGGCCCCTTGCGTCTGCAGCCTTTATCTTGCAGGGATTGGGCTGAAGTTAATCTCTCCAGCCGTTATGACAGTCAATTAGCAAAAGAAGAATGTGGCTGCACTTGAGATGCATGAAAGTGAGTGTTTTGGATGGGTTGGGGGTGGTGTCAGAGGGTGCATGTGCGTGGGTGTGTGTCGGTGAGTTTGGTGCTAAGGGGTGTGCGTGTGTGTGCGTGTGTGTGCGTGTGTGTGTAGAGATGTTCCACAATGACAACGATCTCTCTGTCCGCCCCCCTGGAGAGCAGATGGGATATGAGCCTGCCAGAGAGACAAGAAGAAAGAGTGGCGTGCGCGCGTGTCAGTCATGCATATGCACGCACACATGCACAAGGGTGCTCAGTGAGTTTGTGCATGTGTGTGTGTGTGCGCGCGCGTGTTTGTGTGTGTGTCCTGTTTCACAGCACGTTCAGTACATCAGTGTTGCTGTGCGGCTCTGCAGAGTTGACAGGAGCACGATTATCTGGAGAGGCTGCCTGGTGATAATGTTACGCCTATGGCGATGACTCATAGGTGCAGGAGATGCAAAGACGGCCCAAACATCAATAATAGCGTCTTTCTTTTTGGAAGATTTGCAATGTTTTGTTTTTGGGTTGTTGTTTTTTTTTTTTATTCCTTTTTTTTTTCAAGACTGAGATTTGTTTTAACAGAGTTTTGAAGGTTTGAATACCAGTCATTACCAGTTTTTTTTTCATTAAAAAAAAAAACACACACACACACAACACACACACAAAAACACACATTCACACACACACAAATTACCCTGGCTGCCCAGTAATGATTAAACTCAATTTGCCAGGTATTTCAAGAGTAAAATTAGTTTGTTGATGACAAATGCTGATTTAGAACATTTACATTTACATTTTTGATCAGAAATTGCATAAAGATAATTAAACAAATATGCAAGTTAAGAATAAATCTCAACCTCCTCAGAATTGTACTTTCAGGGAATTTTAAATGCAATCCAGCTTTAAGGCTGCCATGATTTCTTCTTTTCTCCACATGTGCGAAGCAATCTAATCACTGACAGCAGCAGAAAAGATAACAGAATAAGAGCAGCATTTTGTCCAATTTACTGTCCGCGCAAGTTGAGGAGATGTATTTATTAAATCCCAACTGAGAGAATAAGTAGTTCGGAACTGAATTAAACCAATTGTGTATTATTACGGCCAAGACACTGAGATGTACAATACAAAACTGGTGCGCTAATAGGACGAGGACCAAACACAGCAGGAGGCTGCAACAAATATTGTTATTCATTATCTAGCAATCTTATTATTGTGTCTTATTATTCAGGATGAAAACATCCACAGGCCCAGCAACAAATTACAAATTTAATTAAAATAAATGGAAATAAATGGAAAAGTAAGTAGCATATAATTGGGAACATCAGTTAGTATTTTTCAACATGCAAATACTTGTGGGAGTATTATAGTATAATGGCAAAGTAGTATCATAACAAGTGGTGTATACAAAAGTATATTGTATACAATAGTTGTAGTCGGATTGTTGCCCATTTAAATGCAGATAATTTAAAGGAGAAACATTATAAAGTCTCTGGTTGGCTACTTCACCTTGCAAGGAAATCTGACTGGCTCAAAACTCCCTAGTGAACTTCCTGGCTTCCTGCTTCCTGCTGGCTCTTAGCACCTCATCTGAGAAATAAAGTGCAAAGTTAAATCATATCTGAATTTCTACTCGAGGCAGCTCGCCAGGAATTCCTCAGCCCTAATAACACGATTAATTAATCATCATAATTAAATAAATACACTTGGTCCAAACACGTCAAGCTGGTGAAGGCTACTTTTTTTTAATGTGAAAACAAATAGTTTTGTTTTTGCTGACGCAAGGACAAAATAGCAGCTAACTGACATGGGGTTGTGTTCACCATTAGAGCTATGATAACAAAACAGACGTGTGGGTTTTATTATTACTGCAACACCCTTGTTGTTGATTAACCTGACAGCACTGGTGATTTTTTTTTTTTTTTTAAAGTACCACCACCACTTTCACCAACTGTTTTGGAAAACACACTGAGGTCTATCAAACCAAGTGGCTCATCATTGAAATTTAAAGAGCAGAGGAACTCCTGAGGCAATACCCAAATCCTGTTTTAAACTGCTAGTGTTGCATTTCAGATGACGCAGAAATTAACAGGCAGCTAAACTCAGTCCTGCCTCTGGGGAGACGTGAGGGCAGCCAGGTTCCCCGGCCTGGACCGAGGGGCTAAACTGAGTTGGAGGATGGCCCTCCAGTCCCATGAATATTTCTCCCAGGGTGAGAGGATCTGGAGGCCGGTACAGGCTGGTCCAAGACTGAGCCCAAGTCGGCCCAGGGGGAGCGGGCCGATGGCCAAGAATGTGTTGTAGCGCCATCGACATTGAGTTTAACTGGAGCAGATTTGGGAGAATTTTCTGTGTGTTCCTGCCGCATTTCCAAAGCCAAAAGGGTGCACAAACTCTCATGCCCATAAACCTTGCGGTAAACATAGCCAGGCTCAAGCGCACACACACACATAAATGACAGACTAAAAAACACACACACACAGGAGCAGCAGCAGCAGCAGCTGCATAAGTCTTTGGGTAAGCACACATCTGTTAGACCGGCTCAGTGCAGAGAATCTGCCTGTTGACAGCAAATGTTTTCACCGAAGCCCACAGTGTGACTTATTGTATACGGTGGCTGCCACACAGGATGGAGGGAGGGGGGGTACAAATTCATTTGTGCTCTCTCTTTTTCTGTGACGACGCTCCTGCGGACCGCTCGCCGTCTCTGCGGTTTTCCCTTTCACGGGGTGCGCTGGTCCGCGACTTAAATCAATTACACCTCGAACGGATGAAGTATTTTTTTGCGGCCGTTTGCGAGAGACGTTCAGGATCTATCCTGAAGAAAAAAAGCCCTATTTCTTGAGTGCAGACAGCAGGTCGAGGCTGTGTAACTCCAAACATCTCGGCTGTAATAGTCTCCCTTGTGATCTCATGGTGAATGGCCGTGATGATCGAAGGACGTGCTTTGTGGAGCTCGGGTGATTGTGCAATTGATTCCAAACAAGCCCCATCCCACATACTGCCACCACCCGAAGGGGCCGGACCACTTGCGTGCGAGCTGCACCGATCGAAACGGAACAATCCCAACCTCGACCTTTCGGACGTTTTTGTTCTCTTTGTTTTGTTTTGGTTTTTTTAAGTGAGCGTCCATGCAGGGGAAAGGATTTGAAAGCAGCGATGTTTGACAGCATTATTACTCAGACACGCAAGAGGTCAAAGGTTATGTGTTGGGGGAGTGGCCGTGGAGCCGCCGAAGTTCTGCATGTGTGCGTTTGTGGACGCTAATTACCTGTAGGCTGCCTGTTAGGGACTGTCAGTGTCTGTGAGAGCGCCACACGGTGGTTTGGACCGAGGCTGAATGAGCAACAGCACACGCACGCGCACACACACACACACACAGCGATGTGGTAGCCAGTTCCAAGCCAGACTTTTTGTTCAGAAGGAGAAAAAAATAAAAGACTTTGTTGACGCTTTAGGCCCTCTTTCACTGCTCAACCAGCGAATGAGGGAAATCAACTCATCCCCGGATCCCAAGCCGCCACCGCCACCACGTCGTCAACAGTTGAAGTCAGCATCTCACACTCAACAGATGGGGTGCGCGGGGAGCAGCAGCCCACTTTTACAAATGCCACCTGTTTCCCGACCTACTAATCAATGCCCGTCGCCTGAGAGGTGCCGCGTCAGGAGCTGCAGGTTAAGGGTTGAAGCCAAAACACAATAATTCAAGGTGTGCGGGGGTGTCGCCTGAGATCTGAACTTGCTGCGGCTTCAAACGCAGGTAAAAATTGAAAAAAAAAATTCAATTGTGTCTATTGTTTAAAAGAACTGTCTGTTCTTGGAAATAATCCTGCAGGGGCTCCGTGGAAGTGCCTCTGTGTTTAATATCAGATCCTGCCTCTTTTGAAATTCTCCTGCTTTGGCGAGATCAGAGCATCCAGATGATAAGGACACGCCCACCTAAACGCCCTCAATCAGATGAATAAACAACTCCACGGGAAAGAGAGAAAAAAATTTAACCAACAGCACACAAACACGGGCGCAATCTATTTATTTATTTTTTATCATTTATCCTTTAAGTCGTCTGGTGTTTTTGTCCGTATAATTCCTTTATTCTTCACACCCAAATCAAGTGCCTCTGTGCGCAGCAGATAAATAGGAATTCCAAACTCCAATGGTTCATTTGTCATGGTGTGAATTCCAAGAGTGGAATCTAGAAATAGCTCAAGTGTTCAAGCGCGGTTGTTGCCTGGGGCTTGGTAGCATGTAGGAGGCTTTGGTGATATTTGCTTTTTGCATATTTTCTTCTAGGGGGCTTTTTTGGAAGGGAGATATGCACTTTTTACATTGCAAACATTTGGGGGGAGGGGGGAATGGCACAGAGAAAAATTTTTTTTTTTTTTTTGCATGTGTTCCGAGATGCACGTTGTAGGAGGCTTTGCCCATTATTTTGGTTTGACATTACAGTTTTAATTGAATTGAATGCAATTTATTCTTAAGAAAACTTTTAATTAAGTGCCATATGGACAGACTGTGGAGTGGTGGCCTCCGTGATTTTCCCTTGGGGACATTTGCCGCATAATTAAGAATATGAACTGTAATGACACAGTGAGATTTAATGGAAACTTGCGGTCTAAATAGGCGACGTGAGAAAGCCATTATTACCCAGCCACTATTACCCAGCTCAGGGTTCTCAAGGGACCGCGCACTCCCAAGAATGGAACCCTGGGAATAGAAAAACCCTATAGAAAAGGAAGACGAGATGGAAAGGAACGAGAGAGAAAGGAGGAACCTTCTCTGCTTCTTTGATGTTCGAACTTAAAAAAACGACTCTGTGATTTGTTTGACCTTTCGTACCTTTCGACTAGCCACTAGGTCACGCTATTACGGGCTATTTAAGAGCTATTTTACATTCTTGATGTGAATTAACCGCAAATAACCGCGGCCGTGTTCCCAGTCGCATACTTCAGTTTGTACACTTCAATGTCGTGCACTTACCTCGAGGTGCGCTCATCTTGACGGAGTAGCGTTGTCCCCAATTACACACTTGATGTTTTATACATACAGGAGGATACAATGTTTCTTTCAAAGCAAGCTGTAAAAACACAGAGAGAAGACAGTGAGGACAAACATGCACACGTCACAATTTCCTTGCCTGATTCCAACACCCACTGTAGCGAGCAGTATGTCAGCTACCAAGCACATATGAACATTACTGAGCATGCTGACACTAATGTGGAGTTTGTAAGTGTCCCATGTTGCATTCATAAAATGAGGACTGTTTTGAATAGTACACTTGATTTTTGCGTATTTTTCAGCACAAATGCGAATGGTGCACTTATGTACTCAAAACTCAAAAAATTAAGCATTTAGGATAAACATGCAATTTGGAAGACATTGTGTCTTTTATAATGAGAGCAAGCCATGCACTGAATAGGTTTCCAATAAAATGTTTTGCAAATACTGACCAATATCAATAGATATTGAGCAAAAGAAAACGCACATTAGTACGTGCTTTAATCCACAGCTACTGTGCAAATTAATTAGAGCTTGGCTACTGATACAAGCAGCAGATTCAGCAGTTTTACAGCAAAAATGAGAGAGGTTTGTTGCATTTATTTTTGTGCTGCATGCCAATTCCTGGCAAGTTTGGTCATTATGGATTGTCATATATAAATTGTGGGATTTTGCACACATTTACTCTTAATCACGTGTGCTTTATCCGCCTATCTTGAGGCTGAATTTAAATTTCTAAATTTTTTAAATTGTAATTTTTTTTAAGTGTTTACGTAAAGACGTTTTTCAAAATCGCACAACAGACTGAGGCATGCATGGCAAATTCATAATGTTGATAGAAAGAACACCCTAAGGCAGGAAGAAAAAAAAAGAATTTTCCCTTGAAGGAAAAAAACATACAAGCATTCATTTGTTATATTTTCATCTTTGAACTAAAATTAATCTGCAACTCCCTTGCTGTCGCGTCTGAAATTCGAAAGAATTAAGTCATTATTTCAATGTGCCGATTTACAGGGTCACAAAAGTAGCACTGCTTCTGTGATCCTTGTGCAACAATGCCAGAGGACTAACCTTTTGATTTCAGTGATTCAAAAAATTAAAAAAAAAAAAAAAAGGAGTTCTATCTTCCCTTGGCCATGCTCGATCTGAAAAAGTTAGGACAGGAGAGCCATTAGCCTTTTGAGGAAATTCTAAACAAAGTTTAAAAGAACAGAACCATATTCACTGAACATCTGATTTCTTAAAGCTTTCTGATGTCCTTTTGAGATTTATTCATGCAGCCGCACAAGGTCCCGATTCTGTTCAGGCAGCCATTTTGTAAATTTGTAAGAAATCATTATTTTACTGGCACAGTTGCCCCTTTTGCTCAGCCATCACAAAAAACTTCCAAAGTTAGTTTACCGAGATGAAAACTCGTACCACAGTCAGAACTTAACAGCTTTTTGTTAATGCCTCTGATCGTTGAGGGTGTCTTTGGAAAGTTACAGAGGAGCACAGCTGGATGAGACTGCCCAAGTCAAGGTAAACTATTTGCTGCGAATAATGCGCCGCAAAACGCAGCGCCCTAGTGTTGTGAGCACCTTGTGTGAAAATCTTAACAAAGACAAGAAGAAACAAGTAAAGCACAGATGTAAAAAAGCAGCCGCGGCAAAGAATGCGGCGAGGGAGAAAAAGATTAAGAGAAAGAAAAAAGAGAGGGAGCCAAGGAGAGGGTAAATATGGAGGCCAGATAGCGCGAAAACAAAGAGGAGAGAAATCAAAAAGTGCGCGTGTGTGTGTTTGTGTGTGCAAAATGAGAGAAAAATGAAAGAAAGGAAAGACACAGTTAGCCGCCCGCACAACAGAACAAACTCATTTACAGAGCAGTGCCAGACTTGAAAACAATTATCTGCCATCTCCGTTGCCTCTGTAGAAGAGTAGCTCGTTTTGTGGGGCTCTTTGTTTTTCTCAAGGACATATTCATTATTTCAGATGAGACCCATTTGAGTCTAAATAAAGACTTTCTCTCCACTCTGTCAGATTCGCTGGTGCTGTGATGCCGCATCTGAGGTGGTGGGGGGGGGGGCGCAACCGCGTTTGAAAAGGAGTCTGATGAAAGCACTTCTGTGTCACTAATGCATGTTCGTTAAGTTCAGAATTTCCTTTATTTTTCACCTCCCGCTCACGCATTTGAGTCCAGGTGCTAATATTTGTGTTTTGCCCCCCTTGCCCGCCGTTCGCAGGATTCCGCGGAGGAGCTCCACGTTTGAGCGATCGGTGACACAGATTTGTTTTTTTTTTCTTCTCTTTTTTCTCTCTTTGGACAGCGGCGCCACGAGAAGGGCCCGCTGTCCAAAATGAGGAACAAAAGCAAAAGGGGATGCATCTTCTCCTGCAAAACACGCAAAAAAAAAGCAAGAGGAAGAGGCTGGCATCAGTCACGTCCAGACAAAAGGCACAAGTAAAAAAAACCCAGGGAGCCAAAAGTCTTTGGTTGACGAGGAAAACGTTGAGTGGAGAGGGGGATTTGTGACACTGCGAGAGAAGAAAAAGGTGCCACCCCGTTTCCTCCCTGGAGTCAGAATCGAAAACGCAGATGGAATCAAACCAATGGAGGAGAGGGAAATAAGCGAGCAGGGCGCAGGTCTCATCGTACCTGCACGGGAAGCTGCCTCGTCGCTGCTAAAAGACCTCAGTGTGTGGAATGAAAGAGGAGGGTAGAGTAGAGAGACAGACAAACAAACACACACACACACACACACACGTGGGCGCACACAGGGAAACACACAACACACTTCAAATGGCCTTCGAGAGCGCTGCATTCCACATTTAATCGGGAGCAAAAAAAAAAAAAATCAAAAAAAGCCACCACAGAGGAGCCTCCAAAGTAAACTTTTCACAGCAGAGGAGCCAGCCAATCACGAGGGGTGAGCCAGGTCTCTGGGGCCCCACCCTCCAGAAACGGGGCACAGATAATCTATTGTTGGAGACCAAACAGCGGTCGCACACACTGACACAGATGACCTTACGCACAAAAACACACATTCAGGAAAAAAAAGGATTTTTTTTTATTATTTCTTCTGAAACTAGCTGTAAACATGTTGGTTTTTTTTTTACCCCTTTTCTCTTTTCAGATTGGATCAGAGAGCAGCAGGTACCATGCGCATTTTCACAGCTATTTAATCCCAGAATCTGTACTCTTGATGAGACGCGGGCAAAACTAATGGAACAACGTAAAATAAATAAAGAAAGAAAGAAAATAAAGAAATAATTGTCATGAAATAAAAATAACAGGGCAGAGAAATTGACAGAAAAAGGGGAGCATTGAGGCCGTACAGTGGTACAAAAGTGGATGTATCCTTGGTAACTGATGCACACTGGAAAGAGAGGGAAAAAACTGCAAAATTACATTTGCAAAGATGAGTTTCGTGGTCTCTTGCAGCTCTCGGTGTTGTAAGTGAAAGAATATTGCTCCATCTGAAACGCAGGGATGGGACATTTGGAGGGGCCACTGAGCATTTGACACGTCTGAAGCGAGCGTCAGTGAGCCCAGGAACGGCAGCAGACGAGGGAAAACAATCACTGTCGAGTGGAGTAGACCTCAATATGTGTATAAGCGTTATTTAAATATTCAGCGGAATCTAAATATTGAATCTAAATATTGGAAAGGCGTCTCCGCCACTGAACCAACTCTTCAACGCCATTTCAGTCATTCTTCCGCATTTTGCATAATTTGGGGCATTTGTTTTATGTTTTGGCAACTCTGCCCCCCATCCCCACTCCTCTCTCCCCTTTCCCCCCTTTGATGCACGATTTAAACTCTCACGCTTTGAAATAAATAAATGTGTCTGAATCCAATCTGGATTAAAACATTATAATTGTGAGCATTTATCCCCGGAAATCCACAGCTGAATTTTAAGAGGATGTGAGCACTAGTTTGTGTGTGTGTGTGTGTGTGTGTGTGTGTGTGTGTGTGTGTGTGTGTGTGTGTGTGTGTGTGTGTGTGTGTGTGTTCTCTCTCTCTCTCTCTCTCTCTCTCCCTGTCTTTTTATTTAACGCAAACACACACAGGGGGGACATCTGTGCTGAACGCTGACCAAATCCGCTGCGACTTTGCTCACAATACAATTTTGTTGGAAGTGTTAGAATTTGTTTCAAGTTGATGGCACAGCCTCCATTTTGAGTTGACTTTGATATCATTCTGCGAACAGTGAAATGTCTGGATAAGTGTTGCGTTTAGGCCAGCCATCTGTACCGTCTCCAATTCCCGAGCAGCGAACGCACAGTGTAACCCCTGAGTTATCGTGTTGCCGCGTTTTGAATGGTTCACCGCTGGCATCTACTGGACAGACGGGGAATTGCAGGCACAAGGGGCGCGAACCCATCACACACCACGGATGAAGACGTCGCCTCTCGCGTTGCACGGGTGAAAGATCAAACTTCAAAGTGGAGCATCAAGAGATAAAAACAAAAGATGGAGAAGATTATCGATCAGAATTTCGCCAAACTCAATTTTTGAAGATTTTGAGTAATAGAAGTTAGGAAACATTTCTACGGCTTAGTGCATAATATCAAGCGCAGTTTAAAAAAAAAACAACAAAATCATCTGCAGTATCATTGTGTATTGCAACATATGTCATATATTCCATAACCAAAAAAGGTTTGAGGCTTTTTTTGTTAATCCCTCCCAAACCCTCTATGACAAAGATGCAGAAATGATCCAAGTCTCGGACTATAAGTAGATAAAAGTGAGCAAAAACACACAAAAAAGTAGATTAAACTTTAAATTGCAAGATGCACACCCCCATACACACACATGCAAATATTTGCTCTACATTGGTTTTGGGTTATTAGATATTTTCCTCACTAAACTATAGCCCCTTTAACTCCAAATGGATATATGTAATAATCACTCTAAAGCCAAGAGATTTCTCTGGGGGAAAGAGATATTAATGTAAATACTTGTATGTACACTCTGTTTGTTTACCGACTCATACGTATTTGTTTATGTGTGTGTGTACCCAACATGAGTGCTCATGGGAATAAGGTTTTTAAACTGCTGTTTGCTTATAACCGCTCGCCCGTACGTCAGTGACAAAAGCCCCGCTGCGGGGCACTTTTTTTTTTTTGCATTGCGTGCATGTGAATTTAAAAGAACAATAAACACATGACGATAAAATGAAAAGTGCAATTAGCAGATTAACAAATTAGCAGATTTGTCCCAGGACTGAGTTAGTGTTGAATTGTGTGTCTACTGATGGTGTCTTCCATCTTGAAGGGAGATGAAACATAAGATGACTTAGAGAAGATAACAGTTCTCATGTTTCACTTTCTTCATGATGTTTGTGCACTGTGTCCTGAATTACAACTCAAATCAAGCGAAAAAACAAACAAACAAAAAAAAAAACAAACAAACACGAGCAAAAGTACAAAAGATGGCCGCTTGTGTGCGGAAATGTTATTGTTGTGAATCGCCTTTTTTTTGTCACTGGGCACAATTCTCATCTAATTCTTGTAATTGTTGCCTCATAATATGGCACATTCATATCTGCGAATGCATTCAGCGGCAGCCTGTTTAGTTGGAGTCAGAGGGTTCCTCCATCACAATGCGGAACAAAGCGCCTCCCTATCTTTTTCAGACAGTTCTCTCTCCGTGATGCCGAGCGCGGCTTTGAGGTTGTCAGAGAATTTGGGCAAAACAATGTATCGCTTTGAGATATATATTAAGAGCCGCACAATGAGATCCTGTGTTGTTGATAATTTTTGAAAAGGAAGGGGTGGGGTGGGGGTGGGGGGCAGCAAGGAAGACAGCGCGAGAGACAAACTCCAGACAAAAGCGATTGTCTTTGATTATTTGTCTGTCGGCAGTGTCAGGGGGCGACGACGTCTTTGAGGATGGCGGCAAGATTAGGGGGCCCCGCTGCGGGAGAGAGAAGAGGGGAAAAGGAGAGTGGGAGAGAGAGAATGAAAAAAAAAAAAAAAACGAGGGGGCGAACACAACACGGGGAGGAGAGAGAGGAGAGCGAGGGAGTGAGGGAGCGAGCAAGCGGAGAGGAGAACGGGGGATGTGACTAGACTGGAGGAAGAGCTCTGTGATAAGTGCCAGCCAACTGCCTGTTTGATCCGGGGAGGGATGGCGGCGAGGGACGCGAGGCGTTTGAAGCCGACAATCCCCTTTGTGATGATAACACGTGTTTTTTTGTTTTTTTTCAGCGCGCAACGCTGATTCCCCCATCCCGCCCCTTCCACCATTGTATTACGGGCGGCAGACGGCAGCTACCCCTGACACCTTTAGGCCCCAGCGTGGTTATGAGCAGCTGTCGGCATTGTGGGGAGTGCCGCTAATCTGCTTCAGTATCTTTAGCCCCTCGTTTAGCTCTTTCATCCTCTTCCCCGCTACACACTCCCTTCCCCGTCGCGGCGAGCGTGGCTGAGCTTCGCCAAAGCTGTGGCGGAATGTCGAGGAGCAGGGAAGGGGGCGGGGGGGCAATAAGCTCAAACATAAGGCCCGTCTATTAGCAGACGTGCCTAGTTTATTGTTCGCATTTATCTCTCTGTGGACGTGGGATTACAGTAGCGAGGGAGGCCTATCGTTTGTTTTTCAAGACATTCAGCATGATGTCTGTATTATTATCACGTGCAAAATACATACAGTACATGCATACACAATTGACTCCCCCACACACACCCCGGTCACCCTCATTACCTTGTATTTTTTGGAGCAAGAGTGGCCAAAGTGATGCAGTGGCATTGTGTTCTGGCCAGCAGATAAGATGACTTCATGCATCCAAAGTTAAGATCTGAACCTAAAGAAAACTAGAAAGAGTCATTCAACCTGAACTCGAGCTGTCCACCATTTCTATGACTAAGAACCAGATACATGCAGAACCACTAAATACTGACGGCAACCCTGGTGTTACTTCATAGTTAAGCCAGTGGGACGTTAATTCTAAGTCAATGTGTTCAACCAGCAAGGTGCTGAACTTGAAACATAACTAAAATCTCTGTGAACAACAACCAAACTTTTCAAAACCAAGTGCCTCTGTAGAAGTCAGGACTTGACATGTTAAGTCATGCAACTCAGTAAGTTTAAAACAAAAAGTAAAATGTGCTTTTCGCATAAAGCACAGAATTTACAACACATCATCCCGACTGTTTGTTTTCCTGCCTTGCTGGTTGTTTTCTGCGGTTTGCCAAAATCAATTTCCCGAAACCTCTGCAGCAACATTTCCAACTACCATAATTAAAAACTGAGCCGTTTGGTTCCTGCAGCAGTTTCAAAGCTGGGGAATAAAAAGTTTCTGGAACTTCTGATCATGCCTACTTCCAAGTCACTGTTTTCTCAGAAAAAATAAAAATAAAAAAAACAAGGCAAAGCCAAAATGTAGAAAACTGGCAGGTAATTTCTCACAACTTCTCACTCTTGGGAAGACGTTTTCCAGCATCCTCAAAAAACCTCTCAATCCTGCCAGTACCGCAGCGATTTAGTCCAGAGACAGAGATAATGTCCAATTTACCCATGTGACTTTTTTTTCCTTCAAACAAGAGGTGACAAACATTTCTCCTTAATATGAAGTGTTGCCTTTTGTTTTCTTCAGGCTCTTTAAGATAAGAAAAGAGTAACGAGAATAAAAAAGCCACATTAAATGGACTTCTGAACAAAGAGATGCCTAAACAAATGCACTTTGCATGACTAGTCCACTATTCCATTATTATAAACACACTAATCAATTTTGTATAGCTCTGTCTCACTATTTGAAACCACTGACAACCAAGAAACATGAAAATATCTTTCAGTACTTAGTGGTTCTGCATGTATCTGGTTCTTAGTCATAGAAATGGTGGACAGCTCGAGTTCAGGTTGAATGACTCTTTCTAGGTTTCTTTAGGTACAGATCTTAACTTTGGATGCATGAAGTCACCTTATCTGCTGGCCAGAACACAATGTCACTGCATCACTTTGGCCACTCTTGCTCCAAAAAATACAAGGGAGAAAAAAGCCAAACGCGATTCCTTAATTCTGCAGCGGTGAATGGCGGTCCAACTGACAGCATGTGACAAAGACACAGAGCTGGTATGATACAAGTGGCTCACATCTTGCAGCTTTCGACCGACCGAGCAAAACAGCAAGTGGTTGGCCATAACGAGACAAGGTGGGCGCAGCAGGGGCTTGTTCGCACGTGCATCGTTATGTGCCGGTCGGGGGTGCAGCCGCTGCAGAGGCAAGCTGAGTACAATTAACAGAAGCATAAATATCTTGCCACACTTAAGAGAGCCATTAATCAGATATAAATAAAGCGAGGAGGCCCTTTGTGATTAACGAGGTGAGACTGGCTGCTAATTACTGTTTCCTTCTCCTCCGCTAATTAAGTTGGCACGTTGAATGAGGATAAACGAGACCGCCCTAACCCCACCCAGCCAACGCACATCTTGCAATTGTTACCCGTTTTGCACTCCGCTTTTGAATCTCACTGAATGGCCAAGGTGAGTGTGTTGACGTGTACCTGACAGGGGATCAAGCTGTGTGGCCGTCATCATCGACATTAGGCTCCTAGCTTGGACGTCCAATGAGCAGTCACAGGTGGAAGCCACTACGTAGACAAGGTATACATTTTAGAACATGAACTAGTTATTCATTCATTACATTGCGGAAGAGCGTTGTTGTGTTGTGCATTTTTTGGGGGGATTTACTGAAAATAAGTCGACAACCTTACCCTTTGCCCCTGCCCAGCTCTTTATCTAATTTCAATAACAACACTTCAACTGAACACTTTCAGTTAAACAACTTTGCAAACAGAGAACGTGTAACTGAACTATCATAAATGTGATCTTAAGAGCGCAACAATTCTTATAACAATATTTATAGAGTTTGAAATGGGTTTGCACAATTTTATAAACCCAATTGTGTAGGTTGTTAATCAAACATTCATGTTACAACAGCGCAGTCAATAGTAGGAAATAAACTGGAGGGCAAGCAATGAATAATGTTCTGCTCAAATCAAATTACATTAACTGGGTGTCATTTGGATAAACATATCAAAATGTTGCATAAAAACAAACTTCAAAAAATAGTTTGGCAATTTAGTCGCGCATCAGTGGCACCTTTTCAAGCTCTCAGATGTTCCACACAAAAACAAGCTCAATGCGGAATCCCTTACAAATATTTTACCACACCACTTGCAGCCAGAGCACGAGGAACTATTTTACTAAAATATCAAACTAAAGTAGAGATTCTTCAAAAACCAAATATTCATTTGGTGTCACAGAAAACAAAAGTCACAATTCAACTTGACGTACTATTTAAGACGTCTTATTGTTGTGCATTTTCAGGTTTTCAGGTTTCTAGTAATCAATGTATAGCTGTCATGTAAGGAAATACCCTAGCTACATCTGTCTATATCTACATCCATCTATATTGTTAGTATCACAGTCTGTCTACCATGTGCTCTGTCACTTCTAAATGTTCAGTTTGAACTTAGTGCATTAAACCAGGCTACCACGATCTACATAGAATCAAGATGACATGTACAGTATGTGCAGCATGTGATGTGGGACAAACACTAAAAACATTGTTTTCACTGCATGAGCGGATTTGACTGATGACCATTAACCACAAATCTGGATTGCAAGCCTGGCTCTAGGGAGTCGCAGAAAAAAGGACACTGTATACACAGTTTATCCAATCAATTTTTCAACACACTTGTGACTCCAATTCATAGCGAACCCCAAGCCAAAAAAACAAGACATTAGCAACTTTCATAAAAGGATGCGGCCCTATCAAATAGTCAAATAAGCCGCAAAGTATAAGGTCACAGAAACTTTACAGATTGGTCTTAATTCATGTTTCTGACAAAGACAAAAAAAATAAAAGCTGCGGTCAAATATACTGAGTCCGTGCATGATCCGAGTGTGGAAGCATCCTAAATCTATTAAAAGGTCAAGCTCTGTACACAGCGCTTACACAAAGACAGAATGTTCAAAGAAAAAAAATGTCCACGGAAAACTGACAGCAGGAAGCTGGCCTTAAAGGCAGAAAAATCTGTTGTAGGAATTCAACTGAGCAGGAACTAAAGGCACAGATGTGCGCTTGTAACAGTTAGTATTTAGTTGTGCTTTTTCAAGGTCTCCCGCATCGAACTGGGAATAGCAGCCTTTCTTTCTATCAAGCGCATTCTGAGCTCTGGAGATACACAATAATCCTCTTCTACACACTTACATCAATTGTCTTTAGTGGAAAGTGCCTGCTATGACCTTTTAATGGGAAATGAAAATAAGTGGAGGCACAGAACAGCTGATATTGGATTCTGTTGTTAATTAATGTGTGTATTATCCGGGTGGATGAAGGCAGGGGGAGGAAGTTAATTGAATTACAGTCAGCGAGTTGGATAATGCACTGTTGTAATTGTTCAACTGTATAAGACGGAGCTCACATTAGGGAGATGAAAGGCAGGCTTGATTTGTTTCTTACTGGAGACGGGGAAGGAAATCCTTGTTTGGTTTTGGGGTGTAGTTTCTAATTTAACCCCTGAGATGGAAAAATAGGGCTGTTGCCAGTAAAGCATGTCTCTTAATTCTTCTACTGTGTTTTTACAGCACTTTTAATGAAATAATGCATTATTCTAACCAAGCTTAGACTGCTGTCACTGCCTAATTGCCCTAACAAATACCAATTTGTCTGACATCCCGTTATTTTTCACATCTACACTGGTGAACCAAATATGATCGCCAACACTACAGAGCTGTCCCTGGGCTTGAATGTGGCAAGCGGCCTAAGCTTATTTCAATGGGAATTTCTTCAGTAAATTCAGAAGGTTCTTATTTGCTTTGACAGAGAGGAAGAATGTGTGGCAGATTAATGAGTAATCTTTATTTTAAAATTTGAAATCTATGTTAATAAGCATTAATATCAGGAATAATAAATGTCAGATAGGATTATTTTCGTCGCAAGTACTGAGCCTTCTGCCAGGTTTATTAATTTCAGGTGGAATCTGCTGCCATCCTCTGGCCCTCAGTAGTATGACACTAATACGTTGTGAGACTAAATAAATTTAACTTGTCGAGTGATTAATACTAATTTCACTGAAATTTCGGTTTTTACACTTTAAAGAAAAGCAGCGGTCAGACACAGAAGCTGAAGTGTTTAGACGAGTAAAAAAAAAAACATCAAACTGGTCGGTGACAGCTGACATTCAACTTGAACGTTTGAACGTTAAAGGGCTTCCAAATGTAATTGACTGGGGGCGGATGGGGAGGGGGTTAGATTACAAATAAAGTTTAAACAAAACAACAAATGAGGCAAAAGCTATTTATAAAAAAAATAAAATAAAAAAAAAAAAAAAAAAAAAATCAACACCAAACTTCAAACACTCACTATAGTCTCATTCCACGCAGTCTACCCACAACACGACACGACACAGTGTGGCGTTTCATACATTGTATTATCTTTGGGACATTCCGAACTGCTTAGTTACGGACTTTTCGTTTTTAGATAAACATTTCCTCCGTCTTCCGAGCGTAACACTGTAGCCGTTGAGCAAAAGTAAGGGATAAAGGCATGACATGTGCTAACTCACTCACCTCCATGAAAAAGATATTGAAAAGCGTAATTTTCTCCGTAGCCTTGAGCTAGCTCATTGAGCAGAAGAAGCGCAGTCGAGCATTGCGAGTTCAATGGGTGGCAAAGGCGCTAACTCGCCTTAGATGACGTCGAAAACGAACTTCGAGTAACTCTTGTTGTAAATTTAATTAAGAAAACAAAACAAAACAATGAACAGTGTTTTCACCGATGTCACATTCTTGCAAGTTACCCGGATGCGCAGCCATATTGGCGATACTCAAATGTAAACAATTTTTGGTGGAATTTAAAATGTCAAAACTACAGGAAAACCAAGAGGAACGTGTGGAAACCACACACACACACACACACACACACACACACACACACATATATATATATATATATATATATATATATATATATATATATCCATACTTTGTATTGTTTTGGTTGTTTTTTTTTTTTTTTTGTTTTAGTTTTATGAGGACACACATTAGAACAGAACAAAACAAAACAGATAGCAAAAGGTAAAAAAAAATTTTTAAAAAAGTTCCACCCCAAAACAACAGTAAACACTGTGCAATATATGTCCATAAAATAAATAAGTAAATAAAAAGATGACAGGAGACAGGTAAGTAAAAAGCACATACATGAAATAAATGAAAGGGCAGACAGTTCCAATCCTCCAGGGATAGACGATAGGTCAGTCTACGCAAAAGGGAACGTAAAGGTTCCCAGATCCTCCTGAACCTGTCCGACCTATGGTTAAGGTCAGCAGTAAGTTTCTCAAGAGGAATAAGAGGGGAAATTTGGGATATCCACATGTCGAACTCTAGGGACTTGGGGAGTTGACCAATGCAGCAAGATTTTGAAGCCAGAAACAAAATAATTATCACCAGAGATTTAGCGTCAGTGTCCAAGAAATTGTCTGGAGCATGGTTAGAGTAAAAGAAGGTGTCAGTAAGAACTGTTTACCAATTTCTGGATTACAGAGTGAACACCCTTCCAGATAGTGTGGATGCGGTCACATGACCAAAACAAATGGATAAATGCACCTTTATGTGTATTACATTTATAGCAAAGGTTGGAAGTGTCAGGGAACATCCTCTGGAGGCGAAAGGGAATGTAATAAGTTCTCTGAAAAAAAATTGAAGTTCTGTTTGTGTATAGAAATTGAGTTACATTGAAGAAAAATTCCACTGAAGATCTTGTCCCAGTCCACAAGAGTAAATGTCACCTCCAGGTCACGCCCCCACAACAACTTCAGAGAGTCATAGCCTGAAGAGTCAGAATAAAGTAGTGAAGTATAAATCTTAGAAATCAATCCTTTGGAAGAGTTTGTCTGAATTATAGTGTTTTGCTCTGACAGTCTCATACGGATCCTGCCTGTCCTCAAGAGAGACAGGCAGACAGATGCATATAAAAGTCTTTGTGGGAAATGTCAAAATCAGCCCTAATTTGCTCAAATGACTTAACCGAATCAGAGACCAACAGGTGTGTAAAATTTGATATGCTCTTCGAGGTCCATTCCATCAAACTAATACTCCTAATCTATGCTGGTAAATCTGGATTCAGGGCCAGGAGAGAATGGAGAGAGATGACATGGGCAATATTTAGGTATTTCCTCACATCTCGCCAAACCAGTAGTGTGTTATAAACAGTTATGTTATTCTTGAGATGATTTAACTGATGTATATGATTGATAAAGGGAAGGGAGTTAAGCTTTCTGGGATAACAAAATAGATATTCAAAAACCCAACCATAGGGAATCTTTCGTGTTTATAAACCAATTGACATTGTTTTAAGTTGTGCTGACCAATAATATAATTGGAGATTGGACAGGCCCCCGAGATCCTTTAGCTTGGTAAGCAAAGAGAACTTGACTCTTGGGTGTTTGTTATTCCAAATGTAGCGAGATATATGAGATTTCAGAGATTCAAAAGGGGCAGGGGTCAAATAGCACAGGAGATTTTGAAATAAATAGCTCAATCGTGGAAGAATATTCATTTTTATAGTGTTGATTCTCCCAAGAAGAGAAGTTGAGAGGCAGGCCCATTTTGTTCAACAATTTTCAATTAGCTTTCGAATTAGAGGTGAGTGATTAGTTTCAAACAGATTATTTAAATCAGGGGTGATAAAAAATACCCAAATATTTGTTCTACTTTCAATATCATATCCAGATATAGTGGACTACCTCTGTCTGTTTGTAAAGGTTTGGATGCCTATAACCACATTGTGTGCGGCTGGGTGAGGGAGACACTGTCTCAGCTAATCGATGGCATGTGTGTAATAAACCAGCCGAAGCTTATTAAGAGCTTGATAAAAAAAGTTAAAAATGGACGGAAAAGCATCAGTAAGTGTTTTTTTATGTGATGAACTAAAGGAAGCATCTTCACTGACATACAATCACTTTTTCAGTTCTGTTAAACTTGTCATATTTGTGTCAATAAAATCATAGATTTTGTGCCAGCCACAAACGTCGTCAAATCGTCTTTTGCACTCCTCTCCCTAATTTATGATGACTTTTGGTAGTCTAAACAAAAACAAGGCAATAATTTACCACTTTGTGCAACAATAATCTGGTTGTGTTGCTACATACACAGTTTAGTTGCAGTACGGGTATCTCCAAGATGGCGACTTTCGGTTTTGATGACGCTTCGTGAAAACACTGTCACACTACAAAATTAACATGCATAATAAGTGCCACGACGCGCCCAGTCATCGTTGCTAGTGGGAGATGCAGGATTGTCGCACCAGAGTCACAAAATAATTGTATTCAAACATTTAAGAGTGAAAAAAATCATACATTTGTATTGTTACACAGCCTTCAACCCTTCAACACGTTTGTGTCATGTTCAGACTCCGACAGACTGCGGTCGACGGACAAATTCAAGAAATGGTCCAATCAGTCATCCAGTAATTAAATCCATATCGTATCAGTTCGTATGATACGTTATTTACGGCTTAGCTTTTCATTTTGTTTATGAAAAAGAAATGTTAAAACCTTTTTATAATGTTACGGAAGTTTGTGTGAGCGCATAAATGTTTCTTATGATAAAGGAATATGACAATGAAAAACATTCTGGAAATAAATCAGAAAGACACACAGATAAAGGTAAATATACTTTATTTTTGTTTACAGCACTGAAATTTTGATTTATTTATGACTATCTCATCTATTACCCCAGGCTAGTATACTTGAATTTGCATGTACCCTCCTCTATGTACAGTCATTCACATTTTAAGAACATGCAATATTACATGTGTTTTCTGTACATATTCACATTACACTCAATGCAATTTGGGGACAAGCCATTATACAGTATAAGACAAGAAATACCCACATTTGTTAATCTTAACACCAGAAATGAGATGATCGATTTGGTGATGTACCATTTTGTGGAATGGAAAACAGATGCAGAAAAATCGCAGCATTAGTCTTTTGTTATGATCATGTGACAAGCACATTTTAAACCTTGTATATGGGTAAATATGATCCGACTGAACTAATTAACCACCAAATAAACTAACAAATTAGAAAGACCCTTAAATGTTTCTCCAATATGGCAACTTGACTAATGGGAAACGGTTCACCACTAAGGACTACTATGGAGAGATCAGTTGACACACATTGTATGGATTATCCTTCCTGTGCTGTCTCAAATTACCTAATCGTTCTCTTCCAATGCACCTAAATGAGTGCAATAATGCCTACTTAAGACAGAGGCGACAAAGGCCTATTCTTCACGTGTCTAAACCGACGATACATATTTTTACAGGCTCATTTGCATACAAACAATTCTATGTCCACTTTTCCGGCACAGTTTAGTTCCGACCTGTTTAGTCTTTAAAAAAAATAAAATAAAATGAAAAATAGTATTAAACAGCTTTTAGTGCAGCGTTTCCAATCTTGCAACACCACCACAAAAGACCCACCTATAAGAACATTCTTTTGGAGCAAACAAAGAACCTGTTCGACCACATTTTCCACCATGCTCAGGTGACCTAAACTCTAGAGCCGTTACTTCCTCGTCTGCTACTTTCCCCCCTGCAAGCCATCTACTGCCAGCAAACATTCACACAGACTAGACTACTGTAATGGTCTTCAGATAGGACTCTGAGATCTGTAGACTCAGGTCAGATAGTGGAGCCCAGAGTTCAAACTAAACATGGTGAAGCAGCATTTAGCTGTCATGCTGCACACAAATGAAATAAGCTGCTTTTTAACAGTAGTGAAGTCAGCCCCAAGTGTGAATGTTTTTGAATCCAGGTTAAAGACTCATATTTTCTCTTTTGCTTGTGATAGTTCTTTTAGTCATCTTATTATATTTTATTATCATCTTTTTATTTCTATTCTCATTCATGTCTGCCCCATTTATGCCTCATTATAAGCTGTCTTTTTTGTCTGCACTTTGTCTTTGAAGACTGTGTTATTTGTTTTTTTTAAATGCTTTTAAAATGTTGAACTTTTAATCATGTAAAGCACATTAAGTTGCCTTGTGTATGAAATGGGCTATATAAATAAAGCTGCCTTGCCTTGCCTCTCAAACAGCTTTTGCACTGCCATTTAAATATGTATAAAAAGCTATATAAATGTTACAATCCTTAGTGCTACATGGAATATGATACAGTGTGCCCTATGTACAAGCAAGAACACAGGCATAAGCACTTTGGTGTAGGCTCGTTACGGTTACAAAGAGATGAACTGGTTCAGTTCTTCGAGGGCCATTGCTTTTCCCCCCAGAAGATGGTGCCACTGTTTCACAATAGTTGGCAGGCAATTTTAAAATGTTTTTCAAATTTAATCTGGTCGCCAACTCCTTTCCTTTTCACACAATTTCCAGTTGTTGGTTTTTTTTGTTGTTTTTTTACTTTTGAATGTTGAAAGCTCAAAACGACAATGGCAATGAGCAGCAGTAATATACTAGGACATGTCACATTAAGGAAATGAAAACTGGTATAAAATGGTCAGTCCTTCAGGAGTGAACAACTGTATTTAAAAATATTAAACATGTTTCCCAAACTTTCCATGAAGTTGAACAGACAATGCAATGGTTTGGTCTCAGTTTGTACAGCATATCACAGTGACAAAAAAGTTTGCCAACTTGTCAAATCAGAAGCAGATTTCTTGTCTACTGTTATAGATGTGGAATGTTTGCAACCTACAGTGAAACTCAAATTTGTTGCTGGTTAAGATTAGTCTGAAAACATGAATAACAAGCAAACATGACAAAAAGCACAAAGTGAACTTCAGAACTCCTTCAGCTTCGAGAAACAAATTCCAAGTCACTCAAATAACTGTGTTGAGGGACAAGCTTGACGTAAACACAAGAATCTCTTCGAAAACGTGTTTCTACCATTAGTCTGGACAACTAAGACACAGTCCAAGGCCTTACCCAAGTACACGGCAACAATAACTACATGGCTATTGTGGCAACCAACCCCTGATAAGAACGTTTTGGGGAAAGTGGGCAGGGGGGTAAAGCCTGAAAATAAGATTCACAAGACAGGCCACGGGAATATTTGTGCAAACGTGCGCATGTGCGTCTTCTGATCCTATCACATGTAATCAGCGGACCTAAATGGCCTTTCCATGTTGGCATTTCTTCTCTTTTTGTTGTCCTCTTGAATAAAGAGGGCTTTGTATTGCTATGTTTTCATTACAAATTTGGTGAAGGAGCTTGGATGGCAAGTTGAGCACATTCTTCAGAGAATGTGACTCAACGGAAGGCCGATGATTCTTCGTGTTTTTTGGAGCCGCCTCTCAGCCATGTAGGTGGTTGCTACGCACTGGTTGTGAGGGTGACATTCCGCCTACAATTTTTAGGCTTGCATGGAGCTACTCATCAATAAAACGTGCCAATAGCTTGAAAACATTGAAACTGGTTTGAGAGTAGATGAAATGACCTCATTCCACTCAGAAAGGGTGGGCTTGATATTACTCACGCTCAACCGATCCAAGATTGCAAACCACTCAGTCCACCTCTTACTTGAAGGCAAGACAGCAGACACCGGTTTTAGTCTTCAGGTCTATTCAATCTATCGAGAAAAAAGACGCGTAGAGGGGGGGAACCCTACAGGCACTGAACGGGACAGACTCAAGTCTGGCTCTTCCCTACTTTCACCCCAGGAGGGCGCTCGGTAGCCGTTGTGAGGCGCGGAGCAGGTTGGAAGGGAGGGAGAGCGAGGGGAAGAGAAGAACAGGGCGACGCTGGCGGTTTTTATTCGGGTAAGTTCAGCGTAGCCACCTCGGATTTCATCTTGAAGTACTGGTTGAAGCGCAGGACAGCGTATCTGAGAGCAGAAAAACAGGCAGATGCGTTGGCAAAGTTAGAATTAAAGGTTTGTACCTCACTAAACTATCATAAGCAGGAGTGGGAAAAAGGTATTCCTGCACCCTTAAATTTTGACACGATTGCAATTATTCTCTCTCTCAATTAAACATCCAGTTTTGACCTTCACAGAATAGTGCAGACAAAATTGCACTTGGGAGCCTGCATAACAATTCTTAATGCAATTTAATCACAAAAATAAAGGGGGAGTTCAAAAACTTCTTTCCCACCACTGTGGGACACAGTAGAAGTGCTGCGTGTGAGAGACACACTGATGTGACCAGATAAATACAGATACGCTGAGATAGCACATATGCTGTTCAGGGCTAAATCAGATAGCCCCATGACGTACTCACCCCAAGAAGTCAAAATCGATGGCGGATAACCTGGCCTGAATCAGAGACCAGAGGCCCCAGAAGAAATGCGAAGCCTGGCCAGGAAAGAGAGAAAGTGGCGTGAAAGATTAGCATGTGATCGCCGTGTCACAGTAAATGTCGCTTCTAATTACAAAACACCGCTCACACAAGCATACACAAAAGCCGGCAGAAGCCCTATGGCAACAAGGCAAAATAGCTGACACAGAAAGACAATTGCTCCCTGACTGCCCATCCTCCACTCTGCCCTCCTTTCTTCTTGACGGTAAACACAGCAGGCTGTGGCCCAAGGGACGGCAGCAAGGCCCACAAGGGTTTTCCAGCTATTATTACCAAGGTGCCTCCCACACGGGTGGCTTCATCAACAAGCACAACCGTAAACATCTTCTCAAGTAGGGCAGGTTGTATGTACGTATTTAAAACCCTCATCTCTCCAAAGTGTGTTGAGCCCACATCCCATTATAATCCATGTTTGCGCAACCAACACCTGGCAGCGGCCATGGAAAACAGACCCAGCTCGCGGCACCCTGGAGTTTTTCCATTTCACTTCTTCGTTTTTGGCCTTGCATGCAAGAATTGCTGGGGATTAGAATCCAAGTCATATAAGTGATCAAATCAATCTAAAATGTTGCAGCAGAGGACGGGCGAAGCAACTCAAGCCATGTTTTTTTGAGCTTAATTCATCAAGGATGCACCAGTGTCTCAATCTCATGGTAACACAATCTTTTAGTCACAAGACAAAGTCACGAGTTAAAATTAAAAAATACAATGAAATAAAAGTAAAGGTCATCTTTGTTTCGTGCATGTTACTAATCGAAGATTGAACTTGCTCAATATGCACCAAAAAGGGCTGTTCATTCAAGTTATAGGGTGTGTGTATGGTGTGGGTTCAAGTTATATCCAAACTGCTTGATGATTATCTGTGATGGGATGATACATTTAAAAAAAACAAGAAACAAAACAAAACATTTTATTTTTGCATTTTCTTCAGTATCCAAAAAGCTCAGGTCTTACTGGAACAAGACATTGCATTGCATTTATGTTAATATCAACTTTCCATCACCACTTTGCCAACCTTATGAATACGACTTCTGCATCCTTATGATTCATACTGCAGGCACCGATCCTTACCAAGGCAAATTTGTTGACTTGGACATAAATGATCTCCACCTCTCTGTCGGTCACCTCACTGCCGTGGCCTTTGTACTCCTTGTAGGCCTCGAGGTACGAGCGGAGCCACAGGAGCTGAAAGGCTCGATCTGGATAATGGCTGTAATCCACCTCGTTCAGACCTTGGACGTGCGCACACACACACAGACACGCAAACTCAAAAACTTCACAAAACAGCTATGGCTTTTGCATATTCAAACAGATGCAGGCAGATGTCGTGCTTACCAGCAAACTCATTGAAATGGTTCCCAATGTCGAAGGCTTGATAATTGTAGCCAGCATACTCGTAGTCAATGAACTTTACATTTCCTGCAAAGAGAAGCAGTATTTTTTAGACAGAGACACAGGCAGCGGGGCCAAAATGATGCTGCTGACTGCCCTTGCTGATTACTCGGAAAGCCAAGGCTTTTCATTTCATGCTAATGCTTTTTCCTCCCCCTGACTGCCTGGCTTATTAGCCAGAGGGTGGGGCGAGGAGTAAGAGCTTGTATTTTGAGAAAAGCAAGACCAAAAGAGAGAAAGACTTGGGCAAAGACAACTGGCAGAGACAGAAGAAGACGATTTTTTTTTTTTTTTCGTTGGCAAAAACTCCATACACATGCAATATAATGCTGGTTGGGAGGTACATGGTCATGCTGTTAAGAGCTATGGAAGCCGGCGTGTATTTAGAGTAAAATTGTTAGGTAACTATAGCAGGAAGGTTTTATGTAAAAGACAGCATACCTTCAGAGCAACAGAACCAGCCCAAAACTGTTTCGCGCGCAAATAAAAAAATCCTGCCGACATTCCCGCGGGCGGAGCTGCCAACCTCCAATCAAGTTTCAGAACACCGGTTGCCGGGATCGTTCCGAATGGCCGCGACGTTTGCATCTGGCCGGTATCGGCGAAGAGTGAAACCATGCAAATCCTATCGCGACACACGAAACGAATATGAAAAAAAACAGACATCTGGCTCTGCTTTAGAGGCACAGAGGGAGTGCGGGAGAAGAGCCAAGAACGAGATAAGTTCTCAGGGGATGGCAGGGGAGAGGAGGCGGGGAGGGGGTGTCCAGAGAAGAAGAAAAAAAAAAAACAGAAGAAAGATAGCGAGCTGCAAAGAGGTGTTTAAGTGGTCGAAAAGAGAAGCACAGTGAGCCACCAAAGCAAGTGTGGCAACACGCCGCTTGATCCTTCCTCTCTCCGACCTTTGCGGTTGCCGCTGCGAGCCAATTGGAGTTAAAGCTTTTAGAGGCACTTAATCTTCAAGAGAGGCCCATTAAAAAGCTACTTCTTTTTTCCTCTCTGTAAGAGTCCTGCGAAACCCATTCA
Source organism: Thamnaconus septentrionalis (assembly GCA_009823395.1). Taxonomy (NCBI): domain Eukaryota; kingdom Metazoa; phylum Chordata; class Actinopteri; order Tetraodontiformes; family Monacanthidae; genus Thamnaconus; species Thamnaconus septentrionalis. Next base: position 1,181,512 of record CM020502.1, on the reverse strand, counting down.
GCTGCCTGAACGCTCTACAGTTCATTTTGCTCGCTTTTTTCACGGCCCGGCTGAGAAAGGAATGTCAAGGAATGTGTTGCCGCCCGCCTGCTTTTCGGCGAGCCACTGGAAAGACGCAGCGCAGACACATTCGATGAGAGGAAAAGCGTTCAGGTCGAGAAGCAGTCGATCTCAAAGTACAAACTCTTACATGCAAGCCCGTGCGTCCAGAGACGTTGGCAAAAGAAAAAAAAAGGAAAAAAAAAAAGAGAGGACAATGGAAAATGGGAGGGTACGTGTAGTCAAATGTCTCTGACTCCTATTATTATTGATTAAATATCTGGGGGTTTTTTTGGTTGTTTGTTTTGGCCTTGGCTGCTACGGCTTTCTTGTTTTCCCTGACATGCGGAACATTAGTCTTTGAGGTGGTGCTGGACTACAGAGAAAGACACTTTGAGGTGGGTTACCAGCCGGCGTGTGGGTCCTAGCGGGACACAATTCAACACCTCCAGGCAGTGGCTAAGCCCCCCTGTGCAGCAGATGAAAAGGTTGGGGCAAACACATCTTGCACACATGCTCACGCTCTCACTGACACATTTTGTCTGCTGTCCGCTCTCCCCCGATCCGTGTCCGTACCTCAGCCTCTGCTGCAGGATTCCCGCGTCCAACCGACCCCCCACGCCCCCAAGCATTCCCCGCAATGCACGCTCACTTCCTCTTTCTCGCAACACTCCCCCTCCAAAGCTCACTTCTCATTGGTCCGCGGCGAAGCCCAATCGCGTGACACCTCTGGCGCTTCTGCAAATGACAGAACCGCGAAGGCGTTTCCTGCTGGCTGCTGAGCAGTGAGTTTTGCTGCCCTTGGGGCAAAGTGAAATGTGTTCTTTTGTTTTGTTAGGATTATTTTCTTTAGTCTTTCCCATTTTCAGGGTTCAGTAAAGAGAGTTTGAGTAACTGAAGCAACTCGGTGGAAAGTAATACCTTTGTTTTAATGATGGAATTAGATTTTTTTTTTTTAAGAAGGAAAAATAAGTAAAGTGTTTTCAGCTTTGGGAGACTCTGCTGCCACCGCTTCTGCGTGGGTTTTATTAATACAGGATGTGGCAACGTCTCTGCTGTCGAGCTGGCAGACAAGTGGTTACAACGCAAACAGGAAGCAGAGCGGGAGACGTCGAGAGTACGTCGTTTTAAACTATGTGTGCTCGATTTTCCAGCTGACTGCCGTCAGGCGCAAGGTGAGACCGGCATCTAGTAGAATCCACCAACTGTTTACAGGTTTGTGCAGGTGCGGCGAAAGTCTTAATCATAACTTTGGCGTGGGGATCAAGTTTCTTGACTGCTGGAGCACCCACTCATTCAGGCTGACAGTGGGGTAAAACACCTCTGTACCCTGGCTTGAAATCACTGAACAAAATTAAAGTACTATTAATTTTAGCTCGCATTTTTTTCTGTTCCAACATATGACAGAAACCAAGACTTTAAAAAGACTTGTGCAGATTTTAAGCATTCCGCACAAAAAGGAATGTATGCTTTGCGTCTCAAGTCAGCGCTTGTCAACCCTTGCTTGCAACGCTTAAAAGCGATTTAGCAGAAGCATTCGTCAGCTGGCAGGAATTCTTGTGAATGTCAGCAAATTTTCGCAGAAAGGTCAACACCAACAATGGGGCTGGTTCATTCTACTTCCCCACCCACAGTGGCCCATCGCCATGAGACAATTTATTTCCCCAGAAGACAATTCTCTCATTCTCAGAGTCGCCACCGGACGCTGAACGTTTCAGCAAATTCTTTTGGACTGTGGATTACTTCACTTCACATGTAGTGCGGTCGGTTTTTATGGCAACCAATGTGTGTTGACTGTCGCCGTGCTCCGAGTTGTCACAGAGTAAAAAGTGGGCTAATTTTTGTGAACGCAATAGCCTGGAAGGACAATTGAAGCACATGACATGAGGTAACATGATGTTTTAGTGGGCTGACGACATGACTAAGTAGGATAACGGAACGCTCTCAGGTATATTAGGTATTTAAATGATCAAATTTACCGAAAATAAGACAAACGTGAAGGAACACAGCTAGGAGCAAAATTGGAAAAAAGTATGTTCACGTAGCCTAAGCTGCTGTCAGAGTCGATCTGTGCGCTGGCTAGTGGAGGGAAGTAAATGGGTACGTGGCTCCTACTGCTGCTATGAACTCATCCCGATTAGCCTGAGCAGCGAGCAGACTACACGGAGGGGGCGGGGCCCTCAGAGCCGACCGTGCTTGAGGTTTGTCTCTCTCCATTGCCTCCAAAGGGCAGGGCGGCGCAGGGCAGCCACAGCCTCGGCTGTCATTCCTGGGGGAGAAAGGCTAGACACAAGGAGCTGTGAGAAGGGGCCCCGCCCCTCGTCGCAAAACGACGAGGAGGCTAACAGCTCTTGAAACAACCCAACCCCACCAACATACATAAACAAAAAAAAAATCCCCATCCCTCCTCTTTCTTTATCTCACCAGTTCTTTCAGTCAGTCACCAGCTACAAAGACAGTTAGTCTGTAAATGCATCCCTCAGATAATTGTTTACTAGTACAGTCTCACTGGCAAGTTTGAGGCTGATGGAAAAAAAAAAAAAAGCTACTGCACCAAAGGCGTGTATGCCGTCAAGAAAACTGAGACCTAGTATGGGATGTTGTGTTCCAAGTTTTGATTGCAGAATTAGATTGACAGATCAGACAACCGCGCAAAATCTGACTGACAAATTGCCTCCATTTGCATTCTAAAAATGCCGCCGACGCTCACAGCAGTGAGCCTAGCTCATGGAAAAATTGACAACTGGAAGGCAAATGAGGTACTTGTACTATATTATTTAGTTTGTGGATAGATTTTTGGAAAACTTGCAGGACTGAACTGACCAGTCTAATTCTTTTGCAACCCCAAAAAAAACACTATCAAATTAGTGAAGCGTATGACTAGCATTGAGGAAGTACGATCCTACCTGAGTGTAGAGAGCCAATGCAGTTCACACTACAACACAAGTCAGTCACACAGTAATGTCAACGACTACACCTTTGCAGTTTATACTCACCTGCCCCCTGGTTATAGATGATGTTTTTGCAGAGCAGGTCGTTGTGGCACAGAACTACCGGGGAGCCGAGCTTCGACAAGCTCTGCTGGAGCCACACCAGCTCTTCTCGGAGGCAATGTGTGCTGGGCACCTCCGTGTGCAACCTGCAAGAGGTTGTAGGCCGAGTCAGTAAGCATGAAAAATGCACACTGACAAGAGAATTAACCAGGGCAGCACAAGAAAAGACAACCCAAAAAAAATCCTCAGAAAAAAGAGATGAAAAAAGGAACCGAAAACAAGAAACAAATGGAAGCAGAAATGGAAAGAAAATAAGGTCATTTAATTTGATAGCCTTCATACCATAACAAATTATGGTGCAAAAGTGTAATTGGTGACATAGTTGTGCAATCATAAATGAATTTAAAAAACAAAACCAAACATCAAAACCACATGATCTGGGCCAGTCGGGTCTTGCACAATGTGAAGTCAATTTAATGGCAAACAGATGGAGTTTTGAACAGCGATAACTGACGCAATGTGGTTCTTCATAGCCACGTCTGAACATTAGATGAAACCAATCAAGAATGAGTTTGCGTTAATCATCAACTCCTGCACATTGGCTTTGAGTGTTATTGTCCTTTGAAAAACACGATTGTTTCCCGTTTAAAACGCCTCAGATATGTTTAATTATTTAAATATAAAATATAGTATTATTATTACTTGGTTGTTTGTTGCAGCTTTTTTTCTTTGTTTGGAAAGCAATCAACACCAGCATTTGCGGTCCCAAAGGTTTGTGAACTCCGCCTACATCATTTAATCAACTTAAGAAATGACACTTTTATAAAACTTCTTGTCATTCAATGAGGTCATGCAAGATTTTTTATATGACAAAATAACAAAAAATACTTGTCACATTGCAGAAGAACACCCAGATTACTCTCTTGCATCGTCTCGTAGGGTACCAAGATAGTAAAAATGTGTGTGAAGCGTACCAGGTACCGTAGGTACTGGAGCATTTCAAGGCTTTTTAACCACAGAAAACCTGATGTGAGGATTGCTCAACACAGGTGACGTTGTGCAGCTTGCTATTAAATGGCTGTGGGGAGAGCTGGAGGCTTTCAAGTGTGCATTTCATCACATGATTCTAGTTTCTTTGCACTTTGCATCCGTGTACATGCAGAACAGGTTTGCAATTAAATTCACTCACATGGTCTCCCAGGTCATGGGGAGTTTGCACTTGCTGTTTTAGGTGCTTAAGTCTGTAGCCCATTACAAAAACCCTTTTTAGATAAATGTGACCTTAAACATATAGACTAGAGCTGTGGAAACGATTAGCAAATCTGTTGGTCTGTTATACTGACGTAATCTTTATTAGCTATCAATTTGTGTCCTGTATGGGAATCATTGTGATATTTAGCAAAGAAGAACGAACTGCAGGTCCACAGACTGAAACCCTCTGTGCAGTCTTACCTGGCATTCTGCTCAGGGTCCTTGAAGTATTTTGGGATGAGAGCAAAGTATTTGCTCAATTTCAGCCACAGGTCCGACTGTGGCACCCAGCCATTGTGGGCATGGATGGCGTGGTACTTGGCCAGTTGTCTCGTGATCAGCCTGGAACGTAAGGACACAAAATAGGGGCGTTCGGGGAAGACACCATACCTTTCAAGTCAAACAGGGTTGGGATGTTGACGGGCAGGAAAAGGAAATATTCCAAAGATTCACTGTTGCATAATTCACATGCCTTTACCTGAATACAGGCTGGCTGCGAATGTCTTCGGGCTCCAGAGCCAGTCCTTGCAGAAACTCGTAACACAGCCCATTATTGAAGGTGCAGTAAAGACGAGGCGCACAGCGGTGCGCTTGGAGCACACGGAAACTTTTCACCTCGTTCTCCCTGTCGACCAGCAGCTCGGTTTTGTTGCCATAAATGCGGACCAGGACCACGTCTGCCATGACGGAGCCCACATAGCAGCCTAGGAGCTTGTTAGTGATTCCATCTGTGAAAAACTACAACGACAAAAACAGACAGAAACCAGGTGAACTGTGGGAAAGAAACAAATGACTCTGGCAAATAAAGTGGCTTGGCACAAATACCAAACCCTGCATTACTTCAACACTGAAAATATTTAGCCTTGAAAAAAACAAAACAAAAACAAAACTGAAAACTCCCAATCCTGGGAAACAGAAGGTTCTGAAACAAAGCATCATTAAAGTGGTGATTAAAAAAATTAGCACCTGTCAGGTTTGGTTTGTTCTGAACTGTCTCCACTGTGAAGCTGGACATGTTTGTGGGGAAAGGTGCTGCGGGGTGCCAACATACCAACTCTAATTGTTCGCTGCATGCGGGATTGACTGAGAACGACGGGACTTTCAGGAATTTTATTTTCGCCAGAGAATGCAATGACAGGTATTTGCTGAGCTCCCCACTTTGGCTCCCTTTGATGAATATAGGAAAATGTGACACAGCATGTGACCAACTCCCAAACGTGTTGTTTACCAGGTAAAGCCACACACCCCCGAATATTGATGAGAACATACTGTTTTGGTTTTTTGGGAGGGTGGGGTGGGGGGTGAGAGGCATGCTGGGAAACCAAGTTATGTCATAGGTGACTATAGAAATAATACACAGCAATGCTCTGTTCTGACCCTTAAGAAATGTGAAGTACATTCTAATCTGTTGTAAGAAGTTAGCAACCTCTACTTGATTTTGAGAATAACCAACTGCAAATCAATCAATTAATTAATTGATCATTTATATTTCCTCGGGGCCTCTCTAGCTTCTTTAGCTTTAATCGCCCATGAGCTCTCGAACTGTCCTTACCATACTCACCCTGTGGCTCACGAGGGAGCAAAGCACAATAAACCTAAATCTTTTTTTTTGACGTCTGCTCAGTACGTCATGTGCGCGGGCGAGGCCGAGTTTGCAGGCTGCGAGAGGAGCGGTAGGAAACGGCTTCCGTTTGACTGAGACCCGCGCTGACGCAGATGCTCTTTCAGCTAAAGCGAAATACTTGCCCTGCCCGCGGCATTTTTCCGCAGCGCGCCCAGACAAGAACGACTTTCATTTAAAGATAGACATTTAAATTAAATTAAATTAAATTAAATTAAATTAAATTAAAATAAATTAAATTAAAATAAATTAAAATAAATAAAGATGAGTGACTTGCGTTTCGTAACGTTGCCGTATATGTGACGTCATTAAAACGAATGATTTCGGGGTCCCACGCTCCCTTTAAACATGACGAATGTTATTCATTAGCACAAGATAGTGTCTGCGTCAAGACGCCGTTGCCAGCTAGCGTCGGTCATGTTATCGTAAAAGGAAAAGGGCAGAATGAGATTGCGATTTTGAATGGGGTCACTTATCTTGCGAAGCACAGTGTAAACGGAGCGGATTCACGGCGGAGTTAGACCGGAGTAACAATACCTTAATTTTAACTTCGGACGGCTTCCAGTTCGGTCTCAATTCCTTGATCAGCTTCAGGGCACCCGATCTGTAGTCGCTCTCGTCAACTGTCACGTCTATTTTGGGCACAGCGGGAGCCTCGTCGGGTACGTGAATGTAGTTGGCCATTGTTACGTCTTTATTTCTTGGTGTATATATATATAATTTCTTATATAATTTTTTCAAACTTCGGGACTTGTGCTGCTCGCAAATGCGAAATGCGCAATCTATGGAAATGTGCGATCAACCCCTGAATATAATCCTTGAGTAGTCGGTCTGCGACAACGCCTCTCTGAAGGTCCCGCCCACCAGAGAAGAAAGTCCTCCTGGTGCATGCTGGATGTCGGATGACTCAGAAAGGAGCGTTGGTTTTAAGTATTGGCGTACACGGGAAAACCCGTCACTGATTCGGTGCACACGAGGACGCAATTTCAGCAAACGCGTTAGTGAATGTACATGTCCGCAATCATACTAAAAAAAATCTCTCCAGAATAGAATCAATGCTGAAACACAGACGTTTGGCACAACATATTCACTCTCTGAGTGGCGACGAAAACTGTCGGTTCTCCTCGGTGAATATATTCGAACGTACACTGTAGCCATGAATGAATGACCTGCGTCACAGTGGCTACTCTTCGAACTGCCTATTTTCTGTCGAGAGGATTTCTTAGCCAATTGGAGCACAGTAAGGCGGGACTATACGAATTTTATAGTCAAAACGTCACGAGGGCGCAGGCAAACCGTCAATTACATCAGATATAAAAAGGGGGAAATACATTAGAACTATTTGGAACATGGGAGCTGTGCATAGAAAATGCACAAATGTCAATAGCTGAAGCCCAACATTTTAACGTTTGAGAAAACAGAGATGGAGCTTGATGTTCTTCACAATGTGATCCATCATTCAAAGTGTCTGAATCTAACAGGCAGAGCCTCAAAATAAAGGGACACCCACTCCCTCTGGGTTCCATCATGTTCTGTATCTCATTGATTTCAGATCAGACTTTAACTCTTGCAGTGCAGGACACCTTTCTACATAGTTCACTTTCATCCCCACGCTTCCTCTCCAAAAATATCCAAAAATCTCATCCTAATTCATGGATGCCTCTGCACCAACACACGTACTCCGGATCAATTTGCCAAAGCAGTTCTCTTAAAGAGAAATTGTGCTAGTTTGTTGGCTTTTTTATTTTATTTTCAGAAGCAGCTAGCTGTTGCCTAGAGTCTGGGTGCAGAGATGTGTGCCAGTTTTATCAGTGAGTCACTTGAAACAAGCTGCGAAGCTTCCCGTTGATGAACGACTGACCTAAAAACACACTTCCTAAAAAAAAATGACGCCTGAAAGCAAAAGGCAAGTGTAAACAGGTGGTTGGCTAATTGAAATCAGTTTAAATTCCTTCTGTGATGGGCTTTCTTCTTGCACTCCTGTTTCTTGTTCATTCGAACAGGGATTTTCTGGGGATTTTCAAATGGCAACATCCCTGAAGGCAGTGTACACAGTGCACAATGGAAGGCAGTGTGCAAGCTTGATAATATCTGTTGTCACAATGCCTACTGTGGCTGAGGAGGAGCCACGGTAACTGTTTACTTTGAAACTTGATCAAGTTAGCACAACATGGCAACCCAAGGATTTTCCTCTTTTTTTTCTTCTTCTTCTTTTCTGCTTCTGTCTCGCAGGACACATTCCATTCTTCTGTTGGGGGATAGTGTCTGTGTCTCGAACCAGCTGTTTACAAGCTGGATCCAACCAAGGTTTGTAGAGTTATAAAATGCTTGTAAAATAAAACCATGTCCTTCTTACATATCAACCTACAGGAACACATTTGCTTTCAAAAATAATTTAATTTCTGAGCAAAAATACTCATCTTTATAATCAGAAATGTATACATAAGAACAATACAAATAATGTCTTTGCATATGATGAAAGGAGGTTCAACTTAAATTATCTTTTATTTGAAGGAATTTACCCTTTATTTTACATCATTTGTGTCTCTGTACTCTAATCTTCAATCATTCCCATCACACTTAATCAAAATAATCCTCAATATCAATGTCGGGGTTTAGCAGCTCTTCACCGTACGCGGTAAGATCCATCTGGTTTAGAATTAGATTCTCAAAGGTCTCCTCAAGGTCAGTTTCCCCAATCAGCACTGCTCCAACCATCCTGCCTCTGCTGAGAACAACCTGGAAGAAAAGGTATAGCTGATTATGACTATGAAAACTATATATTTTTTTAGAAATTAACTATGTAATTAAGACTGAAACCCATCTTTTACGTGAGGCTGCAGTAGCTAAAACTGCTGACCTCCATTGGTTAAATTAGAAATGGATGGATGGATGTATACAGTTGGTGTTTAAATGGCTCAAGTTAGAAGACACTCTGTTTTTTTATACCACTTTTTTTTTTTTTTTAAAAAAAATCTGCAGATTTATTGATTTTTACATTTAATATATTGACAATGTAAAGCATGCTTAAGATCTGGGATGTCAAGAAACAAAATATCATTTTAATCCATCAACCTGCAAAGGGGAACATTCCTTGTGAACTCTAGGGAACCAGACTGAGAGCCAAAATGTTCAAATCAAAGAAACCTGTCAGTGCAAGGAACATTCCAATGCTACTGAAATACCACACTGACAAGTCATCCACGAGCAGAATAACTTAGAACTAAATAACTTGCAAGTGTAACTTTCTTACAGTCGTTATGCCATAATAAGCAAGACGGGGCAGAAAAAAGGCCGAAAAATGCTCGTCTGACATTGGATTCTTAATCTGCCAACAACTTGGAAATGGATATTGCAGAAAGGTAAATATGCCTTGAGTGAAAAGCACAGATTATGACCGGAACAACAAAGAACAGTCAAAGAAATGTTAATTTAGACTTTTCAAGATTTGTGAGATCAAACACTTCAAATTTGACGTGTGGCTTGAACAGAGGGGGGGGTGAAAGAATCATCCCCTTCCATAAATAATTTATGTAGTAATCATCAATTTGAGTAAAATGTTTTTTTGTTGTTATAGGTATTTCATGGGGTTGAAGGAGGAATTGGACTTGGGAGTGAAAAGCACTATTATAGACCAGGTGAACAAACTTATTTATTTTCCCACAGCACCACTGATGACTAATATGGTGAGATGGTAAATGGTAACGCTTTCCAGCACCTTTATGGTACCCCAAAGCGCTTTACGAAGGCCTCTATATTCACCCATTCACACACCCATTCACAAACCAATGGCTGGCATGCAAGGCACTGCCAGCCCCATTGGCAACAATTTAGGGTTCAGTGTCTTGCCCAAGGACACAACGACAGACTTGATGGAGCAGGATTTCATCCGCCAACCTTCCGGTCATTGGACAACCCGCTCTACCTCCTGAGCCACAGTCGCCCCCATGAGATATCACATGGTGTGATGACACATCTTGAAGTCAGTAGCAAGACACCCAGAAGCGTTTGTTTAGTCTAAGATGTATTCTTTACAGTATATTTGGTGAGTAAAAAATATATTTTAAAAAGATATACAGTTTCATATGGCTTTTGAGCATTAAACTAAGCTGACAGATAATGCATTTTTTTATAGACTTAAATGACCTGAAAAGAAGACAAATTCTGAATAAGCCACATCAAAGCAGAATGGAATTATAGCGATGGCATGTGAGTGAAGGCGTCTTCAGATGTTCCCCTTTCATTTTCTGCTTCTCTTGTTTGAACAAACAATCAGCTGATACCCGTCCCGCTCCAGGCTCAACGGAAAAACAGACACTTGCTTGACAGGGATGCAAATTGAGTCGTAGGCTCAAGGCTGCAGGCTCACAAGAATGTTCAACCGGAGACTTTGAAACTGATGAAGTCAAGCAGGAAGATAAAATGTGTTTAATCGCTGCTGGTGAGAAGGGAATGACAAGACTTGACAAAACTCTTATTTATTACCTTCACATACTCCAGGCCTTTGGTGCAGCGAACCAGCAGCTCGTGGTCGGACCCCAGGCCCTGCCCATTGAACTTTCCCAGCAGGACCACCTGTGGAATAACCAGCACAGACAAAATGAGTTATTTAAAAAGTCACAGTGATACAGTTGATGTCTGACAAGTGGAGTTATTGTTTAAAAGCCTCGTGTCATCATCATCATTTCCAGGTTTTTATTAAAAATCCAAAAATGTTTCCAAAATTCCCCTTTATGATGAAGAGAATCAACAACGGGCTGGAGTTGTTGATTCTCTGTTGAGTCACCAACCCGTGAGAGCCATCAGTGCCCTTAGTGACATCACAAAGAGCCAATTTAAAGGGAAGCAAGTGTTGCCGATTCGATGACAAGCTGCGTTTCAAGGTTAGAAAAACTTTGGCAGGCTTGGATGTGCATATTGCAGAACCACTACTACCTTGTAGTTGAAGAATTTGGTGATGTGCGAGAAGAGCTCAAAGCAGAAGTCCAGCTCTATGGGTTCAGACAGGACACACGCCGCCATGCAGCGGCCAGCGTACCAGCCCATCTGACGGGCCTGCGTCCACAGTCGCATCTAGACCAGGACAGGACAGACGTGCACGCACGTGCGCACACACAAAACAGGCAGCATGAGACACTTATTGGATAGTCAGCCTCGGTATGGACTCTTGAACAAGCTTGACAGTTGCATGACTAAAGTAAAAGTGCATGGACTATTAAAACTTCCTCTTTTTGACCATAAATGGCTCCTTTCAAATCAGGCAAATGGGGGAATTCACAAGATGTTGCACAACATATTTTGGGCTAAGAATAAAACAAGTAAAATGAAAAAAAAAAAACATGCATGGGAAAAATGGATTTGTTTTTAAGTTTAAAAAAACAAAACAAAAACAAAACTTTTCTTATAAAATTTCATTCTTGTAAAGTTTTGTCAACTTTAATGTGGTGTTTTTGTGATAATCGCAAACTTACAAAATTGTTTATTTGACAAAAAGGAAAAACAGAGCCTTTTATATGGCACAGTTTTATATATGTGTCGAAATGCAAAGACAAAGACAAGATTTTATTTGCCCCACAATTTCAAAATAGAGTGAAGAACTTGTTCCTTGTTGACACGCTGGAAGTAAATTCAACAAGACGTTACATCATTCATATTATCAACCACTGGTTAAAGGTCAGCACTAGTTCACACATATATTTTTATGCTGTCATTCTCCTCACGCCATCGCCTCAGCAAGGGGCAAATCTGATTGGTCGCCAACGGTGGAGTCAGCGTGCATGATGTAATGACACACCTTTGCCCTTGACACGTGCACAAGTGACACTGATCACTAATATATGATCAATCCTTTTTTTTCTCGACCTTGCACAAGGTATGCTAATATATTTCTTTACTTGGTTTAAATTACTGTTTGATCAAGGTAAGGTCATTGTATAAGCCTTTTGGGTTTCCAACCACACCTGCACACTTCCTGTGCCTTTCTATCGCGAGAGATATGCACACATATTATTCTATTTTATACTTGTATATGCAAATCATTCTAATTCTAATTCTTGGGTTCTTTCATCTCCATAAGTTAACTTTATTTTTCAAATTCCGTTACATGATGATAATATGATATATATGTAAGACCCTGGGCACAAAACCTGTGTTCTATGTTGATAATTCTACCTGTTGCCAAAATGAACTGTGTTCCCAGCACGCCGTGCACACATCTCCTGCTGCATACACGTCCGGCTCGGAGGTCAGCATATGATCGTCTACCTGCAGGCCGCCGTCATCAGCCAACTTAAACTGGAGACAAAAGCAGAGTAGCATGAGTATCCAGTAAAAAAGAAACAAACAGACAATGTGCATTTTAAGTCATGTTAGTTGAACAATAAATTGTACACTGTTGAATTTGAAGGAAATCAGGCTGTAAAGCAGGGAGATAAGCACTTTCGTGCCACCTAGGGGCATGACCAGCGAACTGTGAAGAGCCTGGGACAGTTTGACAACCTGTTTTACTGCTGCACTTAGCTGGGTTGAAGTCAAACAACTGTCTGGAGGACGTTTAAAGGTTCTGATGACGTTGTGCCGGTGTCCTTTGCTCACCTTGTTGCCAGCGAGAAAGGGCTCAGTGTTTGACACAACGCCCGTGGCGCTGACGACAAAATCACAGCCGTACGCCTTCCCATTGGTGAGCTGGACGTAAACCGGCCACGACCCCGACCCTGCAGAGGAGTCGCAGCGTAGGGGATTCAGAAAGTGGGAGTGACTGGAGGATTGGTTCAAAAACGTGCACGGGGAACAAAGGTGCCGACCTTTCTCAGGCCCGACCGTTTGCCGTGGGGAACGGAGCTGCTCCTCTGAGGTGAGGATCTTTTCCACCTCACACTGGTATTCTAACAAGACACTGCGGGACACCTGAACCAAAATGGGGAACAAAAAAAACAGAACAGCAGGTTAGAGGCATGCAGATAAGTTCCGGAGTGATCTACTTCCAAGAAGACACGCATGAATGCTGAGAGCCAGCTTGAATCCCTGTTTTGGAAAGTGGAACAACAGGCCCGGCCTGTATCAGGTGACATTATTCTTTCAAACATTGATTCAACTCAAATATGTGTGTGGGACAAACTTGGAAATGGTGAGTGTTTTGTCCTGCTGAAAATTTATTCCAGCCCATTTTTCCAAGGAAACAATAAACTCTATTATGAATGCAAATATATATATTAAAAAAAAAACACAAACTTAAAAAGTTTGTGTGAATAGTAGAAAAAAAATTCCATGTCTAGTTAACAGTGTGTAACTTTGTACAAAGACAAATTTCTTATCACTTTTGTAAACAACATAAATACGGTGGAAACCTTTCATTATACCATCCATTGTCAATAGTCGGCAGCTCATTCTTCATTTTGCATTCCCAGAGGAAAAAGCACCTCACAGGAAACAGCTTACCTGCAAAACTACCGACATCAAGCTACATTTTTTCTCTGCTCTTAGAAAACACATTTCTAAATAACTGCTCTGCAAAAGTATTTATATACTACTGTGTCACAAAATAATTTTATTGTTGCAGGATGCACTCAAAGTAGTGACAACGTAAGTGAAAAAAGATGAAAAAAAACAAAGATTTTTAGATGAGATTAATAGTGATGATTATTTGATTGAATGGACTGTGTTCTGAAGGCTTTGTCAAAGCAATTCCAAGTTAGCCTTCCTGGTTGCCGCTGCACCATCCAATAACAAATGACAAACTGGACAATCTCACCTGCTCTGCTCCCCGGAGAGTGATTCCTTCATGCCAGTCTGGCCCGAGTGCGCTGCCAGCCTCTGTGGAGCTGGAACCGTGGCCTCGCGCATTTCTATCTGGACATTTGCACATCAAACTTAACACACAACTCAGCAGGCATTTGTGTTTAGTTAAAAACATTTGAAACATAGTGATTGGTTACACATCAACAACAACCTGCTGTGAAAGTCTGCGGCTCTCCCGGTGCCACTTCCTCGGTGGTGTAGCGGGTTCTCTTGCAAGGAAGCAATTTTTCCGGTTTGTCAACCCTCAGCGATGGGATAAGGAACTCTGCTGCACCGGCGTCGAAGAAGGTGTTTCCGATGGCTTTATCCTTCACAGCCCAGACCACCTCACAGCCCTCCACCTCATACCTGTGCAGACAATAAACAAACATCAGAGGTTTACTACAATCAAGTTTTATGACAGCACGCAAATAAAGCACCTTGTATCAGAGGCGTTTTCCACTAGAGGGAACCAAGTGCTCAATGTCTGGTGAGGCTGGCCAGTGCAACAGATGCACAAACCTTAGCGCACTGCAGAATCAAAAACTATTAGTGTAACTTAAATATGTTGATGTACAATGTATGTATTATGGACTTTCTGGGTATTACCCTCTCTGATATAATAATCGAACTGGGTTATTAATCTTGAATAATGCTTATTAAATGGTTTCCCAGGCCGTCTGCTGAACTTCTCCACTACTCACACTAATTCCAGGGCGATCCCTCCGTTACCGATGACAACGATTCTCTTTGCTTTGGAAATATGCTTTTGAAATTCCTGAAACACAAAAAGACAAGAGCTCTCTAAAGTGTTATCCCCCGTTTTATACTAACCATTAAAAACATTCATGATCTGTCGTTTTCGAAAGAAAATCCATCCTATATATAAAGCTCCTTTTGCAGGAGACTATAAACAGCGGGCTAAATATTCTGCTGTATTATTAGTATTCAGTATTATTAGTATTAGTATTCTGAGTTAGACTGCATTCTGAGAGGTTAAAAAAAACAAACAAACAAAAAAAAAGATCTGAAGGTGGGACCCTAAACGGCAGCATTAAAAAACAAACTCTGAGGGGAGAATGATGTACCTGGGCGCTATCTGTGTCCCGAATCCCCAGCACATAAGGGTTGTCCTGGGCTAGGAGCTTGGGTTTGCCGCCGCTGCAGATACACAACTTCTCGTAAGCAAACACACGGCCATCAACCGTTTCCACAGTCTGAAAATGCACAGAAAACCTGAGTTAGTCGTATCGAGCACGTCAAAAAGCCAGGTTCACTTGCGTGTCCACAAGATGGCAGTATTATGCAGCTGACGGTCAGAAGAGTGTCAATCTAAAGTGGTGCCGAAAGACACAACAAACTGCAATATGTAGTTCTATATCTGTCGTACACATTTGCATGGACCCTTTATAATATATAGACAATATATGAAAAATAATAAGATATGATTATGAAAAGATATCATTTTTTTCTGAATATGATACTTGCATGTGTTTGTGCATCAAGTGACTTGACAGCAGAGTGGATGACTGTTAGGTTGGGAAATTTATCCTCCAAAGTGCTGGACGGTTGCTCCTCAACGTCAAACTCCTCGAGTGTTTGGGAAACCTACGTTGTCAGTAAGATAACCAGTGTAACGAAAGACACTTCAACAAGTTACAATCAGTTGATATCTCATATAAGGAAACTTGTCGTCACAGTCGTGTCTCACAGTCACACCATTTTTCTCTGTCTTTCACGCATTCTAACCTGTTTGTAGTTGGTTACAGCCTTAATATGAGGTCCTGCTGTTATTAGAGCAACGTCGCCCGAAGGGATCTGAGATGCTAGCTGTCAAGAAAGATGCCGTTTCAGTGCACTGCATGGCACATTGCATTAGTTTCCCGAGCGGTCAAAAATCTTTCACACGAACACCAACATGTTCAGACGAATTCACTTCACCTGTTCGACACATGTAACACCTGCGATGCCGCCGCCGATAACCATGAATCGAAACGATTTCCCTTTTTTATCAGCCATCCCTTGCATGGGGGTTCTAATAAGCTTGCGCTTTCCAGCTAACACTAGCTTGCGGCTATATTTTTAACACAAGCAGTTCGCTGTGTAGTCTGATTCATATTTTGAAGTCTTCTTCCGAATTTATTTTAGTTTTGAGATAGTTAATGAACACGCCAAATGCTTAAATAAAACAACTTGCTAAAAGAAGGCAGCACTTTAAGCACGCGAGTTCTTATACAACATCCATGGGCACAAGACAGGGGGAAAGCGTTGCTTCCGTGTTTACAATCAACTACGGCAAGCCGTAGAGCCAATGTTTTTAGCGAAGAACTATGGATGGTATGATGTAACGTTAGTACCAGGTACCAATGCTAATCCTGGACAACCGTGAACTGAAAAGACAAGTGGTTGATAAAATACAACTTTACACTAACACTTGATGAAATTGGACACACATTATTAGATGGTTAGTTAGAGCTGTAGTTTAAGCTCTTCATTTCTGTCAGAGATCACTTTAGGTCTAAAAATTCCGTCAAAACATACATCAGTCATGATTAATGCAGTGATAAAACATTCACCAGCATATACTCGTTAAAGTACAGTGTCATTTCTGGTTTGTTTTTTTCCAACACATAAAGTAATACGTAGATCTTGACATGATCCCCCTGACATGATTCACTGTCTGGTGTTCGGGAGATAATGGCTGCATTGTTTTGAATTCATTAGCAAAAGCACTCATTCTATTTGTGAAAAACCTTTTATGCTGGCGTGAACCACGTATGGGAGTGCGTCTGCCAGATTATCAGGTCACTGGTAATCAAACACGGGTTATTGTTGTGCGTCATTCTTTCCGTTTTGATTTCCGTCATGTTACCCAGGATGACTTCCACCAGGTGGGCAACATATGACTATACAACAAATAAGGTGGAAAATGATATTTCAAAGCTTTTTTTAAATGGAAAAATGAAAGAAATCTTAATTTATGATTTCTATATTTTTCATGAAATTTGTAACTAAAACCATTCTGTTCCGAACATTGATAAAGTCATTACCAATCCAGTCCTCCATAGAAAACAAAAAGGCATTGATGATGAAAACATATTTTAAAGAGTGTCAGAGCTAAGATGACAAAATGTTTTGTGACTTAAGACACTACATTACTTACAAATGGTGCCAATAAAAATATAGTTGCATCGTAGTCCAAGTTAGAGATTTTTAGAAATTTTGGTAAAATGGTAATGTAAAGTTGCCATATGAGCATCATTGCATTCCTTTGTGCTTGCTAAAAAAATAACTCCCTGTATAAGCCGAGCCTTTTACCATACTGCTATCTTAAATTTCATTGTAATCAGTTTGTGGACATTTTGTCCTTGATTCTCAAAATTGGCAGGCTCCTTCTTTTTATAGAATGCCTGTCAGTACACGTGTTTCTTTCAAGTCAGCAAAGCAATAACTCATGCTGACTATGGACAATTGGTCAAATGACATGGTCATCATGAAATTGGACATTTCATTTGGGTTACCCGTAGCACCACGTGAACTCCCACATTCACATTATCATTCTTGCAAATTCTCATGCAAATGCATCCGATTTCCCCCCCTTTAGATGAGAATCAGGATGGAAAGTGGTAAGTCTTACCTGTTTATGAAACAATTGTTTCACAACTTATGTTTGTTTTGTTTTTTGAAACAGTACAACCAGAGTCACAACACACAATAAATCAAAGGCACTACTTTTTTTAAGATTAGAAAACAATGAAAAAAACTTAATATTTATTATCATCATCATCATCATCATCATTATGAAAGTCACTCCAACAATCACTGTTATATAATGCATCTGGTTATATCATTTGAGCAGATCTGGGCGTACTGCTGCCGTAGCTCCCTGAGTTTGGCACTAGAGAGGCAGGTAGACGGGTGGCTGCATGACCTCTCGCTTGCCGTAGGCGGCGGAGCCCACGTTGGTTGGAGCGTAGACCGTCCCAATCGTGTTGCTGGAGCGCACCAGGAAGTCCGCTAGTCTTTGGGTGACGCAGGTGGCTGTGTTGCACTTCCTCTTCTCGATATGGTGGCTAGAAATCCATGGAGGGAGACAAAGGAAACGTGGAGAGCCAATTTGAGAGAGGGAAATGATACGAATCAATATATGAATAAAAAAATAACAAATGACCTTTGTGTAAATTAGTGAATGTATGTGTGTTAATATAAAAAAGAGTACATGAGCCCCAACTTGATATTTCCAGGCTCACCCATCATTGGCGTTCCATCACCTGTTCATGGCCGAGAGCCCTCGTTCAGGCCGTGTGGCAATGAGGTCGAGGAAGGGGTTGGACATTATCCCAGGCGCTAACCAGCCTTCGCCGTCTGTGAGAGCTCTTTCCTGCTCGTCCAATGAGCTGGGGCTGAAGTACCTGAGTCACAGAGTGGGGGGAAAGTCAAACAGTGTCACGCAGATAAATTATGAACAATTCAGAAAATTTTACCAGGGTGCCAGAGGAAGAAATAGCCACTTGGCCCCCACCTCCCCAAGTTGAGAATGACACACTTTTCTGTAGATGGCGACACAATAGGCCTGACACAACGCCCCCGGAGTAATAAAAGCCGTGCTCATCCTTCACTCAGTAACACAGCCCCTCTCATCAGGATGCACGTCTCTGTCTGATGTCTAATCAGCATGACCGGAACGGAAAATATTTTGACCTCCTTTTCATCAGACATCAGGCTGTCGTGAAACTATTTCACGGGTGGCACCGCAATGGCTCACCTGTAACTTGGGGCGGTGGTGACGCAGCGCAGCAGCACGAGCAGGACGAGAAGAAGCAGTGGCACCCTCAGGCGATACATGGCGGGGGAGGACTGACCTGGATCAGAATGGCGAGACATTAGACTTGGCAGTGACATCATCGGTCACCCAGACTAAAGGTGAAAGCTTTTTGGGTATTCTGAACATACGCCATCACTAAAGGATAGATTTAGGGATGGAGGGAATTAATTATTGTCATCATCTATTGGGTATCATTCAATAAATATATAAATATATATGTATATATGTATACATATAAAAATATATGTATATATGTATACATATACATATATATACATATATACATATATATATACATATATACATATATATATATATATGTATACATATATACATACATATATACATACATATATATATATGAGTTACAACCAGTATATACAAATGGCTTTTACAGCTCTTCTGATTTGTTGCCCGTATTTTGTAATTATGTTACCAAAGGACACATTCTCTTATGTATTAAAATCACTGAGTTTTGCTAATGTATTTAAAAAATAGTTTATGTGCTCACCACAGCATCAACATTTTTATTTGTTATCAATTAATCATTCGTTCATACTAGCGAATGTTTTGTTATTTAATTGAACAAAAAAGTACCTATATTCAGTGTTATTTGTGAAGCTATCAAGCAAAGCAGGTCTTTCAAATAATTTTTTATCTGTCAGTACAAATCATTTGCATGCAAATATTTCCATGACACACAAAATGTATTTATTATTTATATATTCAATTGCTTTTTATCTTTTAAATATTTTACTTGAATAAAATACATCTTATAAATAACAATGTATCAATCTGCCTTTACCTCAGTGCTTTCAGAAAGTTTATTAAAAATAATTTAAGTATTTTTAAGAAAAATAATTGTTTAATTCAATATTCACAACTGCCCTGTTTTAAATGACAAAAGACTTGATTGGATTTGAACATTTTAAATGAGCTAAATACAAAAAAAACCCCAAAAACCAAAAACCCTATTAGATCTACAACATCACATCCACACCTGGGAAAGCCGAAGATCTGTGCAGGAGCCAAACAAACAAACAAAAAAAAACCCATAATGAAGAAAGCTCACTCACTTTTAGTTGCTGTGCGTTAGCCGGGTCCTGGTCTGTCAGCGGAGCGGTAGAGAGTTTGCCAGACTGTCACACCAAGCGACTCCAACAGTTATAGGCTCATCGCTCAAACCACTTGTGACATCAGCTCCCTCCAAATATAGCCGTGCATGTTCATTTACAGAGGACGGGGGAGGACGTGCACGGGGAGGTGGGAGGGGGAGCAGGAGGAGGAGGAGGGGGAGGAGGAGGAGCAGGGGCGCGTGAGGGTGAGAGAAGGTCTCGCGTTTTCCACATGCATCATTTGCTGCAGCTTCACCGACGCTCGTGCACATGTGCACATGCAGTCAAAATGCAAATTCTCAGAGTGCAGACGCAAAACTCATGGCCGTGCACGGCCTTACCCACGCCCCCCTTCACGTCATCATCTCCATCACCGCCTTCGTCATCAGTCCCAACCTCGCCCGTGATGGGACTGACCCGTCAATTAAACCCACACGGGGGAGACCGGAGCTGTCTTCCTGTTTACTTTGAGGAACATGGTGAAGTTTGAGGTCTCCAAACTCTGGCCCCCAGCTGCCTCCCTGTGGGACCCCGGCCGGCGCTGAATAATGAATGTGAAAATGAATTCTCATCAATAATGAACAACCTCTCATTATTTCGACAGGACGTGTCACAAACAACTGAGAGGGAACCAATTAGTGGGGCGGTAGTAAAACTTGAGAGCGGCACTTTTCACTTGCCTGACCTGACTGGTGACTAGTTTGAGTGCGTTTGTGTGCTGTGGTGTCATGCCAAAAGCTGATCGAATTGAAACTCCACCCAGATGCCTTCAGTTGCATGGGATATTTTTGCTCCTCATTTGTTTTCTGTACAATGCAGTTTGATTGAGTTTTGCTCAAGGCAATGCCAAAACCGAGTGCCCTGCGGGTTAAAGGTCATCTGGCACTTAACACGGCTTTTGCCTTTAAGTCGTTTCCAAAAATAGAGTAAAAATAAATAAATTGAAAAGAAATTATAAGGTTGCGTTCTGAATGCAGAGCCCAGTAGCATCAATTATATGACAGAATGAAAGCGTTTGCATTTCCTGCTAATTTCATGTGTTTCAGCTTTACAAGGAAACAGACTTTAACACCTTTTTTCCCAACCAAAGTTCCTGCGTGAAAAAAAAAAAAAAAAAAAAAAAAATATATATATATTTTTTTTACATGACATTCTTGTTTTCCTTCCATTGGAACACTCAGACACACTTCCAGCAGCAGTGTAAGATTCAATGGCCAAATGAAAATTGCCCATAAAATGTAATTATGAGACAGATAGTAATTCAAAGGGATGATACGTATTGATAACGACCACACATTGCAGTATTTGCCTCCAGGCTGCGAGCGACTGAGAAGTGCGGTGTGGTTTCCACCGCAGCTCTTGCACTTGCAGAGTGACGGCGAAAGTCCTAATGGACGCATCACACCCCCATAGCTGCCGAGGTCCAACACGCACCTCCCTGTGTTTCCTGTAAGCCTCCGCAGAAAGCCTGATCAGTCTGTTAGGGAAAAGGATGCTCCTCACATTTCATCCACTACTTGTGTTGGTTATGTAATTGCATAAAAGCGCAAAACGATGTGGAGATGCAAATTTGTGACGTCAAATGTAAATTCAGCTAAACAATGGAATATATAGTAGCTATGTCGAGGTGCGATCTGACTGTCTGCACTTACATCGGGGAATGTCAAAGACTTTTGATATAGCATACACCTTCCAATTATATCATTTACCCTGATTTGAATGGGCATTTAGGAAGATCAATCAGCAGAACTGTGAAAGAAGAGGCAAGACCAAAGAAAAGAGGACACAAACGTGGGTGTTGCATATGTAGGCTTTTAAAATCTATTTTTGAATGCTATAGTCTGGGGAAACAGACTATATTATACAATGCTATGCAAATAATTTAAGGACAATCCTTGGTAGCTAAAATTAAGACCAACTTTGTTGCTGCAAATTGCAGCCTTAAGAGTAGGAAACACGCTAATCTCAGTATGTATGTCTTTTATATACAATATTGAATCAAGTGGGATCCAAACCCATAATGTTGGGATGACCTCAGCAACCGTAGTCCTTTGAATCCAACTCCAACCCACAGCTGGGCTAAAACTTCACAATGTACGCCCCATGATGCATCAGTAGATGCAAATTAATGTTTCCTACAATGCAATTTCCTGCACTGGAAAATTAACAGTCACAGCAGTTTGTTGGAGAACCTTTCAGTCAGAAAGGCTGTGGGGACTGTGTTTTAACAATTGCTTCTCAAACTTGGTTTTTAGTACATTTGACAGTAGCATTTATTTTGAATGTTGAATGATGCAGCTGTGAGCCGTTAAGCTTTAAAAAAACAAAACAAAACAAAACAAAATTGTTATTTACTTGTGCGTGCAGGACCCGATGGAACAAAGGCACCCTCTCCCACCAACCCTCATACCAAGTGTACCACCCTCTTCAATCAACAATGTGATAAATCCATGGTGATGCGTCTGTTGTTTATGAAAACCTGCATCGTGCTTTTCAGTATACAAGTTGTAAGTGTGGACGTCAATTTGCACTTTTGCAATATTAACCATAAGGGACTTTACAGGAACAGTACATTCCAAAGTATAAAACTGGAGTTGTCCTTGTCATTAATTTATTCACAAAATGTATATATTCATTTATCAATTTACAAAAATATTTCATTTTAACAGACTATATATATTTATCTACGACAAATTACTTATTTACATCAATCAAAAATGTATCAATTTATTTTTTAACACCAGATAGTGTTATGCTACATTCCTTCGACTATGATTTGCTTGTTTGTTTTTCTTCATGGACAAATTTGAATATTAAAATGCAGAGATTAATGAGAGCAGAGACAAAAAAAAATAAGAGGGAGAAAAGAGATATCATTTGTTATTTAAGCAAATCAGCTATCAGGACATCATTAGCACTACTGGTGGTGCCATCAGACTCCTCTTTTGAGCACTGGGAACGGAGTACAACAACTTGGCCACAGTTCACTGAATCCCCATTACTCAATTGCTTGAGTATTGTCAAATAAAATCTTACTTACTTATGACATCTTACTTAACACTACATTTGTCACCACATGTAATGTCAGTCTCAAAGTCCCTGTGTTGTAGTCACACTGACTGTCACATCTGTTGTGCAATGTTTGTGTTTTTCTCATGGGAGGGACGGTAATCACACAATATGTGCTGCTGTCAGCGGAAGAAATCCCTTGGAAAAAAAATGGATGAAAAGTGACCCTCTCCATGTGAAAATACACGTGATTTGCTTCTTCATTCTGTATATCTGTAATCAAATAAATGTGCTATCCCCCAAAAAACTGGGTATTTTCTCTGTCAGTGGCCAAATGGAAGTGTTCCTCAGTGTTTTTTCTGCAAAAATTACAGCTGTAAAAAAAAATCTATTTTGTTTATGTAAATTTAACTTTCCAGTAAAACAACATTTCTCGAATTGTTGCAATCTTAGTTTTACTGGCCTTAAGTGTCGCTGCCTGGTGTTTCTACCTTCACCTCCTTTGTGTCATCCATCTGATGGTCAAGCTTGTCTTAGTCCATTTGTTTTGCCTCCACTTCGGACTTTAGTTCAGATATCTCCAAGTCTACTTTTCCATTTGGACAGGAAGCAATCTCCGCAGTAGTCTCTGTTGTATTGGCTTCTGCGACTTTGACGAGCACCTTAGTCCCATTTACATCTGCTTCATCCTCTTGTTTGGCCGCGGCCCTCGCACCATCTTCAGGCACGACTTTGAGAACTTTGGAGGTTCTGGGCTGGTCTTCAGCAGGCTTCGGTGAAGTCTGGAGCTCAATCTGGCTCGCGATTTTTGTGCTCTGCGTCTCAGTGTCTTGCTGTGGCTTTTGAAACTGCCTTCTCAGTATAATGATAACGGCAATGATGAAGAAATACGAAGAACCGCTGAGACAGGTGATCAGACCCAAGAAGATGAACCTGAGGATGGACAAACAAGATTAAAAAAAATGGGAACCATTTTTAGTGCTGTGGCGCCCAAAAACTTCAAAATTAACATATGCAGTCAGTTGTGTTTCGATATCGATGGTCTATGCATACCTGTACATAGCGGAGTCATAAATGCGACACGCGCCCCTGCCCCCACACTTTTTGACTGACCATTTCAAACAGGTTGAATCAATCAGGGCCCCGAAATACACAGGCGCAGGAATTCCTCCTGTGGGAAAAACATTACAGCTACCATGAAAACTGAGTGACAGTGATGGCTGCACTATCATGTCACCTTCTTTAACAATATATTGAAATTAATTCATAGTTTGACAATGTTACTTAAAAAATGTCCTCATACACCAAATAACAGATTAGCCTGTGGAAATAAAACTGAATTGTAAACAAAAGAAATGTAAGATTAAGTTAAGGCAACATCAGAAAGCAAAGATGATAAGATGATAAACTTGCCGAGTGTCCGAGTCACCAGGGCCTGCATGCCCAAAGCAAGCGACTTCAGGTCAGGTGAGATGCATCTGCAACACACAAAAAACAACCTCAAACTTAATGCGCTTCAAAACAATGAGGCGGCAATGTTTAAAAAAAAAATAAAAAAAATAATGATAATAATAATAGTAAGGAATGCAACCGATACTAAAATTAAATCTCGAACCGGATGATGACCATGTAACCAGGAGTGGCTCCCAAAGCGTTGATGAAGGAGCTGAGGACAGACACGGCCATGTAGGAGGTGAAGCTTCGGCTGCAGTCCTTGGCGTGAGGACACTGGCCCAGTCTCACCGAGGTGGTGCTGCTCGCTGGGTAAGAGGCAGACACGCAGCTGCAGTTGTAAAACACCTGGGAAGAGAAATTTCAAGAGGAAAAAAAAAACTCACTTGAAACTCATGAAGTCAAGCACATGACAAGGGATAAGATCGCTTGATTTGTGAATTGTATGTGGGTAGAAACAATACTTAGATAACCCCTGAAGAAGAACCACAGCAGTATGTGGCTTTTCTTGTCAATCTCTTTACGTAGAACAGTGTATCAGGTGTCTGCACTATGACGAAGATTTTTAAGAATATCAAAGGGCGAAGCCTATCAGTTTGATATGTAGCAACTCAAATGTGCCTGATCTCACTGGTCAAACTGGAAATCTTTGTTGACTTTAACGATTGTTAATATATTCATCCATCCATCCATCTTCTATACCCGCTTATTCCAATTCAGGGTCACGGGGGTCTGCTGGAGCCTATCCCAGCTGTCTTAGGGCGAAGGCAGGGTGCACCCTGGACAAGTCGCCAGTTCATCGCAGGGCCACATAGAAACAAACAACCATTCACACCTATGGACAATTTAGAATATACAATTGACCTCACAGGCATGTTTTTGGATTGTGGGAGGAAGCCGGAGTAACCGGAGAGAACCCACGCAGACACAGGGAGAACATGCAAACTCCACACAGAAAGGTCCCAGGCCTGGGCCCCGGAATCGAACCCACGACCTTCTTGCTGTGAGGCGTAATATATTCATATATTTATTTATTTATTTTTTACATTTTTTTTATGTAGAGATGGCATTAAAATAGAGTGTTTGCTTTCAAACGTGATACAGTCAATTTTTTCCTCTCACAGTATTTTTTTTTTCCTTTTACAAAACTGAACAAAATACTGAACAAAACAATCAGATATGTTATTTCTGAAAACTTTTAACACAATGGGAAAGACAGGTATAAACAAGAGAGTGAAAAGAAGGTCTGTCAGTGAGTTTTAACATAAAATGTGAGTTTTCCAAACAAATCGTTAGGCTCACCAAGACATTTAACAATAGAAAACAAAAGGGGCAGAGTCAACCTTTCAGCTCTTCCATTTATAGGGTCCCAACAGATCCAAGCCACTTGGTCCAGCATTAATAATAATAGGGGTACCCTGATGACAAAAACTGATTTATGGCTTGGTCTTTGACCTGCACCTGGAAATATGAAGGGGAGGGGCTGGGCGGGGGATTCTGGAGGGGGGTTGTTGATAAAAAAGATTTATGATTTATGAAGCCGTTTATGCCTGGAAGTAGGGGGTTAGGGTTCCGCTACGAGATGGGAGGAGCTGCATCTGTACCAGAGCAAGTTTTGGCATAGAGAGGAAGTGTGGATGGGAGGTGTTTGGGGGGGAGTGTGGTGATGGGGTGCATGTGTTGGGAGGGGTTGAGTGTGTTGGGAGGGGGGTGTCAATAAAAGATATATGTCTTTTTAACCTTGAGACCTTAGAGAAGAAAGTGGGGATGGTGGGGTTGAGTGTATCTGGAATGTGTTACGCTACGAGATGGGAGGAGCTGCATCTGTACCAGAGCAAGTTTGGCCTTAGAGAGGAAGTGTGGATGGGAGGGGGATGATGGGGTGTCAATAAAAGATGTATGACTTGTAATGGGAAATATGTATTCTTGGCCTCTCGTGTAATCTGTTAGTTTCATGGTAACCTTCTCCTCACTGTCGCTCAACCTTCTCGAGACATTCTCCTCGTGTCCCGCCAGGGTGAGGTATTCTTTGTTTTGTCTCCTCTCATCCTCCCCTCCCCTTTCCTTATCCTCGTCCTTCCCAGTCCACTGTATAAGAGACCTCCATCTTCCTCAACTCTTTGCACTTGCACTGGCATCCATTCGAGCTGTTGCACCTGTTGCATCGGTTCTGTTGGTTGTACTTTGTTTGTGCCTCGGATATCCGATCTTTTATTTCTTTTCATTAAATTACTTATTTACTCAGCATTTCTGCATCAGTATCTCCGCTCTTTTCCACAACAATTTGGCGTCACGAACAGGATAGCTGGAGACCCATCAGTGAAACTCTGAGACGTCGAGGGCACGGGACCAGGAACAGAGGAAACTCCTCCTTCCCCCTCTACCTCGAACCAAGCATTCAGAGACGAGAGGATCGGCGTCTAAGAGTGGATCTGATCGGCTTCACGTCTATCCAACGAACCTGGAGAGAGAGTGCTGATCCAGAGATCGGGTGAGAAGTAATTGTTCTTCTTCCAGGCCTAACAGTGACCAGGTTTTTTTTCCGCTTGTCGTCCACGAACAGTCCCAGTACAGGACGGAACGCATGCGTGAGTCGTTTCTGTGTGGTAGGCGGTGATTGTGAATCACTGCGGTCCCAGTACAGAGCGTGCGTTGGCCGGTTCTGTCCCGCTCACCAGATATCCAAGAAGGTTGGTGAAGGCTGAGCGGGCAAGCCTTTGGTGATTAAGCACCGAAGGGGTGAATTTTTTCTCTACCTTTTTGCACCTGAGTAAGAAAAAGGGGGCACAGGGACGCCTGTGCAGCTACAAGTAATAAGTCTAGACAGGGATGGGGAAGAACCAGAGCAAGATGGCTGCTGCCGCTCCCCAGGGGGGACAAATTGTGGACGACATGCGGAAGAAATACGGTCCAGATTGTCTTGATATGTTGGATGTGTGGGTTGAAAAGTATGGTTTCCCAGAGGGGGGGTCATTGAGTATGGAGGAATTGAAAAACCTCCGGGATAAACCGAAGATAGCCGAGGGAAAGGTTACAAAAAGAAAAAACCAAACAGGTGGGAAATTCAAATGATCAAAGATCATGAAAGGTGTTTTTCATTCTGGAAAACTGAAGCAGAAATCAGGGACAGGAAACAAGTAAAAAAACGTGTGAACAGCGCTGTGCGCTGGAGCACAAGGGTGACCGAGATAACAGCAGAGGGTACACACACTCACAGACACTCCCCAGAGGAGGGAGAAAAGGAGACGGAAAAGCAGCCGCTCACACACGAACATTCACATGCACAAAATCGTCTGTATCCTTCTCTTACAGGCCTGAGGGACCCTCTCCTGGACATGCCTGTCTACCCTCCTCCAGCCTATCCTCAAGCAGCTCTGCCACAAGTCGATCCTGCACAACCCCCGGCCAACGCCGCAGCTACGCCAGTCGTAGCAGCTCCTCCAGCAGTTCAGCCATCTCCAGCTGCTTCCGCAGATCGCCAAAGCAGTTAACAAAAGCTGCGTGGGGATCGAAGATGCAGAGGTCAGAGGACAGAGGTCTGACGTCATGCAGCGCACGCTGAGAGGCTTCAGCGGGAAGCTGACAAGATGGAGGACAAGAAAATGAAGCGTGACAGCCACAAAGCCTCTCTCACCATGATGAGGCATTTCGCTACAGGGTCGTCTGACACGAGGAGACGATCCTACAGGGACAACGAGAACCGGAGAAGAGCAGCCGGCGGGGAGAGGACCGGAGGAAATGTGCAGGGTGCATGCCACAACTGCGGTCGAATGGGTCACTGGGCCAAAGAATGCCGGGAAAAAGACCGACGCGACAGACAGGTGAGAGGATCGAGAGGGAACCAGCGACCAAGGTTCCAAGAGGATCCAACTCAGAGCAACTGAGGGGAGGGGGTGGAGTGGGGGGCACGGCATGGATCCGGCGAGACGGAGCCTCGGCCTACAGCGTATTCGCAGGGAAGTGATGCACACACACACATGCAACACGCTTCTGGCAATGAAGAAATGCTTGCTGTCCCCTCTAACTTCCCTTCCCCTGCTGACACCTACACTGATTCAGATTCTGATGTTGAGTCCGCTGACACATACACTGACTCATGTTCTGATGTTGATTATTCCGAAACGTATACTGATTTACATGCTGATGCTGATTTTTGTTCTGACAATGATGTAGGTTCGACTGAGTGCTCTCAGCCTGACGGTGAGACATGCATTGACACTGACACAGAGTCCGAGGTTGATTTACGTGACCAAATTTTGAGCACCATTGACAGGTTAGAGCGTCGTCACGCTCCTCCTCCACCCACATACACGATGTATAACGAAGCTGCTTTTGAGAAACGGCCGCGGGTCACCCTTAGCATTGTGGGTAAAAATATCACGTTCCTAGCCGATAGCGGAGCAACACTGTCGCTCATTCGTGCAGAGGAACTTCCTCAGTGTAAAAAAAGTGGGAGGTATATTTACTCTATCGGGGCAGCTGGAACGAAGAAGAGAGAGCCTCTCACCATTCCACTTACTTGTATTGATTATGGCGACGAGACATGCACATTGCAAAAACAAATTAAAAACAGCTTCGTATTGTCAGAAGTGTGTCCGATGAATTTGTTGGGAAGAGATTTGCTTCTAGCCCTGGGCATGAATCTTATCTCCACCCCCAACGGGTTGATTGTTGCCAGGTCGTTATCTTCCTCGGCCTTGGCTCAAATTCCTAAGCCTCTCCTGCATGTCTACCAGTGGTTGCTTCCCCTCGAGGCCTCAGAAGAATTGATAGCGGCGGCTAAAGATAAAGTGCCGGGTGATGCTCACTTCATGAAGGCTTCCAATTTGCACTGCACAGCCAGTGCAACGCGTGAAAGAAACAGTGTGTTTGAGAGTCAATTTTTTTCAAGTGTGAATGATGGCCGTTTTGTTTCTACGTTGTTTTGGGGCCCCCAACGATGCGTTGCCTCTGTTTCACTCACACGGAGCAGAGTGCATTTTATCTGTCCGTGGGTCCACCCCCACATTTCACTTTCAAGGGTCCAGGCGATGAGTGGAAGGACCTAGGTCCCTTTTTGACAAAATGCCTGTCGACCAAAGACTGGCACCGAGAGGCGGGGACATTTTATTCCCCTCACTGAAGGTGCACAAGACTGATTTTCGACTGGAGACATGGGCTCTTCGCTGTCTGCACCTAACAGAGACACGCGACAGCAGCGCCACAACACCAGGTTTGCATGTTTCACTGACACATCGCAGCTGCCCGAGGAACTGAGTGAGGTTCCCTCCTCACTGTGGGCTGCTCACAAATACGATGTGGGACTGATCAAAGGTGCCGAACCGGTGAAGATCACACCCAAAAGTGATATTCGGCCCAAACAGCCGCAATATCCTCTGAAACCAGAAGCTGTTGAAGGAATCACTCCTGTTTTTGACTCTCTCCTCGAAGCAGGTGTCATTGTCCCATGCCCCGACTCGCCAGTACGCACGCCCATGTTCCCTGTCAAAAAGGCCAGAGTTCCTCCTCAACGTGATGACTGGAGGTTTGTTCAAGATTTGAGAGCAGTTAATGCTGCTGTCCACGCCAGGGCACCAAACGTGCCCAACCCGCACATGATTTTATCGCAAATTCCGACTGATGCCACGTGGTTCACAGTTGTTGACCTGTCCAATGATTTTTTCAGCGTTCCTGTTGACCCGGACAGCCAGTTTTGGTTTGCTTTTGAGTTCAACGGGAAACCCTACACCTTCACAAGGCTGTGTCAAGGCTACTGTGAATCACCCACTATTTTTAATGCAGCCCTCCGCGACAGCCTCGCTTCCCTACAGCTGTCCAAAGGTTCTGCGCTGCTGCAGTACGTAGATGATTTATTGATTGCAGCCCCAACGGAGGAGCAATGCCGCGCTGATTCAGTCAGCCTGCTCAAACACCTCGCAGCCGAGGGCCACAAAGCGAGCCTACAGAAGATGCAGTACTGCCAGAACACTGTAACATTTTTGGGCCATGTGATATCAGGCCAAGGTCGTACGCTCTCCCAGAAGCGTATCGGAGCTATCTCATCTTTTCCAAAGCCGCGCACAAAGAAACAGCTGATGTCCTTTTTGGGCCTTTGTGGGTATTGTAGAAATTTTGTTCCAAATTTTTCGATCCTTGAGAAACCAATGAGGGGGCTCATTCACAAACCAGGCATGACTATGTCATCCCAGCTCGCCTGGTCAGAAGCGGCTGAACACGCGTTTACGGCCATGAAGAAGGCCTTGCAGTCACCGCCCACTTTAGGCAGCCCCGACCCCACGAAACCGTTCGTTCAGGCTGTTGACGAGAGAGAAGGCATGACTTCTGTTCTTTTGCAGAAACACGGCACTGACCCAAGACCTGTTGGTTATTTTTCAGCTAAGCTCGATCCGGTTGCAGCGGGCCTGCCGAAGTGTCTGCGCGCCACAGCTGCCGTTGAAAAAGCCCTGTCAGCATCCCGTGACATCGTGGGATATGCGCAGCTCATGTTGATGGTACCGCACGCCGTGTCCCTGATTTTAGCAGAGCAGCGTACGTCACATCTCTCTGCCGCCCGGTACCTGCGTTATCACACTTGTTTGCTCGAAATGCCGAATGTGACTGTGAAGAGATGCAACACATTTAACCCCGCATCTCTCATGCCTCTCCCCACCGACGGAGAGCCACACGACTGCATAGCCGAACTAGACACAATTTGCTCCCCCCGACCTGACCTGACTGACGAACCCCTTGCTAATGCTGATTTTGTTTTCTACGCAGATGGTTCAGCGTTCCGGGACGACAAAGGCGCCAACAGAGTTGGTTACGCAGTTGTCTCCGACTCGGAGGTCATCTGTTCTGACTCCCTTCCATGTCACCTCTCAGCACAAGGGGCAGAGCTGGTTGCGCTAACTGAAGCTTGTAAATTTGCAGAGGGCAAGTCTGTCACAAAGACTGCCGTTATGCGTTTGGTGTCGTTCATGACTTTGGGGCACTGTGGAAATGCAGGAACTTCCTCAAGTCGGACGGGAAGCCTGTGTTAAATCATGTGCTTATTGCTGACCTCTTGCAAACCATACTTTTCCCCTCCCAGATAGCAGTATGTAAATGTTCTGCTCACACTAACCTTCGTGATGCAGTCCCTCGCCACAGCAAAGGAGAAGGCCGCTTGGCCCTCCGCCGGCGCACGCTGGGACCGCGTTTCTAACATTTGGGTAGGACCAAATGGTAACCCGTGTCTGCCAAAACATTTATTCCCGCATTTTGCTAAATTGACACATGGGTTAGACCACGTGTCAAAAGGGGGGATGTTGGAGTTAATCAATCAATTTTGGTTCACTAGAGGGTTTTCAGTGGTGGCACAGAAGCATTGTGAAGCGTGTTTAATCTGCCTCTCACAAAATGCAGGATGACCAGTCAAGATGGCAGCAAAAGCAGCACACCCGGCTCCAACCAGACCATTTGAACACGTCATGATGGACTTTATCGAATTGAAACCGTCAGCAGGGAAAAAGTATTGTCTGGTCATGGTTGATATGTGGTCGAAGTGGGTCGAAGCGTTCCCCAGCGCCACACAATCCGCTAACGACGTGGCCAAGGCCTTGCTGACTGAGATAATTCCCAGATGGGGAATTCCAGACAAAATATCCAGCGACAATGGAACACATTTCGCTAACGAGGCACATGGTCAAATCGGCAAACTGTTTGGCATTGACCTCAGAAAACATTGTGCTTATCACCCTGCCAGTGGTGGGGCGATTGAGCGTGAAAATGGTACGCTGAAGAGTAAGTTAGCCAAATGTTGTGCCGACACCGGCCTGCCATGGCCAAAAGCTCTTCCCATTGTCCTGATGTACATGAGAATGAGGAGACTCGCACGCGCTAATCTCAGTCCTTCTGAAGTTTTGTTTGCAGCTCCTCCCCAGATTGGGATGACTACAGGAGGAAAGGCACTCCCCTCCACGGCCTTGTGTGAAGTCACAATAGTAACTTATTGTTCCAACCTTGCATCCGCTCTAGTAGACGTAAGGCGCCAAGTGTCCGCTGCTCTACCCCAGGCTGCGACGGGACCGCTGCACTGCCTGAAGCCTGGCGACTACGTCCTGGTGAAGGACCTCCGGAGAAAGAACTGGAGAGCAAGTCGCTGGCTAGGGCCGTTCAAGTGCTCCTGGTGGACGCAGACCGTCAAAGTTGCTGAAAGAGCCACCTGGATCCACGTAAGCCACTGCAAGCGAGTCGTCGCCGGGGAGCTGACGAGGGCACTTCAGAGAGAGCAGGAGAGCCACGGGCCGGATCATCACCTGCCGCTGTAGGACGCCGAGGACGCCGGGAGCTAACGAGTGAAAGGTGAATCAAAACGCTTCACTCCAACGAAAGCAGCAAGATGGAACGTCCGGTGCCATGGCACCCATTCCGCCTGCCAGGCCTTTGCGGCCTACGGGGCACGCTGGCCAGCCTGGGCCTCATCAGCGGGATCATCGTTTTCACAATCTGGTGCTTGGACAGCACGAAGAGTTTCGGAGGAGAAGGTGGCAACGCCACCATCACTGCCTCCGGCACTCCTGTTCCAGCACACCCTGCTGGTTCACCGGCTTTTCCACTTCACACCACACCCTACACTACACCCCACATAAACCTCAGTGTAGGTCAGCCAGGACGGGCTGACCGACACAAAAGATGGGCCACAACTGACATGCCCACTCATTCCCTGCAGACTCCTGCACACGCGTACGCAACCAACCTCTGGTGGCGTTACGTCAACTCTGCAGCACGAGCTCAAGATGGCGCTGCTGATGCGGAGCCATCTCCATAACAATAGCTTATAGGCTAATGTTTAATGAGAGTTATTTTTGGTACAACTGTAAGTTTGTAATACCATGTGCCTTACAGATTCCTGCCATTGCGATCACGGGAAGTGTAACCGTCCAAGTTTATGATGTTTGTGTCTAAAGCCAATGGTGGACATGAATTGATGTTTGTATGGATGTTTTCACTTGTGTGTCCTGTGATCAAGAATGATCAAAAGGGGGGAATGTAATGGGAAATATGTATTCTTGGCCTCTCGTGTAATCTGTTAGTTTCATGGTAACCTTCTCCCCACTGTCGCTCAACCTTCTCGAGACATTCTCCTCGTGTCCCGCCAGGGTGAGGTATTCTTTGTTTTGTCTCCTCTCATCCTCCCCTCCCCTTTCCTTATCCTCGTCCTTCCCAGTCCACTGTATAAGAGACCTCCATCTTCCTCAACTCTTTGCACTTGCACTGGCATCCATTCGAGCTGTTGCACCTGTTGCATCGGTTCTGTTGGTTGTACTTTGTTTGTGCCTCGGATATCCGATCTTTTATTTCTTTTCATTAAATTACTTATTTACTCAGCATTTCTGCATCAGTATCTCCGCTCTTTTCCACAACAGACTTTTTAACCTTGGGACCTTAGAGAAGAAAGTGGGGATAAGACCTTTGGTGTTAACTATTTTAATTGAGTAAATTTAAATATAGTTTGGAAAGAAAATACTCAGATCCTACATAAAAATATTAAAGATCATACAATGTTACGTCCTGGACTGACTAGGGGTAACCAGGACTGACATAGTAAAATAAGAACGGGTTATAGAAAGAATAGAGTGTGGCAGGTATATACAAATAAAGTATATTTTTAATAAGGCTAAAACAACACAAGATGATTCTGGCAAAAACCAAGAACAAGGTAAATACCTTAATGAAAGCAAAACAATCCTTAATAATATTAAAATGTACATATTGTTTAAAATTACAAGCAAAATGTAATTCAATGTTATGTACATTTCAATAGTTTTATGTATATATATGTATATATATATATATATATATATATATACATATATATATATTCAACAAAGAATGGCCAAGTTAATTGCACAAAGCGTAGAGCGGAGTCCAGCTGGTATATTTGCTAAAACCCAATAAACAGCAGTAATTTTGTGTTTTTACGTGATGTTCCTAATGGGTTGCATACTTCAAAACCGTCAATGTAGAGAATCAATGCGATTCTTGGTTCCTAAACATCAAAAAATGGGTTTTGTTTAAAATATTCCCCATCTTGAAAAGACTCATACTGAACAGATGAGCTTGGGTTTTTTTTCAAAACCTCATGTAAAATATCGTTATTGCTCAATAAACACTGCAATGTCTAAAGAAGTGGCACATACTGGAAGCTGAATGCCTCCTGACAATCAAGGATGTACTCCACTGGCTCAACATATTGAAAATGTTCCTTGAAATATGTTCTCCTTTTATAAACAGAACCAAAAGGCCATCTAGTCCCAGTGCTTTTTTTTTTTGTAGGATGTGACTCACATAGCTCATCTGACAATTTAGTGACAATATCCTGTTCCAAAGCACAGTTATTCTTTTTAAAACTTGTTTCCAGTAGCTGACAAATTGCTGGAGCAGATGCTGTGTGTCTAAAATGAAGCTCCTCCACCAAATCATTAATACATTTGGCAGAAATATTGTGCACATTTTCCAACTTCAAGAGCAGTAGGCCAATTCTTTGTTGAATGTCATTCGAAATTTCCACTGGAGGACTGCTGGAGGTCTCTTCACAGTCATTGTCATCTACGTGGTAGGTTTCATGGGGCAAAGTTCGGTGGTCACCTATGACATCTGGCCTAAAGTTGTTAAGTGTATATGACCTGTGCTTTCTACTTTTATGTGAAAAAAATGTACCATATATATTTGTCTTAAATAAGCATTCAGCAAAAACACATGATACGGTTTCATGACGCCTCAGATGATTCCCAAGGTGTAGGAAATATTCTTTGCTGGTGGGATGTTTAGCTGAGCAAATTAAACATGTGAAACTGTGAACTACATCTGCCCTTCTAGCTTCATCTTCTGGATGATATCTTGAAAGATGTGTACGTAGGGCACTCAAAGTTCTAAAGGAGCATGGGCAATCATGAACTAGAACTTTTTCCCCACCTGAACTTGACTCCCAAAAAACATTTTTTGGAGCGCTATCCAGCTCTCATTAAAGCCTTTGGTCCTCTAGTTGGATTGTGGACTATGCGTTTTGAGGCCTAACACAGGTTCTTCAAACGTGTTGTTTGAAGTGTTGTTTGAAGACCCTGTGCTCAAGCAACTTCAAGAATGTCTTGCTGTCTCTTTCAACAAAGAATCAGCTCTCAGTGGCTTCCAATTGGCAGAGAAGTTGGGCTAAACCTTCCTTGGTAATCACAAAAGTGTCGTCTTTGCCTTTGGAACTTTTGCATTTTGAAATCCAGGCATCCATTAGAAAGCTGTTCCCTGAACTATGAAGTGTACAGTTATCTAACACGGTGACGTATTGTGGAACAAAGTATTCTTGCCATGTGGCTTTACAGGGGGTCTCCCTGACTTTGTCGAGATTGTATATATTTTGATCTTAGACAACAGTCTCTATTTCATTGTAAAGAAACTGAATGCTTGGTACCAAGAGCATCTAAGATCCTTTCTATTAGAAAGCTGTAGGGACATAATTCTTGTTCATCAACACAACCTTTCAGATGTCTATCCACTTACAGCTTACAGTGTTGGAGGAAAGAGTATGGTTACATTGAAACGCCATATCTCTTGGACATTTTAAATTATCTCATTCACAAACTATACAATGGTGGCTGCCAACTAACTACACTTCACACCACACTTCATAGGATTTTGTCAGGTTTAAGCTTGCGTGTGTGTGTGTGTGTGTGTGTGTGTGTGTTTTGGAATTTAATGACTTATTTTCTTTTTGTTCTGCAGGCAAGTAGCAATGGATTCAGCAATACTTTGGGTCATCTTTGGACACAGAATTGAAAAGCTGACTCTTCTGTCGGGAATACCGGACAATATATAGCTGTATTTTGCTGTCAAACAGAAATTTGACATTCAGGATGACTTCTGCCTGCACTGTTTAGATCCAGATTTTGAA
The DNA here is from genome assembly GCA_009823395.1 of Thamnaconus septentrionalis. Classification (NCBI taxonomy): domain Eukaryota; kingdom Metazoa; phylum Chordata; class Actinopteri; order Tetraodontiformes; family Monacanthidae; genus Thamnaconus; species Thamnaconus septentrionalis. Next base: position 1,145,526 of record CM020502.1, on the reverse strand, counting down.
GACTTTTTCACTCTCAATTCGACTGATCAGATTAAAAATAAATCAGCAATTAAGGTGGCAACACTCGAACCAATTGTTCTCACTTTGCATTCTGTGCAACAAAATGAAAGCTTCAGCGAAAGTATGACTTCAGCGGAATCCTTTAATGCAGCCTCCACAAGTTCCTCTGTACAGGAGTCTCTTGACTCACCTGATTCTTGTGGAGCACAATCATCCTGTCACCAAATAGAAACCAAAAACGAAAGCCATGGCCAGCTGAATTCATTCTTCCACAGTTTGCTATTGAAACTGATGTTGTTCTTGAAATGGCTAATGAAGCTTTTAAAAAAGAGGGCACTTTGTTGACTTACTCAAAAATCAAGTCAGACATACTCGAAAAGATCGCTCAGTCTATTTATACCTACACCGCCTACCCATCATCCCAGCAAGTTCTGTCCGTTGGTTGCTGAAGCACTTGTAAAGGCCCACCCATGTCTAAAAGATCCAGGGAGTCCTTCAGGCCTCTGTGGATGGCAGACTAGCATAAAATACAAAATGGCAAACTACAGAACTAAGCTCAGAGGCTATGGTGTGCCAGATGTTACTTGCAATTCTCTGAAACATAAATGCCCTGATGACAGGTAGTCTGCAAAAAGGCAAGACGAGCAGAGGTGAATTACCTTCCACCCTACCCAGCAGGTGTAGATGAGCAAAGCTTAGAAAAAGAAAGGTAAGAACTAGTGACTGAGTTTAAAAAGAAGAACTGTGAAAAATCAGTTAATGAAGAAATGAGCAAAACATTTCCTCTGAGATGACATGAAGTCATAAATCTGTGTCCAAGTGTTGAAACCTCGAAGGAACACTGGCCGGCCCTGTTTCATTGTTCTCAAGTAAGTTTTCTTTCGTAATCATAGTGCTAATGTTTTCTTATTTCAAAATATTGGATGTGCTTCTCAATCCTGTCTATCTGTCTAGTGATGGACTATATCTATGTTGTTGTTTCATTCCAGATATGTGCAGAATTTCGTAGGATAACGACAATTAATCTCAAACCCAAATTTATGTCTGGGTTGGACATTCACACAACCAAACTATTGAAGCAGTTTCAAGCCAAAGGTGGAGCACTAGGACAAAGACTAAATATCATAATGCATTACAAGTAGCTTTGTAATGTATTTACTTTTGAAGTTTGTGGTTATTACATTTAATGCTCTAAACAAAGTTTTTGTGAAGTACTTTTCATTATGAAGCGGGGATGTGTAAGTAAATAAGTAAATAACTATAAGAATTTCTTGTTTACAGTTATAAGATACATGTATTTTTTTGTGTGGGCATGTGGTTGCATGTTTTTGTGATTATCTTGTTGCTGTCATTAAGAACTCTTCGTCCACTAATGTTGAGACGACCAGGGAGGTTGTTCTTCAGTGCCTCATGGAATACCTTGGAGAGCGTAGGGAACATCTCATCAAAGAGTTTGATGTAGGTAAACTTAACGTTATTTATGTAATTTGTCATACCTGAAGAACTTTAGTCTGTTTTTTTTCAGTGCTGGTACTGGCTTCTTTGTGGATTTACTTGTTTTAGTTTGCACAGGGTTTCAATGAGAAGTGAACAAGAGCCCAAAGAAACATCCATCCATCCATCCATCTTCTATACCTGCTTATTCCAATTCAGGGTCACGGGGTCTGCTGGAGCCTATCCCAGCTGTCTTAGGGCGAAGGCAGGGTACACCCTGGACAAGTCGCCAGTTCATCCCAGGGCCACATAGAGACAGACAACCATTCACACTCACATGCACACCGACGGACAATTTAGAGTGTTCAGTTGACCTCACATGCATGTTTTTGGACTGTGGGAGGAAGCCGGAGTACCCGGAGAGAACCCACGCAGACACGGAGAGAACATGCAAACTCCAGCCCAGGCCCAAAGAAACATGTTTTTGTTTTTCCTTCCTTATTTATTTATTTATTGTATTTCCTTGTTATGCCTTAACAGAAGAGAGGTTTTGTAGTTTTATGTCCAGATTGCACTTTCCTTTGAGGACAAATGCATTCACTACATTTTCACATTTACGTTGCAGGCCTCTGAAAACATGGATGAACGTGAGCACCTCGTCATGGCAGTGACTGTGATCACCGAGGACACAGCCTCTACTAGCAGCAGCCCCCAAAAAAAAATTGGAGTTTTTTGGAGGGTTTGGAAGTCATCAGAGAACTTGGAGATATCGCCAGGGTTTGCTGTCTCCTCCTAGGATTGACGTATGCATTGAATTTGAATTATCCTAAAGAGTTGAAATATACTTTTGAGGTATTTCAAAAACTTTTTTTTCGATCTGGATGCCTTGAAAATGTCAACTAAAGTCCAATCCCTGAAAAGTAAGCTAATGTCCTGAATGACTCTGTGGTCACAGACTTGGTAACAGTTTTTCTTTTTCTTTTTTTCTTTTTTCTTTTTTTTGTGAAGGTCAAGCAGTCCATACAGACATGGAAATTGTCTCGTTTTTGGTTGTGTACTTTTTCTTTTCTTTTTTTTTAAGACAGCAGTATATACAGACATGGAAATTGTCTCGTTTTTGGTTTTGTACTTTTTTTTTCTTTTTTTAAAAAAACGATAGCAGTATATACAGACATGGAAATTGTCTCATTTTTGGTTTTGTACCTTTTTTTTTTTTTTTTTTTTTAAAAAGACAGCAATATATACAGAGATGGAAATTGTCTCGTTTTTGGTTTTGTACTTTTTTTTTTTAAGACAGCAGTATATACAGACATGGAAATTGTCTCATTTTTGATTTTGTACTTTTTCTTTTCTTTTTCTTTTAAGACAGCAGTATATACAGACATGGAAATTGTCTCGTTTTTGGTTTTGTACTTTTTCTTTTTTTTTAAAGACAGCAGTATATACAGACATGGAAATTGTCTCATTTTTGGTTTAGTGCTTTTTTTTTTCTTTTCTTTTTTTTTTTTTTAAGACAGCAGTATATACAGACATGGATAGATTAATATTTTCTTTTTTCTTTTCTGACTTGACAGATCCTTTGGAAGCTGTATTTTTCTGTTTATAAAAAAGGTGTTGGAATGCCACACATTTCAGTTTAAAGTTGAACAGAAATACTAAAAGAGAAACTTTGGCAATCATTTCATGTGTATTTTGTGAGTAAAAATTATATTTTGCTTTAATTAAATTTGTACTGTGATATAAAATATCTAATATATGTTTTAGTTATTTTAGTAATATAGACATAAATATAAATTTTATATATATATATATATATATATAAATATATATATATATAATACATAAAACTATTGAAATGTACATAACATTGAATTACATTTTGCTTGTAATTTTAAACAATATGTACATTTTAAACTATTTAATATTTTTATGTAGGTTCTGAGTATTTTCTTTCCAAACTATATTTAAATTTATTCAATTAAAATAGTTAACACCAAAGGTCTTATTTAATCAAAATTTACTCAATTATGAACCTAGTTGATTTTAATTAATAGTATTGCTTGCAACCTGTTGCATTATTTTTATTGAGTAAATATGTTGTATTTTTTCAGTGTAGGCTGCGTCTGTGGTGGCCAAGACTCGAGTGGCGGATTTGTCCCGAGAGGTGGTATATTTGAGGTGTCCGAGAACAGTTAGATGCTTAGTGTTTTAAACATTACAGCCACTAAATGCCATAGGAGGATGTTTCACGTTGGCCTACTCTTTGATTCTGATCTAAATTACCCCTGCAATATTCACTCGCAGTCCTGGTCCTGGAACAGGCCGACTCACCATCTTGATCACCAACCATGGCAGCATCTTCCCACCAACCCCCGGTTTGTCTCAACGCCGTCTTTAGCTCAGCCGCATTGCACACACACACACACACACGCACACACATGCACACACGCACGCACACACACACAAAGATAAACACATACCATTCCCGCTCCATCCCACACCCCACTTTCTTCTCTAAGGTCCCAAGGTTAAAAAGTCATACATCTTTTATTGACAGCCCATCATCCCCCTCCCATCCACACTTCCTCTCTAAGGCCAAACTCGCTCTGGTACAGATGCAGCTCCTCCCATCTCGTAGCGTAACACATTCCAGATACACTCAACCCCACCATCCCCACTTTCTTCTCTAAGGTCTCAACCTCCCAACACACTCAGCCCCCCTGCCCCCCCTCAAACACCTCCCATCCACACTTCCTCTCTAAGCCAAAACTTGCTCTGGTACTGGTACAGATGCAGCTCCTCCCATCTCGTAGCGGAACCCTAACCCCCTACTTCCAGGCATAAACGGCTCCAAAGGACCACTCTCTCTCAGCTCTTCGGGCGGAGGGACCTGCGTCCGCCTGAGAAACCACATACTCTTCCGAGGGGCCCCCGGCGTCCCCGGCCGGACCTGGAACACGCTGACGGGCGTCTCGCTTATCATCGTCGGGATAGCGGGCCGCCGAGTTACCGCTTGAACGCTCATCATCTTTTCCATTACTTTTCTTTTACCTTATGCTACCTACTCTGCAGCAGCCTAATATACTCCCGGTGAGACCCCGCAACCACACACACACACACACACGGACACACGGACACACACACGCACACACGCACACACGCACACACACACCCAGACACACAGATCAACACATACCATTCCCACACCCCCAACATCCACACTTTCCTCTCTAAGGTCCCAAGGTTACATAATCATAAATCTTTTTTATCAACAACCCCCCCCTCCAGATCCACTCAGCCCCTCCCATCCACACTTCCTTCTCTAAATTCCTGGGTTAAAAAAATCATACATCTTTTATCAACAACCCCCCCTCCCTCTCTCCAGATCCACTCAACCCCTCCCATCCACACTTTCTTTTCTAAGGTCACAGGTTAAATAGTCATAAATCTTTATCAACAACCCCCCTCCAGATCCACTTAGCCCCCTCCCCAACACACTCAGCCCCTCCCCTTATTAATCCCTCATAATCCCCCGCCCAGCCCCTCACCTTCATATTTCCAGGTGCAGGTCAAAGGCCAAGCCATAAATCAGTTTTTGTCATAAGGGTACCCCTATTATTATTAGCGTTTGATAAAAGTGCCTTTCTGAAGGTGAAGGGAGAAGGTAATCTTTTCCATCAAGTATATGTCATTCACTATGCTTATCCACTCCAGTATTGTATGTGGATCAGAGTGCAACCAATGCCTTGTAAGGGCTTTTCCCCCAACGTTATCAAGATACCAAATAGATATTCATCAGTTTGTCTGACCTGCGAATCCAAAATTCCTAAAAATAATGTGGAAAACTGCATAGGTAGACTGGTGTCCCCCTATGCCTCTTAATATTTTATGAAGTTCTGTCCAAAATGGCTTAACCGCTGGACATTCCCAAAATATATGCCAGTGAGTGAGAGGCTTCCAGGTGTCCACACTGTCCAATGATTGTTCATTTTATCAGGATGAAACGAGTGAGCTGCTGCAATTTTCAGAGTGATGCAGTATGGTGGATTGGGAAACACAGTGGCCTTACCGTGTTCTTGCCGTATCCGCTGGAGCTGAGGCAGCCGGCCATGCAGGGGGAGACATAGGTGATGCCGTTGCTCGAGCACACGGGGTCCCACTCATCTGGAGAACAGGAGCAGTCTTGGTTGCAGTCAGAGAAGAGCATTTCTATGTCGTGCGAAATGCTCGGCGTCCTGCGGGTAAAAGAATAGCATGTTGTTGTTTTTTTTTTTATACCAACAGGTGTATACATGTGTTATGTATTTCAATGATTAATGTAGTATCTCTCTATGTATTTATACACTATTACATTACATTACACAATCATTACATTACAACATTACTAGTGCACGAAAATCAGTCAGGATGCGCTGAACACATTATGGGATGACTTTGACAGTTGTTGCCTTGAATGTCTAATTGAATGTGTTTTTAGAGAATAAATAGCAAGTGCAATATGTGGCCATCATTTCAGAAGTTGTATAAGTTGTGTCTGCTAAACCATTTAAAGGTAAACAAAGCATCATGGTTTATATTGAAGGCTCTTTAACAAAGCCAACTTTTAGCGTGTTCACACAGAAATTTGCAGACTTGGAATTCTCTCAATCACTTTTAATTAGATATTGAAAGTGATTTTCAGTCAGCATTAAAATGACCCCATACTTATTCAGCACATCTTGACTGATTTTCGTGACCTCATAATGATCACAATTTCATAAAACTGTTAATAACGTAATGGGGTTCAATGCAGAAATGAGTCAGTGACCCCAAACTTTTAAACAATAGTGTTTATCTACCAATGAGATATATGAATTGTAACTCTTTTCTATTTATTTTGGCATCCCCTATGACAGCACTGACCCGTTGTACGACACAGTGAGTCCAGCGATAGGGATGTTGTCACACTTGGTGCTGAACTGCAGCAGCATAAGGAGGTACGCCAGGAAGGAGGTGGCGAAGGACAGCTGAGCTCCGGACACGAGACTCAGTTTGTACCTCTTCATCAGCAGCCCGCCGAGGAAAATCCCCACCGCCACCGCTGGCAGGTTCAGCACACCTGGAGTAAAAACGTAGAGGATGATCACTGATGGAAAAACACCAAAGACAGAGTTGCTTTCTTGCAGGCTGTCTGAGTTTGAACACCCATGTTCTTAATTTCAGTATTCTCTGTAATGGAAAGATCTTCCTGTGTTTCTGAAAGGACTCATAAGAACTGAAGGTTTTTACGTGCAGAGAGAGCAGGTGTGACTTCAGGAACGTAGAAGGTGGTCCTATTTAGTTGTACTTGTATACTTGATAAGAAACAGAGCTACAAATCTGCAGAACCTCTCTTCCGTGTGACAATGAGGCACCAAATGTATCTTTGTTGCAAGAAGGATCAGATTCCAACTATTCTCTGTGTTTGGCCAGCTCCTCCCCCATGACTTTGTCTTCTGTGAGATCTCTGTGCACGGAGAGAGACTAGGAGAAATAGGCAAAGAGAGGCCTCTGCAGCTGAAAGTGTAGCAACATCATTGAGCATCAGCATCTCTAACGCTGTTATTAATGTAGGTTTTGATTGGCAGAGCAATTTGTGATAGGTTTTTACCAATGAGGAAGTTGGCTCTGGATGCAGATTGTCCAAACTGCTGCTCCATGTATTTGGCTTTGAAGGTAAACAGGCCAATGAAAGAGTTGAACTTGAGGATACTCCCACAGAGAAGCAGGAAGTAGGCTGGAGTTCCCAACAGGCGCTTCAGTGAGGGAAAAAACCCTGAGGCACATCACCAAACATGAACCCATTAGTATGTAAAATACATTTAAAGGTCCCATATTATACCCATTGTCCTGAATCTTCAGCGAACTGTATAGTTAGCCCTCTGTTTACAGCCTCCATCAGAAGAAAGAAACTCTTTAGCTTTATCCCCCTGACAAGAACAATGTTTTTCAGACAGTTCGAACATTGGAAGATAATGAAAACAAACCACTGGCTGAGGGTGTTGTCACGATCTATCAGAGACCTGAATGACATCACAAAAGGCTGATTTCCAGGACTGCCAGTTTGAGCATCCACTTTCTGAACAGTGGAACTCATTGATACTGTAGAGGCAAATAGTATAGTAAAACAAAGAAGTGTTGCATATAATATGAGACCTTTAAACAGGATAAGTATAAACATTGCACAGTTCCAAATTTCAAAGCAATTTTAAAAAACCTTTGGCAATGTCAGTGAGTTTGAGGCTGTGATTGCTGCCAAGGGCCTCCAATGTCCCGCTTAGGTTCTCCCGCCTGTTTTGCTCCCCCTCGTGCATTGGCAGTGAGCGGGGCAGGAACCAGAAGGGAACGCTGGAGAGGAGCAGGAAGGCCGACGACACCAGGAAGCCCAGCCACCAGGCGCCCACCCAGCGGGCATCCTTGGGAGTGATGGCCACACTTTCTGGGGGTGGAAAGGAGATTAAGACTGAGAGAGTTAGAGAGCGAGAATGTGTACAATTTGCAATGCGCTGTCACTTCCTTTTGCATAAGTGGACATATGCATCAGTATAATCACGGCTGGCCGTGCAGGATGGCACAGCCACTAGTAACGGAGGTCCACACAACGCTTTGAAAGTGATAAATCATTTATTTACCCCTTCTTTCATTTCAAGAGAATGAAGGTGGAACCTCGGAGGGAATCAAAAAAGTTCCCGTTAACTTGCCATGACAGAGGGCTATTTTTAATGGCAGGTGTCAGAACGTGGCTAGCAACACGAGGCAAATCAAACCTGAACTAAAGACCCGTCACTTTCACCGTTTCAACTGGTCAAGGTCAAGTCCAGACAACATACACGTTTCTAGGTGGATTATATTTTATATAATGTTCATTGGTAGTACACCACACTCTTCATGCTCATTTTCACCATTACTTTCTGCATATGAATATGATATGTTTTTGTAAACAAAGACTGAACTCACCACTTGCAAGAAAGTCCATCTTTAACTTTGTTTGCATGCTATGCTGTTAAGAAAGTATTTGTACCGTTTGTGAAGTCACAAATGGCACTGATACCTCTCTCATTCCTTGTTTTTTTTTTTAAACCGCTCGGAATGATGTGGAAGGTCTAAAGAAGCATCAGTTATAGGGTTTGGAGAAAGAAACTGTCGAGTCGTCTTCCAAACTGAATGCACCTACCCATGTCAACGTATCCAATGTCAACATACAATCTGGCACAGTAGGACCCCAGCAGGAAACCAAACATTGGGCCCAGGAGGGTGATTGTCTGAAGGCAAGCTGCGGGCGAGGCAAAACCCCCCCCAAAAAAGCAGGAAAAAAAGAGCAAACAGAAAAACAGGTGCATTTAATTTAATTTGGACTCTTTCTGACTGTGCAAGGACCTCAACGATCACACATCTAAGACAACATTGGTCCAAGCTCTGAAAAAAAGCACAGTCAACTCAGGCATCTCACCGATATAGAAAGGAGAATTTTCTGCTTTGGCAAAGTCGTCAATATAGGAGATGCCCAACGGTGTGACAGGAGTTTCTCCAATTCCTCGCAGGGCGTTCCCGAGGAACACATAAACCCACATGTGGGAACCGGGCTCCCTCACACAGGCTGCATGAGGATGAAAAAATGCACAATACAGGTGAAGTCAAAATGGAATATACATATACTGTATATGTATACACACACACACACTATATTATCAGAAACATTCCAAATGAATGCATTGGGCACATCATCAATGATGTTTCCTGGGGTCAAAGGATGATATAAAAGTGGCAAGGTGCAGAGGGCCCGAGCGGGCTTCGAACCCCAGACTCCCGCGTAATAGCCATGCGCGCTTAACCATTCGGCCAAAAGGATATCCCCTTGGCCAAGTAGCCAGGGTGCATGATCTATTGGAGGCATAGTGACAGGACCGTCGCTGTCAAACACACATATGTATATATATATGTATATATATACATATATATATATATATATGTATATATATATACATATATACATATATATATATATAAAAATCTCACATAATTAGAAAAAACAACAAAAAAAAAAAAAAAAGAGAGAGAGAGAAAAAAACAAGCCCCTATATATATATATATGTATGTATGTATGTATGTATGTATATATAAAATACAATAACAAATAGGTTTTAATTTCTTACTACTAACTTAGAACCTTAGAACACATGCAAGGTTTATTTAATGATACAAACTTTCTCACACGACCTACTTTCTGTTGCTCCTTTTCATCAGGCTTGCTATTTTTTTCCACTCATGCAGATGAAGCCTTGTGTTACATATTTCGGTGTTTGCACGCAACATTCACAGATTTTTTTAATTTGGAACCAAAGCAAATTTAATTAAAAGATGAATACAAACCCTGAAAACATCCATATAGACTGGGGGGAAAAAAACTATGATGTGTGAACACAATGATGTGTTCATTCAGTACGACTCCAATGAGACGCGGCTTCGGGTCCTCTTGCAAAAGGCTACATTTGAGCTGACTTCCATTCTGTGCTTTTCATTTTCAGACTTAAATTAGCCGGCCGGGATCAATACCTCCCTGTCTGTGGGTGCGTGACACACTCACTGTGAGAAGGAGAAATTAATTATGACTCCATAATAGCAGACGTAGAATGTGGGTATGAAATCATGTTGAAAGAAGCCCCCCCCTCCCCCCCACAGAAGAAGACGTCAATATGAGTTGAATTTAGTACCAATATTGTTTTGTTTTTTTATGAATAATATATGACCCATCAGTCCCACATATTATTTGATCTCTTTTTCATCTCATCTTTTATTTGATTTGTAGACCAATCAGTATATTGTGACTCGTTTTATTATTCTTGTTGTTATTGATGCAAACAGCAATTATGTATGTATTCATTTTTGTTGCCAGGTCTGTCAGTTTGAACAACAGGGGAGCTTAGACTGGCATTTCTGGGTTAAAACTTTTCATCGCACACATCACGGGAGGTGAGGGGCTTTAAAGGTGAACTCAGGACCAGTGCATTCCAGGGCTGGTCAAAAAACAAGTCAGTAAGTTGCGTGTGGGAGAGTTGCAGCCAGGTTTGGGGGTTAGGAAGGAGGCTTTGCCCTTGTTGTCGTTAAGTTATAAGGTAAACCGACTAACAAATAACAGTTTCCCTTCTTGTGGATTGAGGAAATGATAAGGATAGGGACAGGGATATGATAAAATTTTGATATCTCAATTAAATTTAAATGCCCAGTGTGTGAGATCAGTGATGATTGTTCATTTATCCTGTGCGGCATTATGCCTACGGCTACGCTCTCATTTTAGTAAGATTATTGTGCTTACCAACACCTCAGCCAGAGCACGTGATTTAGCATCTCACGCTAAAAAGTGTTTTTTCTTTCTGATCAGCACCATTTTTCTTTGGTTTCTGCCTAATTTCTCAAGCTGTGAGCTGTGAGCTGCAAAGTAAAGTCACAAAACCTTAGAAAAAAACCCTGATCCATATCCATGTTTGATGCCTCTTTGCAATGGAAATGTTACACACTTAAGGCGGACAAAATACTCACATCTCAACTCTCTGTGATGAATTTGACAAAGGGTTCTGCAGTCTCATAACTTTCATCTTGCTTACCAGTTCTGTCTTCCACTGTTGGCTCCACTTCCATCTGATCTGCGGCGTCTTGTGTTTTCAGTGGATCCACGCAGGCGCCAACATTCACGGTGTCATTCTGAAAGACCTGGACGACCGTCTCGTACTTGTATCTGTGAACTCAGCGGCGCCAAAACAGAAAAACCTTTGATCAGTCAACATTATCAACTTTTAATTACAGAGCGTATTCAAATGAAAGGATTCGGGTGTGATGTACCGTCCCATGAAGAAGTGTGTGAGTCCGGTGAGGATGGCCCCAATGGCCATGAGGAAGCACCCAATGGCAATGAGCCTGGGCCGGTGCAGCTTGGCCCCAAAATGGCTGACCACGGCCAGAAACAGCAGGTTGCCTAAATCGAAGAAAAGTGGAGTGAAACAAAAAAAAGCAAAGAAAAAAAATAAAATGAACGTATCGATGGAGCGGCTGAAATGAAATGGATGACAGTTAGGAGGGCGTAAAGTTGCCATTACCCATCTCAAAGCTGCCGTCTATGAGTCCGATGTGGGTGCTGGAGAGGTCAAAGCGTCTCTCAATCTGGGTAATGGAGCTCTTCATGTAGGTTCCCGTCAGGGCCTTGGAGAAGCAGGCGAAGGAGAGTGCCACGATAAATAGCTGCAATGCACAGAAGGGAAAAAAAATATCTCATGCAAATGCTTCTTCTTAATCTGAATACAAGTGAATTTTTTTTTACCACTTCTCCTTTCAGCTGTTCCATTCAGTGGCCACAGCCAATCATCTCCCTCCATCTGGCCATCTCATCCTCTGCATCACTCTCCTCCCACACCAACAAACTTCATGCTCTCTGTAAATCCATCCATAAATCTCCTCTCTGCTCTTCTTCTAGGCCTCCTACCATCCAGTTCCAACCTCACAATCCTTCCACCTGACATATTCACTGTCCCTCCTCTGAACATGTCCAAACAGTCTTGCCTCTCCAAAACATCTAACATGCCCCTAACCTCAGATGTCCTTATTCCGGATCCTTTCTTGCAGAAGAAACAGACTATCCTAATTAAATTCAATCCAATAGTCCATAATTGGAATTATTTCCTTTTCAGCACCAACCCCTGAAGAAACGTTTAACTGCTCTAACTGCTAATTTCCCTCAAGTTATGACTCAAACTATCTGCCAAAAAACTAAATTCCCTTCCTTCAAAATTATTTAAAGTAAACCTGCATCCACAACTTGCACATTGCACTATGTTCACATTCCACCTGACCTGTTGCAGCATGTCTTTCACCCTCAGCTGGTAGCGCTCAATTGTATCGGAGTTTATATAATATGTAATGAATGTAACATGTAAGGTCAATAATTTACTACAACTTATCTTCAACAATTAGGGGTTAAATTGTGGTTCTGTTTCTTTGATCAAGTTATTGTTGCTGTCCCAGGGCAAATTGTTAGACAACGTATGTAATCTGGGAGAAGTGTAGACCTCAAATAAACAGATGAACTTGAATTTTTTTTTCTTGTTTTGAAAATACAAGCAACTCAGATTGTCGGTAACAGGTGGCATTGGTCAGTACCTTCAGGGTGGAGATGCAGTGACGTCTTCTGGACTGGGGGTCGGGTTCGCACAGAGCCTGCTGGCTGGTCATTTTGTCAGCGTTGTCTGTCGCTCCTTCCATCCTCAGCAGGGCGTTTGTCGGTTGTTGTTTTTTTTTTAACTGTAACAAAGAAAAAAAAACTACTACTAACAAATTACAAACAGAGGAAAATACAAGACAATTGGACTTGGTGTTTTTTGTGCAAACCTGCCTTAGGACCATTTCATTGTGAGTGAACGGTGTACTGTATTTTTAGATGCTTAACTTGTTGAGTAAATTAAACAATTTCAATTGAAAAAACAGTTTCAAAAGACAAACGTTACTTTTTCTTGCCAAAACTGCGGAATATACTCAAATTTAATTTAATGCAAAAGTGTAAATAGATCCTGAAAGAACTTCAGACTTCAGAATAAACCAACACAGGAGCGATCAAACACTTAATTATGAAGTTTAACTTCTACATCTGTTCACAGAGTTCAGTCTCAGCCTTTTTGGGCCGCTTTGAAGCGCAGACGCTTCATAACCTTAATAACACCTGGTGCAACCCTGTGAGGTCAGTGGACGTCAGAAGTTGCAGGCTGAATCTGTGCCATGGCGTGAAAATCAGCGTCCAAAGACAAGTGATTATAGCTTTTGGTTGGGTGACGGAAGGTGACATCAGCAGCAGCAGCAGCAGGGTTTCCACAGGGTTTCCTTCCCAAGCTAATTCTTTTAGCATTATTAAACTAAACTACAGTAAAAGTTGGAAGAAAATACCTGCTCCTGTGCATCTCCAGGCTCCTCGCTCTTCTCCTGCTCCTCTTCAAGTAGCAATGCGCTCCCCTCTCCAAAAAAAAGTTAAAGAAGTTAAATCTGCTGTCCCCACGCTCCACTTCTCCCGTCCCAAAGCAGAGCTGCTGCTCCGAAAGCGGCGGCACAAAAGGCCCGACGCATTTCTATTCTGCCCACATGCCTGCAAGTGCAGGACGGGGACAGGGCAGTGAGAGGAGAACAGGAGGAGTAAGAGTGGAGGGTGGGGTGTGTGTGTTGCTGGGAGAGATTAGTAACTCCCAAGTGGGCCTTCCCAGTCTCGTCCCGCAAGATACTTCATCGCTCCAGAAGTTGAGGTCAAAGTGTCTTGGTGCGAATTTGCTGGTAGTACTAACGATGCAGGAGCTCGGAGGAGGCGGAGGAGGAAGAGGTGGTGGAACTGAAGGTGCAGGGGGAGGAGGAGGAGGAGGAGGAGGAGGAGGAAGGCTGCCTTGAGCGGGCAGTGAAACCTGAGTCAGAAAACCCTGATTGAGGCTTGGAGCCGCTGGTCAGCAGATCGCACAAAGAGCCTCTGTGCCTGTACACAATATTCCAAGGATTAGGATTAAGAGCCTTTACATTCTTGCGGAGCGGCAAGTAAATGAGTGGTTTAGAAAAAAAAAAAAATCATCCTTCCTAAAAATGCTTACTCGATGGCCTCTGTTCCCTACATTTGAGTTTCATTTGTGAAGTTTAGATGTGACGACTGTCCATCGTCTTTGTAAAACAAATGGACGTCAGGATTTCTTGCACAAAGTTTATGTGCAAAGAAAAGCAGAGCCATGCGTGCACTCAGTGACTCCCCCGTGCACCTTGCGCAGGGAGGGAGGTTGGAGTAATCGTGTGTAGAGCACTGCCTGCTGGCGAGGTCGGACACTGTGCATTCTCACAAGGCGGGGTGTGTGTATGGGGGAAGAGGGGGTTGATAAAGTAATAACCCCAGATTACTGATTGCCTTTGGCTTTTTGAAAATATAGCCTACGAAAAAAAAATCTAAAGATTAAGTATCAAATAATTGTCAAATTACACCAAGGTTCTGTTTTTTTTGTTTTTGTTTTTGTCTCTTTCTATTTTCTACTTTCCAGTGGAGCTGCCTCAAATTAACTATATGTAAGCAAAACGCGGGGTTTTTAGCCGTCTGCTGCAACTGATTCTTTGTTTTACCTCCAGCATGGAGGCACGGAGACAAAAAGGGAGCCACAAGACGGCGTCAGAGCTCTCTTTATGAGATAGAAATGGTCAGATTTGTAGAGCAGCTAAAGCTGTTTAGAGTAATGCAGCACCCTCTCCTGGCGAGCAACTGAAGCTGCAAAATAATACTAAATTTGTAATATAATAAAGGCAAATTCACTTTTTTGCAACGCACACACGATTTAACAAAGAGATATTTCATTGAGGATATTTCAACTGTACTCCGAAAAGCTTCTATTTGTTTGTGTATATATTCAAATGTGATATGTCATCAGCATCCAATGATTCTGTAGCTTCTTTGAGTTTACTCATTATATAATATTAATTTTGCCTATTAGAAGACCTTCAGTAGTCCTTACACAAAGCACTGGCTAAAAGCAAACTACAGCAGAGAAACCAAATCATCACCTTTGCCAAATACCACAAAACATATTTGCAGAGGTGAGTCAATGTTTGAAAGACGGATTGCATAAGGTCCAATCTTGAACTCTCACTCAGATCATCCGCTGCACACGTGTGGAGCGTAAGATCAGCTAACCGCACGAGTTGGCTCCAAAATAGATTGATGACTTCCAAATGACCAGTAATCAGCATCATCCATTGATCACTTTCCCCTGTCTTGTTGCAGGCTACGAGTGATTTCTGATCGCCGAGGCCCCTGCAGTCACAACCACCTTTTCTTTTGCAGTGATTCTGTAGCAGGAAATATATTGAGTTTGCCTAAACGTGTTTTTTTTCTGAATTTAAGTTCAATAACTACTTCTCTGGATATTCATTTGAGCCTACTTTGTATGAAGTTGTCCCTGTGTTAGAGTTCCAGGATTTTTTAAAGGATTTCCTTGTGAGTATTGACAACTGGTTGCAGATAGCATTCACGACTTTGTCAGAAAACTAATTCAACTATCACCCTCTGGTCTATCTCAGTGGCATTACTGTCATTTTTAGATATTAAGCGGTTGATTATACACAACTAACTGCAAAAGTCGCATGTATTAAACAGGCTGCCATTTCTCAGGCACATTACAGGGCATCCTGGTATTTTTTGGCACACATTTTTTTCATTGTTGTCAACATGGTTTTCTAGCTTTCTCTGATTGGATGTTGGTAGTATTACACATTGTAAACAATAGGGGCAAAGCTGAAGATGGCCATTGTTATGAGGAGGAAAATATTAACGTAGAAAGGGGAAAACTAATACAAAAGGGGCAGGGAATAATACAAAAGGAGACAGGTTATGATGGTCATCAAGGGCCCAAACTGGACAGTTAAGGAAGCAAATGGAAAAATTGGCTGATCCAGAACCTTTCAACTCAGCAGCACAGGTAGGACAAGAAGATGCCAGCTAAGCTTGAAACAAGCATAGCAGCTTGCAGCATATTAGGAATCACAGGAGAGAAGGTGCTAACAGGTGGGGAAACACAATAGTACACACACAATTTTTAGACCAGGGGTCACCAACGTGGTGCCCACAGGCACCAGGTAGCCCCCAAGGACCACATGAGTAGCCCGCTGGCCTGTTTGAAAAATTGCACAACTCGTTGAGCTGCGTCTAAAATTCAATTTCATCCAACCTTATTAAGTCATTGTTGATCATTATTGAGAACTCATTAACTTGATAAGTGTCTTCACATAGATCATTCATAGATCATAGATTATTAATAATAATATATAACTCAGAGAGTTTATTATTTCAGAAGAGTCTAGCAAACTGGCAGCCATTCATACGACTCAGGCCCAATGAAGTAGCTTTCAGTGTCAAAAAGGTTGGTGACTCCTATTTCAGAATATTTAATCTGGATCCCTCCGAAGTGAACTGATTTTTTAAATTCTGCCACGTCCGGGAGATTTTGTAAAAGTTGTGTTTAAGTTTGTGTTTTTGTGTTTTGTTTGCGTTGTCAATGCTGTCTTGTGACTTCCTGCTGTGTCAAGTAACTTGCCTCCACACAGCGTGACACAAAAGGAAACTGTCACAACAAGAGTTTCTGTGTTTGTTTTACCCTGCCCTCATTGTTTCCATTTGCTATATTTAAATAAATAAATACTATATATGATTGTTTGTGATTGTTTTTTTTAATTTTGATTGTTTTTAATTCAGATTTTCTTTTTAATATTATGATCCTGAAAGTGATTCTCTTCTTGTGGGTTTTTTTTTGTCTTCCTTTTTCAGAGTGGATTTTTTTTGTACTTTAATATTAAGGAACTTGTGTATTTTTTTTAAAGAACCTTTTTGTTATTCTGCATATGGGTAACAGATTTGTCTGCCTTTGCACATCTCCTGTGGACCAGATGACATGCAGAAGTGCAAAAGCTTTCCATGTGCATGTCACTCTGGCGCAAAAAAAAAGTTGTGATGCTTTCACTCAGTGTTATCCCGTGGTCCAAGATGTATTTCACACATTTTGGAGACAAAACACATTGCATACAACGAAATAGCCATTTATTTCAGATTAAAGTTGGATCTACAAGAGTTCAATCGATTGCCACGCAGGAATACATCAGCAGCAAAGTTAAATAGGTGCATTCACAATATTAACATTTTACGACGCTGACGAGACATACGGTAAAATCCCTTAAATCCTCCCCGTCACCGAAACTAAATATTAAGGAGACATAGTGTTAATAACTGACCCCCAAAAAATGGAAAAGATAACACAACACTGTACTAAAAAATTGCCTTGTCCTAGTATTCCAAACTATACACTGTACATAGATTGTACATACACTGCATCCATAAAACTGTTACAAAAATCACTGTGAATAAAAAGCCAGGACCAACCTACTGCTAGCGTCGGTCAGACACAATGTGTAACAGATATCTGACGTATTGTTTTTCGTCTTACCCTTACTGACACGACAAGTCAGGCTCGGTGAACATAGTCCACAATGGATGTTCTCTCTCTCTCTCTCTCTCTCTCTCTCTCTCTCTCTCTCTCTCTCTCTCTCTCTCTCTCTCTCCCTCCAACACAAAGTAAAGTGAAGACTGTAATAAAACAAAAATGGAAATGTGACCTGCCCCTCTGTCCCAAATCTGGAGGCAAATGAAAACCTTCTGGTTAGATGGTGCTCTCCTTCTCTTTGTCCTCGGTGCTCTTGGCAATGCTGATGTTGGCGTGTCCGTTGGCATGGCCGTCCGCACCGTCCCTGCCGTTCTCCTTGGCCTGCTTCCTCAGCGCCAGCTTCTTCTGCCGCTTGACGATTTTGTAGTAGAGGCCCCCCCACAAGGTGTTGGACAGGAAGTAGAGGCCGACAACCAGGCCCATGAATGTTATCCTGGAAGCCAGATACATTCCTTTCAAACCTACTTTCGGCCCATTTTATATGTATAGACTGTATGTGTATACCTACAGTATATACACTCATGTAAATAATATAATATACATATACACATATTTATATATATATGTACATATATATGTGTGTGTGTATATATATATATATGTGTGTGTGTATATATATATATATACACACACACATATATAATGTATATATTTGCGTGTGTGTGCGTGTATTTTTTTCATGCACTCATAATGATAGCAGAGCATTCAAGATTATTATTTCATAGAAAAGGGTTGTAATGTTGAGTTCAATGTAGACATGAATCAGTGACCCTAAACTTTTGTACATTTGTGTTTATGTTTGGCAAGACTCGCTGTACCTAAATTTGTTAGCGTCGTACAGTCGACAGGCTCCGCGACCTCCACATTGCTTGGTGCCCCATTTCAAACAGGTCTGATCGATCAGAGCCCCGAAGTAAATAGGAGGAGGGATCCCACCTTCAAAGGAAACAAAACAAATCAAGTTAGATAGGTCAAAAAGAGGCAACATTTGCACAGATACAGGTGTAAAAGTGCAGATAAATAGCCAGGGCACAAAATATATTGTTTTTTGTAATTTGTCACAAGATATATTTGCTGTACGTGATGTATTTTCCACAGCGGTAGGGTTGTGGTGTCGATCCCCGGGCCTGTGACCTTCCTGTTAAGAGTTTGTATGTTCACCCTGTGTCTGTGGGTTCTCGCTGGGTGCTTCGACTTCCTCCCACAGTCCCAAAAACATGCATGTGAGGTAAATTGGGAACCCCTTCTTTCCAATGTGGTCCTGCAATAAACTGGTGATTCCTTTACTGTACCTCTAACCCTAAGACAGCTGAGATGAGCGCCAGCAAACCCCATGACCCTGAGTGCAGGAGAAGCGGGTATAGAAAATGAACGAATGACATGAATATCAGGACTTACCCAAAGTTCTGACTATCAGTGTTTGCATACCCAAAGCAAGGGCCTTCAGGTCTGGCTGTATGGACCTGGTGGGGGGGGTTGGGGGTGGGGGTGGTGGGGGTGGGGGGGAGCAAAACAAGGCCGTCAAACATTGCCAACAAGTGCGCTTCACTGCTGTTGGTCCGTCGCCACCAACCTGAGCAGCACGATGTATCCCGGCGTGCCCCCGCAGGCTGAAATGAAGGACCCCACGACGGACAGGGCCATGTAGAATTTAAAGATGTAGTTGCAGTCGTCCTTCCTGGGACACTGGCCCAACGAGGTGGACATGTTCATGCTGGGCAACATCCTCTCTTGGACGCAGGTGCAGTTGTGAAACGCCTGATGAGACAGACATGACAACCGATGTTCGGTCACCGGTCGTGGGGAAAGTTCCGAAAAAACGGTTTCTGTCTTGGGTTCGAAGCTATGTTTTTTTTTGTTTTTTTTGTATTTTTGACTTGCGGTGATGTCAGGTACTTGCATATAGTGAGTGCAGGATCAATTAATCAAGTTTGGTGAGAAAGGCAGCTCTCTCGGAACGAGAAATACTGAATGACAAGCGTATTTTAGTGACTTTTTTGGGGGGCGTGGTAAATAAAAAAATGTTAGTTTTACATTCCCTTAAAGCGTAATGCAAATTAGTCATGAATTTATTATTTATGCTAATAAATTCATCATTATTCAATTCGCTGAAGTCAGAATAACATGTCTATTTTCTTATTTCAATGCAAACTTCAGTGGCAAAAGTCAAGTGCTCTACGTTTCCTTGATTACTGACATTGTGTTTTTCTCCACTTTTGCCACAAAAGTTGCCAAGACGACGAGCTGCAATCGCACCTATCGGTTTCTGTTTACTCAGTTCCGCCTGCTGCGTTCATGCGACTCCACTCCTTCCATTTCCAGGAGGAAATAATAAATCATCGGCTTACTATTTCCCTGCCGCTGCCTGTGGAAGTCTGGCAGCCGGCCAGGCAGGGGGAGGCATACGTCATCCCGTTGGCCGAGCACACTGGGTCCCAGTGCTTGACCGAGCAGGAGCACCCCATGTTGCACTGCGACAGCAAGGTCTGGTGGTCGTACGACACCTGAGGGGCCCTGGTGAGTGAGAGACGTAAACAGGCGTCAGTGAAGGCGGCGATTCGGATGCGAGAGGGCACTTTAGAGCTTCCTTCTCACCCCTGGTATGTGACAGTGAGGCCGGCCACATCAGCGTTGTCGCAGTGTATGAAGAACTGAACGCACAGCAGGCAGAAAGCGCCCAACGAGGCCGCCATGGACACCCTGGCAGCTCCAATGATGCCCAGCTTGAAGCGTTTCAGGATGAAACCCCCGGTGATGAAGCCCAGTGCAACGGCTGGAAGGTTCAGGATACCTGGCAGGAGACAGAACAGACGAAAATGTTGTGACGCCGGACAGCAAGAAAACCAGCAGATCTCTGCCTGAGATCATGGAGTTATGATAACAGTGCTGTATAAGTAGTGGATTTTAGGAGTAGAAGAAGAAGACCAGTTAAAAATAATAGGACATCTCAATGGCCTTGCACAATTGTTTCTGTAAGAAACAGATGGGGAGAAGACATTTTAGCCTTCTGTTTACAGCCTTGCTTCAAAAAACCCCCAAAAACTTCAAGATGTTTTGGAAAGGAATAACAAACCAGTGCTTAGAGGGTGAAACAAACATCTGGCAACCTGGTACGACTCTCTGTTGTGACATCACAAAGGGCTAGTTTACAGAGTTGCGTCTTTTAGCTGAAAAGCAGCACAGCAAAGTGAGCAAAAGGGGGACTTTTCTTATTTCTGGGGAGTTGACGCTCTTGTTAGAACACATTGGTTGAGCAAATGTTGCACATTGTGGGGCCTTGAAGAAGTCCTTGAGAATGCACTCAAGTGAGCCATTCATGCTACAGCAGATGCCCTTGATGTGATGTTCGGTGTCACTAGTGAGTGCAGGAGGAACAATAAGGAACAAGGCAAGCCAATGTGGGTCATAAAAATTCTAAATAAAAGCCAGAGGGGCTTCTCGACGGGACACATGGTGAAGGGAGAAGCAGCGGCGGTGCTTCCAAGTCCGCTTTATCTCCACGAATCACACTTCCTTTCAATAACATCATTGTGTTCTACAAAGCGCGCTCTAAAGCCAGCCGCAGTACCTATGAGGAAAATGGCCTTGGAGGCCGACTGGCCGTGGACTTGCTCCAAGAACTTGGGCTTGAAGGTGATCATGCCGATAAAGCCGTTGACCGCCACCAGGTAGGTGAGGATCATCATGGTGAAGATGCTGTTGCTGAAGAGGCGCCTCAGAGACGGAATGAAGTCTGGTGAGGGGAAAACAATGCAGAAGCGAATTAGTTGATCGATTGATCGAGACTGACAGATCGATAAATAGATCAAACGATAGAACGATAGATAAAATAATGGAATGATAGAATGAAGCGCTGTACAAACAAAAGTTGATTGATTGATTGATTGATTGAATGACAGATCGATAAATCGATAAATCAATAGGACAATTTAGCACAATAAGGAACTATGGGAGTGGGCGTGGCTTATACAGGTAGTTTTTTTTTATGCGGCACGTGTGTTGGTGCTGGCTGTTCCTACCAGTTGACTATTGGCAACTCGCAAATATGTCATTCCATAACTCAAACTGCAACACAGCTGTGTTGATAAATGTCAATTTATTTTGCCGAATGATACAAATATGTTCGTATTTAAGGAACAGGTGAAAAAAAGAGCAAAAATAACTATTTTTGTGAAATATTTTCTTTTTTCTGATTTCTCTGGTAACTATTGGTTGGGGGAAAAAGGTTAAATGAAAAAAAAAGATTTTTGTCACCCATTATTTTTTTAATTCTGGTTGGTCAAAGTCAAATTTTAGATGATTGTTTTTAAATATCTTCCATTGCATAGGTTTATTGTGCAGCTCATTATAGAGAAAACATTACACTATTATTATATCCCCCCCCCCACATTTATATTTTGTTTATCGGTACTCTGAAGTTTCTGAGGGCATGACTGTGCATGATCCGAGAGTTTCCCTGTGTTTGCCTTTTCTGATGTGTCGTTGAACTCTTGCTTAGACAACATGCATTCGCTGGCCAGGATCCAGGGTTACCTGTCTGGGTTCAAGATCTGTCTGATCTCTTCCGAGTTAATGATTAATCACGTGAAGCATGGAAAATATTTGCATGTGTCTTGGTGTTATGATTCTCACTGAAAGATTAAGGCCCACTTTCAAAGTGTTGTTCAACGAGTCGGCTAGTCATTTAGCTTTTCCACGTCAAGCCTGGGGACATTCTGGAGGGGTAACCATGTCCTTTTCAAGTCAAGTTCTCTTTACACTGGGAATGAAAATGTTTTTGGTTTTTTTTGTGACTGGTTTGCCTGAATGTTATTAAAATTGGGTACTAGATTAGAAATAATGTTCACGTATGATGCTAGCAAAAAACCTCAGCATGAAAACCTGCATATATTTGGTAGTTATTATGCTATAATGATGTGTTTTACATTATAGAGTCTAATAATATTTTTGTTAAAACAAAAAAGTCTTCTTTTGAAGTCAGTTATCTGCACAGTGGAAATGGAAAACCTTGTTTTTTCTTCAACATTTTCTGTTGACACTACTTTAAGGCCAAGAGGGACTTGTTTTCATACCTTTAGCCAACTCCTGGAAGGTGACGGGCTTCTCGTTCTTCCCCTGATGTTCCTGGTCCTCCTCTGGCAGGAAGTTCTCCTGCTCTGCAGTGGTGGCCAGTTCCGTGCTTTTTGTCTGATCCTCATCTTTCCTCGGTTTGGGCAGAGACTTGGGCAGGAACCAGAAGGGGATGCCGGACAGCATGACCACGGTACCAGTGATGATGAAGCCCAGCCACCAGGCTCCCACCCAGCGGGAGTCCTTGTGGTTAATAGTGATGGTATCTGGGACAGAAGGGTTAGAAAACAAAAGGTTATGAGGGTGTGTTGACCCCTGCACATTGCGACATCTCACATATTTTCAGGAGGGCAGGGGCACGGGGTCCTGTTATTACATTTACAATGGGATCTGTGCCTTAAATGGTGGATGGCCTTTGCTGTTGAAACAACCTCCACAGGTGGGATCAAGAAGTTCAAGTCTGTGCGCAACATGTTTTTCTACATAATGTCATCAAAGCATTCATTCGATAATGGTACAACATTACGTAATGGTGTAACTTCATGTCAGACACATAGTCAAGAAACTGACCAACAAACCAAATCAAATAAACACAAATTTAGTACTGGTACTTGTATTGAGTTGCATTTATTTGATCTTATTTTTCTCTTCTTTCGTTTTCTTTCTTGTTTTGATTGTTTTTGGATGCTCTTAATTTGGCCAGGCCATGCTTGTAAAATAGATATTTTGAATTCAAGCGACCTGCCTGGTAAAATAGAATAATAAATCATCTCAGTCAAAATTTAAAACAAAAAATGTTTACAGTGCAGCTTTAATATTGAAATGAAAGATATGTCACTTGAATTGTTTATGTAGCTGGACTTGAACATTTTCAATTGGATTAGATTGAACGCTACAGGAATGGTTGGAATTTTTATTATCATTTTTTTTCAAATTGGGCCAGAATATTAAAAGTGCCAAAAGGCATTGTTAACATACAATGAGCAGCATTTTTTATTATTTGTCATAATTGTTGCCTACCTAAATCCACCGATCCGATGTCTACATAGATTTTGGTGAGGAAAGAGCCCAGCATGAACCCAAACATCGGTCCCAGGATTCCA
This sequence comes from Thamnaconus septentrionalis, assembly GCA_009823395.1. NCBI lineage: Eukaryota > Metazoa > Chordata > Actinopteri > Tetraodontiformes > Monacanthidae > Thamnaconus > Thamnaconus septentrionalis. Next base: position 1,121,915 of record CM020502.1, on the reverse strand, counting down.
ACTGTGTGAATGCAGGCTGGCAAATAGAAAAATAGAAAAAGTTATAAAAAAAAAAAGCAAGAAAAAAAAAGCTTCACTTACAAAAGCTACAAATTAAAAGACTGTGCCAGCCAAACTTGCTCAAGTCATAAAACAAAAAAAACGACCATATGTAAACAGTTAAGAGTATAAAGGAACCAACACAAATAGAACGGAGTGTTCTCTTCTCTGGAGAAATCATCCAGATAAGAAACACCCAGTGGCATGATGGGAGTCTCTCCAATCCCGCGCAGCATGTTCCCAATGAAGACGTAGATCCACAGAGACGAGCCGGCTGATTTCTCGCAGGCTGAGGACGACACGACAGGGTTGAGACTGCGGCGCTACGATGGAAACGCAAGCCGTCGTAACCAGATTCACTGTGTACTGTACCTTTTCTGGTGACTAGATCAAGTGACTCGTCTGCGGTGGTCTCGGTGTGGTTGGCGTGGCAGGGTAGCGCCCCCTCGCTGCCGTTGGTCACCGTGTTGTGAGACACGCTAGTCTCATATTTATATCTTGGGCAGGGGAGGGAGTGGGAGACAAATATTTTAGGAAATTTCAATACACAATGAGCTACGACATATTGTAGGTGTAGTGTAAACATCATCATCAAAGAGGGGGTTCTGTTCCGCTACCAACACTTAATAACTACTCATAACACCTTTGACCTTTCATGGGGAAAGGAACTATGTCTGAAAATTTCCTTTTTCCTTTCTTGGCTGAAATATGACCGATAAGCATTATTTAATGTAAATGTTTTTCATGTGAATATCTTGCTTTTCTTCTATGGCTTTGTTATTATGAGTCTATTTTCTTTTCTGTATTGTAAAGGATAGGCTTAAATAAGCCTTTTGGATTCCGCCTAGTCCATTTTTTTTTCTTCCGGCCCTCGTATATTACCAAATGGATGTGTATTAACAAATGGTTGTACCTGTTCTAATACGCCGAAAGAACAGAAAATCATTTATTCATTCATTCATTTCCATAAGAGTATTATTACACACAAAAGTTGAATAAGTGACTAATCTGTCATGACTACATGAATGCATAGCAGACTTCTTTAGCTCACCTTTATTTTTTTTTAGAAAGTTTTTGCAATAACATGCTACTCTGGCAGTCAGCCCTTTGTGAAGTCATAACAGGCAATGACTTTCTTTAAAAACAAAACAAAAAACAAAACAAAAACGGGTGTTCTGTCCTTTTAGATGTGCTCATTTGTGACCAACAACTTATTTTTTAGGAGGCAAATAAGACATTTTTCTGGGAGTCTGATGAAGCTGAAAAGGCTGAGGCTGAGAGCCAAATATGCAATTTCCCAGGGAAACTATAAAGCATTACAGTTTTCGGCTGGTTATCCATGCAAGTTGTTCTTGTGGATTAAAAGTAAAAGCTCTGAGAACAGCTAAAACATAGGACCTTAAAAATATTCTTTGCTTTAAACCAAAGAGGAAGTCCCTGTGATGAGTCACAGTTGAGGACCGATGGAAGTCTCTTCTTGATAAAGGGATCAGTCAAGTCCAATCTTAGCTGAGTAGTGGTGGGCACAGGTGCTGCAGGACACATGTGGGAACATGAGGGGAGGCCATGAACTTACAGTCCCTGGAGGAAGTGAGGCAGCGCTATGAGATAGGTCCCCACAGTCATGAAAAGACAGCCGATTGCAATGAGCCGCGGACGATGGAGCTTGGCGCCGAAGTAACTGACAAAGGCGATCACCAGCAGGTTGCCTGGAAAAGAGAGGAGTAAAAAAATGAATGAATGAATGGTTGTGGTACCGACTTAAAAGGATGAAAGAATGTATGTATATTTGTCATACTACAGCATATACATATATACGTATATGTCAAAATAGGTAACTCTTTCTAGAGACATTTTGGTTCACGCAAGAAGAAGAAGACAATTTTCACTGTGCATTTGAATGTAAAAATCTAGGTTTTGTTTTGTTGTTTCTTTTCTACCTGCTTTAACCTGCATGTCGGTGTCTTTCTGCACCGGTCTTACATTGACAGTACTGATAAGACACTGGGAGACAAGCCGAAAATTTGCCATCCCCTGACATTTGGTGGTTCCAAACAGTGTGCCTACCCATCTCAAAACTGCCATCAATGACCCCGATGAGAGAGCTGGGGATGTCGAAGCGCCGCTCTATCTGAGTGATGGAGCTCTTCATGTAGGCTCCGCTGAAGGCTTTGGAGAAGTAAACAAACGACAGGGAGACCAGGAAAAACTGCAAAGACACACACAAATGCAAAAATGTAAACTGTGATGGAAATGTGTTTGTTTCTTATGTGTTTTTAAAAAAGGGGGGATGCATTGAAATGTGGATTTATTCCCGTGATCTTCACTTCAGACAAGTGTTATACGGAGCCTGTTGATTGCTTCATAATCTCCCCCCTGAAAAAAAACTCTTTGAGAGGATCAAGTTTTGGGGTTTCAGTCGTCGAGGTGAAAAAAGAACGATTCCAGGTGCTTAAGTGGTGTTAACACAAGCACCTTTTTTTTTTTTTTACATTGATTGCCACTTAAGATTTTATCCAATTTGAATTGTTACACCGTAACAATCTCTGTCTTTATTTGTTTCAAATGTTTTTATTGAGGCTCAATCTCTGTCTTTATTTAAGCAAGCATTTAAAGGTGCAGTGTGTGCAGTTTGACTTAATCTCATGGCAAAAACTAGCACTATAGGTGAGCAATAGCTGGGTGGAAGCTAATACTGGGGGGTGGGGGGATAGCATAAAATTTAACATAAAATTTAGAGGAAACAAATAGTTTCAATAGTTGAATTTACAGAAACCTTGTAATTCCGTGAAGAACCCAACATCCTTTCTGATGCGCGAAGACCACCGCAGCTCGCTGGCAGGCAAAGGAAGGGCGAGCAAATGAGCGCTGCGTTTTAAAATCTGAGAACTGCATCACAGAATTTTACACACCTTTCAAGTCAATTCTTTGTGGCAATCATTGTAAATAAGAGTTAAGGGAACTCATTCCAGACCAGAAATTTCTTATTTTAGTTTATTCTAAAGTAAGTTTATTCTAGTGCGTAAGCGTTCCGTTTTATTTGCTTTGCATGTCTATTTGTTCTGTAAAGGACTATCCCCTTTTAAAATAACAGTTACCATTAGAAATTCATCCCAGCTTCCTTCTATAATTGGTGATTAAAGAACAGACACTCTTGCCAAGGTGCGGCTATAACCCCTCATTTTTACAAACAACAACGTTGACCAACTTTTCCAAGTTCGACCTAGAGTCAAAGTTTATCTCGCCCGGAACAAAAATTAGACTTTTTGTCGTTAATGCTTTGCCTTTTACAGCCAGGTCGGGTGAACCGTTCATGGGAGACAGATAGTGTTGAGATAAAAGGTGCCACAGCAAGTCGAGTCAGGGAAGATAATGTGAAAGAAAAGCGTGTTTACAACATGGCACAATCGTGGAAAGCCTGGGATTTCAGTAACTAGGACCAAACATGGCACCTCGTTCATATTGTAACCGGGCAAAAGGGGAAAGGAAAAAAAAAAACCAACCTTGAGCTTGGAGCAGCATGTCTCACGTGTTTTTTTGGACTCTACACTCATGCTTCTGCTGTGTGATTCAGAGATCCAAGAAAATGTGAAAGGACCTACAAAAAAAATAAATACGGTAGTAAATGCAAAACAAGGTCAGTGGCACATTAAAAATCAAGCACAATTAATCTATTTTCAATAAATTTTATTTTTTCTGATATCTGGACTTATTGGCATACAGTAGAATTAAAATATATATATATTTTTTTAGGTAGATGGTGTAACTCAAGACCTGAGGAGGTGGACATATTACTCCACAACATAACTGCAGTGGTCCTGCCTGTCCTTGAACCTAACAATTAACACTAGGCCTTTTAAATAACATTCACCTGGGGGGAAAAAAGGATTGAAGGAATTGAAGGTCACAGATGTGTCATGCAAGGGATCGGACCTTTAAAAAGGAATCAGAGCTTCACCTCAGTGACAAACCGCTCAGCAGCCCACAAACAAAGCACGGTTACAACCTGCATGGAGAACTTTAAAAAGATATTCTCCAATTTGTCTGTGTACACAAAAGACAACCCACCCACCCCCCAAAAAACAACAACAAAAACGCACACACAACAATGTGTTTAAGACCTTTGATCCCTCAGGTGTCTGCATTACAAAGATCAACATGATTGCATAAGGCAAATTAATCATGAGAGCAAAAGTCAACAGTTGGACTGAGAAAATTGTTTGTTTTTCTGTTGGGTTGTCGGTGGGAGGGGGGTCATTCATAAGAGTGGCACACTTTCATGGTGAAGCCAGTTGTGTATGCAAGACGTGTGCAGCTAAAAGATTGTTGAGAAGTACATCATCAGTGGAAAAAAGGCCAGCATAAAGCAAGGCTTCTTCCGGCATCTTCCAGACCCCTTCAATCAGCCTCATGATTCCCAAATGCAGACCTGAAGGTGACGGAGCGCTTGAAAAAAAAATAAATAAATAAAAAAAAAGCTGTGCCACAGGCATCAATTTTCGTAAATCCTGAAAGGATGAAAGACTGTGGGTTTGTACAGAATTGACTGTTGCCTCTGAATTTTCCTTCAATCATTCCTTTATGTCTGTAACATTTAAACATTTTGCTTTTTTTTTTAAACTTTACATCTGAACCGTCTCAATAGATTTTCTTAATTTCTAGACAATTTGTGTCAATAATTTGGAACCAAGTAGAAATCTGGGTCAGTTTAAAAGGAAAGCATTGACCTTTTGACGAATATCAAACACATACATAAAGTTCCATCACTCCGTATGAGGTTTATGACACTGCTCTAAATTAATAGCATTAAAATAATTTGTATGTCTCTTGAAATGTCAATGTTAATGGTCAAACATAACGACTGTTATCCAGTACTTTTTCAAAAAAAAAGCAAAATTGGAAATTTGCTTGCATTACTGAACAGGAAAAAAAAGTAGCTTGAAGGCTTCTTAGAGGAGGCCAGTGAGTTTCCTCACCGCATCTTTTGCATTTAGACATGAAAAGATGAACCCAGAAGAGCCCCTAGCTGTTGCACTTTAATTGCCAAATAAACAGCAACATTTTTTTTAAGGTTTGCACAAGTCTCAGATTTCAAGCGAAGCGAAGAAAAACAAAACAAAACAAAACAAAATTCCTGTTTACCTGTGGATGGACGGTCCTGCTGCGAGAGGGAGGATGAGTCAAGGGAGAAAGCTGACCACTCTGGAACTTTGTGCCTTTGAGCGTGAGCCTTATCACAGGATGACTGTATAGGACATGTAATCAGTAACCCAGCCGCTCGTGCACTTGATCATGTCAATTAAAAAAAAAAAGAAAAAGGAAGCCCTCCCACACTCATGCGCAACGAGTGCACGTGAGGGAGGGTATAGTCCGACTGCTACGGGAAAGGTTCAGGGGTTTACACACACACACATTATTTCACATCCTCCTCTGTGAACATCATAAGCCCACTGTAGCCCACCGCGTCCCTCCTCTTGAATCCACAACAAACAGGCAGCAGCAGCGTGAGGCCCCTGGGGGCCAAAGATTATTTTGCCAGCCCCGGGTCTTTTCTGCTCACTCGGTTTTCTGCTCTCAAAGAATTGAAAAAGCTTTTCTTCTCGTGGAGAAGTGCACCTAGGCCCGATCAAAGTCTTCCTGTCCTATTGATCGCCCCTAACAATGGCTTTTCACCTCCCTCCCTCCCTCCTCCACCCCACAAAAGCCGACCGAGTGACTCGCAAACGTTCTCGCCATGAGTGTGGAAAAGTTGTCACAAACAATGACAAACGTTAGACAAATCTTAATGTTTGTCATTGTTCCCAATCTGTATAAAATGGGGTTAAATATGCTTTTCCAACACAATAGTAGCGTCAGTCTGCGTTTTCTTTTGTCGCTCTGATGAAATTAAATCCTAAAAACCTGCAACAACTGATGATTAAAGCCGATGGATACTGAAAAACAAAAGAGCTCACACGCGAGTCTTTAGGGACTGCAAAAAGGAATCACTTTATTTAGCCCGGCACTTGATTGTGACAAAGGATTAAGAGAAAAGGGGTCAATCAAGACCAAGCGCGTCACATTCATCTTTTGGTTCAACACACACAGAAACTCCTCACTTTACACAATGTTCTCTACGCACTAATAAATGCATCACTAACAAGTATTTGCTATCACATTGACCATAATTGTTTTAACTGATGCAAAAGCAAATTATTTGAGTGAGAAACATCATTTTTATGGTGAATGACAGAAGAAAAGAAAGATTTCCCCCGACAGAGACAGATTTCACTTCCTTTATTGCCCTCTTCTAAAACACTGCCTATCAATTTTATCTCAGTATGCCGCAGGCTTGGCACTTGCAGCCGGTGATGTGCCTGTAGTCGTACTGTCTGGTCGTGAGGTCAGAGCATTGCAGGGTCACTGACTTCGTCGCGGCCGCCAGCTCCTGGCAGCATCGGCACTTGTGCTCCACCTGCAGGTGGCCGTGCAACACGACGCCGCTGAGAGGCAACACAGAGGGAGGCGGGGAGATGGGGAATGAGCCCGGCCCAGCGTACAAAATAAAACAATAAAAAGTTCTAATGAACGGGTGTGCGGCCCTCACCTGGGCTCAGAAGCACACTGGCCCTGACACGCAGGTATCCGAATGACAGCTGTGCAGTTGTCCACCGTCACGTTGAGACTGGTCACCTTGACGGCGCAGCCCCGCTTACCTAGATTCAGAAAGAAAATTGTCAACAGCGAGAGTTAAAGTCATTCATTCATTAATTCATCTTCTATGCCCGCCGATTCAGGGTCACGGGGGTCTGCTGGAGCCTATCCCAGCTGTCTTAGGGCGAAGGCGAGAGTTAAAGTGAGTGAGAAAAAAAATGTTTAAATACAAGTTTGAAAAAATAAACACATGAATGGATTTGACTGGACTCACAGGTGAAGCAGCAGTGCCGACTGTCCCACAATCTGTCTTCCTGGTGAATAAAAATCACGAAAAACGTTAACATATCCGTGGTTTAATTTTTCAGTCCGACATCATAATTAACACTTGACTTCATCCACCTGGTCGATGCTGGATGTTTTGTTTTGTTTTTCATTTTCAATCTTTTATTTTGTAGCAATCAAACCCATGGGACACAAGCGAAGCCGATTTCATTTTGCTGCCTTGGTTTGGTTGGTCTAATACACATGGGTCAATATTTTCAACACTGCACACATCTTTGAGGTCAAAGTTGCAGTGGACCCACCTCTGGACAGTTTTCTGCTGGACAGACGGGAGTCTCAGCCCGCACACCGTCTTTGCTGCAGCTGAAATTCGTACAGGGATTGGCTGCATCCGTCCATGTGTCGCCCATCTGCAATCACAAAAAAACAGGCCGGAAAAAAACCACTCGATTATGATCTAATCATGACTGCAAATTGAAGTTTCCTGTCTTCTCTGGATACTGGTTTGAGATCAGACGTACTTTGTATGTTTTTCCGAGATGATGGCAATTTTTCCCAACTGTGAAATAACAAAAAGGGGATAAAAGTGGCAGAGGGTCCAATCGTGTGTGTGTGTGTGTGTGTGTTTGTTGGAAAGAAATGTCAAATTTGATGAGCACTCACCGCAAATCTGATCCCCACAGCAAGACGTGTTCACCAACATGCTGTCACCTCTGCACACGGGTACGAAAGGCCGCCTGGGGGCGCACTCCTCCATCTGAGTCCGATTGTTGCATGTACACAGGTGGCAGTTGGACAGCCACACCTCGCCAGGCTAGATTTGAGACAAAGAAAGTAAATTTTTGAAGAGGATTGGGGCTATATATTTTTGATTATTTAATTTCAGTCAGGAAGGGATACTGACTAGTTTGGGTTCGCCAAGTGGCCCTTTGCAATCTGTAGAACGAGATAATGAACAGTTCACAATTGTAGGAGCAAGCTGTTGCCACTGCCCTTCAATTCAAAATCTAAGATCTGCATATTGGAAAGAAATCAGATCCTGTTGGAAGCACAGAATCTCATTGTCCTTTTGCATTGATGCTGATGTGTGTATACAGTAGGTGTCCATTGCACAATCATGGTTATAACTATTATTATCATTACTTGTTTTTATTATGGTGATTATATATCACAATTATCATTATGTTGATAAATATGTTTATTAGTGGTAGCAATATTGGGGCAGTAGGATTATTCTGTCTTCAGTGTGTGTCCGTACACAAATTGACAGATAGCGAACAAGCTCCAAAAGAGACGCAGAAGCTTGAATAAAGTTGAATGGACTTTACTGTTGTCTTCGTTCTTTTGAAACACTTTTTTGTAAAAATAAAATAAAAATAAAATAAGCGATGGTTTCCTGGCACTAGCAGCGGGAGGAAAAACAACGAAGGCTGGAGCTACGAGCTGACCGTATACAAACAATAGTCGACCTGATTAGCGTCTGGCCAATGTCACGAAACGAACCCTTTCAAAATAAAAGCCTGAATTTAACAAAAAATAATGAACTACTATTAATCGCCAGTAGAGGGGGACAAAGCAAAACAATGCAACAAGCTCAGAGAACATGACAAGGATAGTCGTGATACATATGTAAATCACTAGTATAAGAGAAGGGTGGGATTAGAGAAGTTTCCACTTCTTCCCACTCCTTTCTGAGCATGGATTACTTTTTATTATGATGTGTTGTTGTATTCTCTGCTCTCTCTCTCTCTCTCTCTCTCTCTCTCTCTCTCTCTCTCTCTCGTTTTTTTTAATAAATGTTCAAAAATAAACTTCATTAATGATGATCATCATCAGAATCTTAAAAAAAAGGAAAACTAAACTCTGCCTTTGTCCACCGTTTTTTCTTCTTCCCTCCAAGCAGATTGATTCAAAAAAAAAAAAAAATACTGCATTGAGAGTACCAAAGCTGTTAAAAATTATCCAGACACTCGTGTAAGATCTCTAGTCAGTTCAGTTCACAACTTTTCCATTTTTGCAAAATTATCAACGATTGTATTGCGTCCGCCATTAATTTTTTAATGTTTTTTTTCCCCTCAACGCAGGCTGATTCAGGCTGATTGGTCAGTAACATTCCAGCCAATAGCCATAGCCAAACTGTATTTCATTTACAGCTGAAATCTCGCCCGACCACCTGCCTTTACGGAGGTGAAAGATATGAAAGGACGTTGGACTGGTACTCACATGGGCACTGAGATACACAGGTGTGTGAGTGATTTCCTTCTCTGAAGTGGCCACTGGGACAGAAACAGCCTGAGGTCTTGCTGTCCAGGGAGGCTCTGGGATGAAGCAGTCTTCAGGAAAGAGAAAAGACAAGAAAGAGCAAAGGAAGGACGATTAGATAACCAGTGACGATGATGTCGAGGACAATGTGTGCTGATGTGACCGACCCTCTGTAGCAGAAGTCGTCCAGCTTGTCCCGGCACTCCTCATAAACCAAGCCTTTGGGACATGTCACGCCTCAAAGAGAAAAAGAAACAGTTAAGGAGACATACACGAGAGACATCCACAAGACAATGTGGAGAAGGGATGAGATGCACACCACATGCTCCGCCAGTGAGATTTCTCCAGTCGATGCAGAAGCCGGCCTTCTTGCACTCTTCAGCCGCCTGCTCCAGCGACGGGCAGGGGCCGTTCCTGCACGAATCGAACCGGCAGGTCTCCTGTTTGACCTTCAGATCCACAAATCTGCTGCAGTTTGAGAAGACTCTGGAGGTGTGAGGAGTGGAATGAATGTTTTTTTCACAGAACGGGCAAAACTAAATGACACATTTACAGTGGCTCCCAGAGGTGTGAAGTAAAAAAGTGCACTATGTTGGCACAGTACTCAAGTAGATTTTTCAGGTATCTGTCCGTTACTTGAGTATTTCGTTTTACGGTGCCTTTTTACTTTTACCTCTTACATCCATTCCCTTTATCCACAAATATCTGTACCTTCTACTTGCATTGGGAAAAAATGTTTGTTACTTTTGTGTTTAAAAGATGCATTTTTTGTTAAAAATAATTCACGTACGTACAATTTTTTTTTTAGATCATGTCAGCTTTTGGGATCACTATTAAGTATGTCTTCAGTGCAGCAAAAAATAAAAATGAAGAAAATAGCATTAGTTATTGTTATTTAAAGTGTAAACATCCAATAATGGCCCATCACAACTATGACTGATTACAGTTTTTTGTTGCTGCAGTTGAAAAATAGGAAATATAGGAAAAATAATATTGCATTTAGAGTACCAAAGCTGTTAAAAATGATCCAGATGCTCATGTAAGATCTCTAGTCGGTTCAGTTCACAACTTCTCATTTTTGCAAATTATCAACAATTGTACTGTTTCATTAATGGCAAAAAAAAAAAGAAAAAAGAAAAAAAGAAAAAAAGAAAAGGAACAAGGTAGAAAATTAGATTTGTTTTTAACCTATGTACATTTCAGAACCTGTGACTGCCTTACTTTTCTTTGAGTAAAGACATTAAATCAGTCATTTTACTTTTACCAGAGTATTCTTTTTACACAAGCATCCATACTTTTGCCACCTCTGGCTACTACTACTACTACTACTGGCTACTGAAAGGGGTGTGCGTGTGGAGCTCACGGGTTCTCGAGCAGCTCACAAAGGGCGCTCGCGGGGCAGGAGGTGGTGCTGGGTTGGCTCGTGGGCGTCGGCGTGGGCTCGCCTTGACAAGGTATGTTCCTGGGCGCCAAAACGCAGGCAGGTTTCATCGGATCGTCGTACACCCAGTCGTGGGCCGTCTGCTTGCAGCAGCCGTCGTCCTCGATCAGGCCTCCCCTGCGCACGCACGAGCCGACACCGCACACACCTGGAGGGAGGATCGAAGGGTCTTGAAAGTATTTCTCGCCAATGTGATTGCAAATACGTGCAAAAAGCTGCCCTCTACTGGTTTTCAAACATTTCAAATCACTCGAGCGGGGATTCCACAGGTCTCCAAGGCCTCACTCACTCTCACGAGGGCATTGCTCCACAAGCTGCCAACCAGTTTAACTGAAGATAAATTTTGTCAGCAACCAAGCTCGCCGGTCAACAATATTGAAAACGTGAAAAATGGCTCGCAATGGCAAATCTTTCTATTGTAGGAAAAGCTTGAAGGTGTCTCTTTTTTACATCAGGGAACATCAAATACAAAATAGTAATAGTTTGTAATAAAATAACAAAAAATCATCCTAAAACAGAAATAAAAACACAGTGTCATGACAGGATTAAGACAAGAAAAAAGTCACTCAAATGTAAAATACAAAAACGCCAACTAGACCTGGCAATTTCCCCTTTCCATCCTATACCCACCACACTGTCCCTGGGTGTTGCTATGGAAATGCTCCATGGCCAGACTGACCACCAGCGTCCACGACTGGCTGAGGGAGACGTAAGAGCGGATGTCCAGGAGGTGGATGGATACGATGTACTCAGTGGTCTCGAATCTCCAGCCTCCCTCCTCATACGGTGGCTGGATGGTCTGGTTGTTCAGTGTGGCCTAGGGGGAGGGGGTGACATACAATAGATTTAGATGGGTATGTGGGATTCAAAGAGTCTCGACACAGACTTGGCTGTACCTGCACCGTAGCTGAAGAGGGACTGATATCCAGTGTGGCTACATTGCCTTGATACTTTAATATGAGGCCCTTAACACAGGAGCCCTCGAGGCCAGGGACGCAGTAGAAGTTGTCCACAGCAATGCTCAGGTTGTGACGAGGCGACTGCTCTTCCACCAGGACGTAGGTGCACTCGTCCAGGAAATCAAAAGGCACACCCTGGAAGGAGATGTAATGGGGGTCGCCATAGAGGTCGCAGCGACCTGGAAACAGAAGATTTACACGATTGAAGGATTTTCACCTGTTATTGTACAACTCAGTCGTTCCTGAGGCGGACGGTGGGCAACTCGGGAAACAGAAAATATTATGGGGCCCAGACAAATTTTGCAAAAAGCCAAATATATCAGATAAATCCAAACTGATGTGTAGTTTAAGAGTTGGTTTTATTTCTTTGTTCATGTGAATGAATTATGAGCTCATTAACATGCTGAGGAAGAAATTTAGGCCAAAGCAACTTTATGCATGAGCACTTCAATGGGGATATATGTCAGTGCAGGTAGACTCGAGGTTTTTTTTTAGGGCAACTGTCCCCCAACGCAGTAAAAAATAAAGGGTAGAAGAAACGGAACAGCATTTGGGAAACTTACAGTCACACTTCCATGTTTCACAGCATCCTTCCAAAACTTTGGTGGCTTGCTGTCGAGGGCAGATGGGAATCCCAGTCTCTGGACAACTTACTGGGGTCAACTCGATCTTCTGATTTGTGCAGACCTTGTCAAAGCAGTCCTCCGTCCACGTCTGACCACAGCCCCAAGTTTTTTTAATCTTCCGGTCCACACACTCACACACTGTTTATGATAGATGCAAAGCCATGTCAGAAAATATATATTTTTTAACTCACAGCAATTGGTTCAATGGTGTTGACTGAGTGACAGCAGTTGTTAATGCAGTACCTGGTGGTTTGGATGTTTGGGTTGAGTTAGTATATATTTCAGTGGTGTATGTTGTTGACTGTAACATCGTAGGTGTACCCTCGTGAGACTGTGTTATTTCAGTCGCTGAATGTGTAATAACCTCGTGTGTTCCAGTGGTTCCCTTGGTGGTGGTCACCACGGTGGAGTCTATCGGAACGACAGTGGCAATGGGCACAATGTTAGATTCTGGCAAACGATCCTAATTTGAGGATAGTTCACTTGCAAAGGTATCTCTTGATCTCGACTAGTTTGTTTATTCATTCATTCATTCATCTCCTATACCCGCTTATTCCAATTCAGGGTCACGGGGGTCTGCTGGAGCCTATCCCAGCTGTCTTAGGGCGAAGGCAGGGTGACACCCTGGACAAGTCGCCAGTTCATCGCAGGGCCACATAAAGACAAACAACCATTCACACTCACATGCACACCTACGGACAATTTAGAATATTCAATTGACCTCACACGCATGTTTTTGGACTGTGGGAGGAAGCCGGAGAACCCGGAGAGAACCCACGCAGACACAGGGAGAACATGCAAACTCCACACAGAAAGGTCACAGGCCCGGGCCCTGGAATCGAACCCACGACCTTCTTGCTGTGAGGCGGCAGCGCTAACCACTGCGCCACTGTGTTGCCCTAGTTTGTTTAGTTGTAGATAAACATGTTGCTGTTGTAAAACTGTCTTGAACTGTCTATGTGCACAAAAGGAGTGGTACCTGTTCTCGCTGTAGGCGTGTTAGTCGCCTCAGTCGTGGTTACAGAAGTTACAAACGGGGTGCTTGTTGTAGGCGTAGTCGTGGAAAAGGTCCCAGTTGACCAGTTTTCAGTTGAAATGGTCGTCATCGGGGTGAAACTTCTAGCTGAGGCTGTTGTTGCGTTTGTTGGTTTGCTGGTTGTAGGAGACAGAGTTGTTTCAGGTGTGGTTGTAATTGTTGGTGTGGTGGAACCAGGGACCTTGGTTGTTTCACGTGTAGTTAATGTGGTTGTGGCTGGTGCAGTGGTGTTAGGCAGTCCTGTTGATTCAATGGTGTGTGTAGTTGGTGGAGTTGAGGCTGTTGTAGTAGTTGGTGTAGTTGTTGAAGTAGTAGTGGAGGGAAGTGTTGAGGCTGTTGTAGTAGTTGGTGTAGTTGGTGGCGTAGTAGTGGAGGGCAGAGTTGAGGCTGTTGCAGTAGTTGATGGAGAAGTAGTGGAGGGCAGAGTCGAGGCTGTTGTAGTATTTAGTGTAGTTGTTGGAGTAGTAGTGAAGGGCAGAGTTGAGGCTGTTGTAGTAGTTGATGGAGAAGTAGTGGAGGGAAGAGTTGAGGCTGTTGTAGTAGTTGGTGTAGTTGTTGGAGTAGTAGTGGAGGGCAGAGTTGAGGCTGTTGTAGTAGTTGATGGAGAAGTAGTGGAGGGAAGAGTTGAGGCTGTTGTAGTAGTTGGTGTAGTTGTTGGAGTAGTAGTGGAGGGCAGAGTTGAGGCTGTTGTAGTAGTTGGTGTAGTTGTTGGAGTAGTAGTGGAGGGCAGAGTTGAGGCTGTTGTAGTAGTTGGTGGAGTAGTAGTGGAGGGAAGAGTTGAGGCTGTTGTAGTAGTTGGTGGAGTAGTAGTGGAGGAAAGAGTTGAGGCTGTTGTAGTAGTTGGTGGAGTAGAAGTGGAGGGCAGAGTTGAGGATGTTGTAGTAGTTGGTGTAGTTGGTGGAGTAGTAGTGGAGGGCAGAGTTGAGGATGTTGTAGTAGTTGGTGGAGTAGTAGTGGAGGGCAAAGTTGAGGCTGTTGTAGTAGTTGGTGGAGTTGGTGGAGTAGTAGTGGAGGGCAGAGTTGAGGCTGTTGTAGTAGTTGGTGGAGTAGTAGTGGAGGGAAGAGTTGAGGCTGTTGTAGTAGTTGGTGGAGTAGTAGTGGAGGAAAGAGTTGAGGCTGTTGTAGTAGTTGGTGGAGTAGAAGTGGAGGGAAGAGTTGAGGCTGTTGTAGTAGTTGGTGTAGTTGGTGGAGTAGTAGTGGAGGGCAGAGTTGAGGATGTTGTAGTAGTTGGTGGAGTAGTAGTGGAGGGCAAAGTTGAGGCTGTTGTAGTAGTTGGTGGAGTTGGTGGAGTAGTAGTGGAGGGCAGAGTTGAGGCTGTTGTAGTAGTTGGTGTAGTTGGTGGAGTAGTAGTGGAGGGAAGAGTTGAGGCTGTTGTAGAAGTTGGTGTAGTTGGTGGAGTAGTAGTGGAGGGCAGAGTTGAGGCTGTTGTAGTAGTTGGTGTAGTTGGTGGAGTAGTAGTGGAGGGAAGAGTTGAGGCTGTTGTAGAAGTTGGTGTAGTTGGTGGAGTAGTAGTGGAGGGCAGAGTTGAGGCTGTTGTAGTAGTTGGTGGAGTAGTAGTGGTAAGCAGAGTTGAGGCTGTTGTAGTAGTTGGTGTAGTTGGTGGAGTAGTAGTGGAGGGAAGAGTTGAGGCTGTTGTAGTAGTTGGTGGAGTAGAAGTGGAGGGAAGAGTTGAGGCTGTTGTAGTAGTTGGTGTAGTTATTGAAGTAGTAGTGGAGCCAAGCGTTGTCAGCATTGTGGTACTTGAAGGAACGGTAGTTTCAGAGGAAGCAGGTGTTGTGCTTTCAGGAGTCGTTGGTGATGGAGTTGGCGGAGATGCTGTTAGAGTAGAGGTCAAATTTTCTGTCAGAGATGCGACATCTATTTTTTTTTGTAACTGTTCGATCACAAATTCAATGTAACACAAATAAATACTTACGGCACTGAATAGTTCCATTTTCGCAGCGGCTGATGTGGACAACATGAGACGGTGAAATAGAAGTTGTCAATGTCACACAGAAACAAGTACCACCCCCTTCCGTTGCCACTGCAGCTGCCTATATAATCTTTAAATCTGGAACATTGTCTCCCAACTTACCACTCAGTAGACTGCAGCAACACTACCGCCTTTGGCTGAATTACAGTGTCATTGAAAAAGCAGGTGCAGTTCCTTAACTCTGAGCAGGCTCCGGTATTCTCATCATAATACGGCGCCGCCTTCGAGCATCTGGGGTAGCAGCCTTTCACAAGTGAAAATATACCATGTCATTTGCCGGCACTTAGTAGACAGGTTCCATTTTGTGGTTATTTTGAGACATCTGGTTCACCTTCCAGCTTTTGAGTAAAGCGCGTGCTTCTTCTGCAGGTGAGCATCTCGCCACACGCTTCGTAATGCCAGCTGCACTCTCCCTGCTCATTGTAGTAGTCGCAGTAGACCGCTGTGATGGAAAAGATCATTGATTACAAGCTTCAACTCTGACTGAGCGCCAAGAGTGGGCCAAGTCTTGTTCTTCTGGTCCATTTAACTGATACTCCCTCAAGCCGAGAGAAGAACTTACGGCACAGATCAGGTGTTCTCCAATTTACACACACGTCGTGGTCACTGCAGGCCTCAGCGTACGCTGCCACGGCCGTGCAGAAGCCGAGGAACTTGCCCTCAAACTCGCAGGAGCAGGACTCCTGCACACATGCATGGTAGTAGGGCTCTGGATCCACCTGGGGATCCAAGAGCACTGTGAGCAGAGTTCCTTCTGAGGGAATCTGCATGATAAATGTATCTCATACCATCAAGTGGCAGTTTCTGAAGGTTTTTCCTGTCAGGATCATACAGCGGCGCTGGGCCCAGGCGGAGCAGTAGGAGTTCCGCTCACATGGAAACACCTCGGTGGTCACATCAGAGCAGGGAGGTGTGGTGGCTTTCCAGCTGTTGCCAAAATCCAGGGGCCTGGCAAGCACTGAGAATGGGTTTTAGCATAATTCAGTCTTGCAGACTTTACAGTTCTTACAAAAAAAATAAAAACCAAAGACCCGCTGCTGACCTGCCGAGTCACTTATTTGCAAATCATTCATCTCGTTGGAGTCAAAATTCCCGCAGAGGCCACACACTCGGTTCTGCAAAAGATCAGAACCCAAATCAACTTGATGTCTGACTATCTTGTTCAAGTTCTTTTCCAGAAGTCTTGGTGATGGGCAACAAAGTAAAACGAACGTGCCTAACTAAATATGCAACAGCTTTTTGAGCACCTTAAACCTAAATTTTTAAAATGACAAAAACAACAATCAAAATAACAAGCAGATTTTCCTTGCTGATCGCAACCCCAATCCTTTGTACTGACTCACCCTCCATTGCGGTTGCAACTCCACGGTGATGCGGGTGTGTTTGTCCCAGATGAGAGTCATCCCCCTGCTCGGCACCGAGATCATGATGTAAAGACCCACCGTGTGGATGGAATACAGCAGATCTTTCCCCAGAGACCAGCCGTCGTGGTGGCGTCTGGTGACCTTCATGTCGCTGAGTGTCAGGGTCGCACTGCCCTTTGAGGTAAGAAAATTTACACATTCAATAAGTTTGCATATCTTATTGTTTGGCCACAAAATATTTGCTATCTAGACAAATTTTAAAAATCCTCTCGTCGATCGGAGGCCGTAAAATAGGCAGGATCACGTGGGGAGGCCAGTCACCAGCAGATCGAGGATGATAGTTCGGGAACAGGTCAGCGCCTCATCGCAGCAGGGCACGCTCTCCACCCTGACTGAGAAGGTGCCGTTCTCGTTTCCACAGTCGTCCTGGTGAGTGCAAGAGATAACAAATGGGATGGTGGCAAAGATGATGTACATTTTTTGTGCACTGTTTGAATGAAAAAAATATTTTTTTTATATTTCAAACAGTTTAAAAAAACAAAACCCACAAAAGCCCACTATCTGACAATTAGCTATGCAAATTTACGATCTGTTTTGTTCTGTTTTGACAAAAAAATTGTACATTGTTGCCAGTCGCCTCCTCTACTCCTCTCTCTCTATCCCTCTCATCACCCCCCCACCTCCCCCTCCCGCCCTCACACTTATTTCCCCTCTCTACTTTCCTCTCACCCCCCTATCTGTCCCTCCCTCAGTCCGGTCATGGCCAGAATGTCACCAAGAATATTATAATAAAACCACTCAAGAGGTAGCTCCTGAAACGACCCATGTGGCTCACACTCTCAAGATCTACCTCTGACAATAAAATCTGTCAGCCATCATAGACATTCAGAGACACTTCTGCTTGTCATTATGGCCAGACCGGACAAAAAAATAAAAAAATAAAAAAAACTAAATTAAAGAAAAATCTAATTTTCAGATCGTGAAAACAAAATAAATACAAAGAATTAACAGAAAGCCAGCATGCAAGCAAGTATTTTTAAGGTTATTAAGGCTCTTTCCATTCTCTCTTTTTTTCTCCTCCTTTCTTTTTCTGTCTGAAATGGAAATGGGAAAAAGCGCTTATCTAGTCCTTTGTGTATCGCAACTTTAACATAGTTCATTTTTACAAATTATACCATGACACAATCCTTTTTTTTGAGGCTAGTAGATTTATAAACTAATTTTCCGTCGCTATATGATCCACCCCCAAACTCCCCGCAGAACCGTGGTCAGGGGAACAAACAGCATTCTTGTGTTGGTCTCACCTCCACTAATGTGTACTGACAGTGTCCGTCAAAGCGATACCATTTGGAATCAAAGGTCTGGTAGTGGCCGTTTCCGTACACCTGACATTTCCCGGCGCAGGGCTCATCTCTGCAGCGCCACTGACCCAGACCGCAGGTGCTGCCGGAGAAGAGCGAACGCAATCAAAGCTTTAGCGGCTCCTCACGAGGAGCAGGAAAAGGAGGAGGAGAAGGCGGAGGAGGAGGATGTGGAGTGATGCAGATGCCTACCAGGTTTTGCAGTTGGTGGTGACGCTCTGACCAGCGTGAAAGACTTTCCCGCTGTACAGGCAGGTGCAGTTTCCGGCGGGCACGCATTCTCCTCGGTGGTCTTCGTAGTGGTCGTGTGGGCAGTAGCAGCCGCTGTCACAGCTCACGGCGACGTTCTGAGGAGAAAAAGAAAGCAGCGTTTCTCAATAATCACCAGGGTTTTCCAATGACCGACTACCATTTTTCGACGTACCGTCGGTTTACTGAGGCTGTCACAGGTTTTTCGAGCCGTGTCGACCTGGTGCTCCACACAGTGGACGCAGACCTTCCCATTTCTGCACCCTGACAAAAGCAGCCACCCATCAGCCCACAGAGCACATGTGAAAGTCAACTGCGTAGTTTGTTACAGACAACTGGCTCAAAGGGATTTGCATTTCAGAGAGGTTACAAGATGTAGGTGTCTGCAGTTCAAAATGAAAATCCACAACACATCAGCGATAATAAAAATGAAGACGGTGCGATAGGATGAATATCAATTTACCACAATCCTTTGAGCATTTCAGCTCTCCATTCTCACAGAAGCTGCAGCAGAAACAGAAAAAGTTGATCTAAAATTCCCACCACACACACAGTACTGTACATTATTTATCTCAGGATGACATATGAAATGAAAGGACTTTTGAAATCAACACAAATTGTGAGATGATCAGCTCACCACTGGCGTCCGTCGATTACCACAGACCCCGGTGGAGTGGTTCCACTGTTGTAATGGCACGGACACTCCGACCTTGGAGTGCACGCCCCTTGGTTGAGGTGGGTTCCCTGCGGACAGCCGCAGCCCTCCACAGGAGCGTCGCTCGGTCCGCAGCGGGGGTCAGGTTCAGACAGAGAGCGGCATGTGTGGTTGCAGGCTTGCACAGCATAGAAGAATCTTTGGTTCTTCTGACACGGCAGAGCTGCGGGTAGAACGGTCGCGGTAGATATCAATAAATACCTCAAATTTTATTGCAGCCAGTCATCGTATTTCAAAAATCTTACTGCAATTAGAAGCTTTCCTCCAGTCGCCGACTGTGACACCCATACCGGTGCAGGCCTTCACATAGCTGCCGAGAGACACACACAAGCACTGCAGCAAACTGCCGCCACAGTTACAAGTTCTCTGGATGCAGGCCTGGGTATAAAAAAGTAGTAGTCTGCGTTCAGAGCAAGTTTTGTTCTGAGAGTGACCGAAGATCGATTTAGTAAAAAAAGAAAAAAAAAAAAAAACACCTACCAAATAGTAGGAATCGGTCGGAATATGACTGTGACACTTTGCAAATATTCCAGTCGGGTCGTTCAACACTGAACATTTTTCCTCTGCAAATATTTCTGGGAGAAAAATAAATTAAACACATTTTTTTTTTAAATCACTGAACTGATTCATATATATAGTTTTACTGTATATTTTTTCCAACCAAACAGTGACAGTCACTGTTTTGTGGTGTTTTTCACTGAGGTATTAATCTTTCAACGGAGTGACGGAACATTTTTACGGTTTACAGTTGTATATATTGAAAATGTACCATTGTCTGTCTTAATACAGGTGGGGGGTATGTTCACTGAACACGTCGTCAAACTCCAAGACAGGGCGAAAGGCTGAGCCGAATTCTCGACGATCCCGCTGCTGGTGGTGAAATCGTCAGTGGTGTCGTTATTGTTGTTGCCACAAAGGCCTGAAAGACAAACCGGCTTCAACGTCAGACAAAGAGTGAGTCAACAATCCGAGGAGTCCATTGTCTTGCAAGACGAGAACCTGAGATCGGGCCCGTGTGGTTTGCAGGTGGGGTTACGTAGAGCTGCACTTCAGGGAACACCTGAACTTGGACTTTCAGTCCGAAGGACGTGTGGACCTGGACGTAAATGGAGGACTCCCAGTAAACCAGAGCATGTTCTGAGATGGACATAGGTTTGTCAGTGAGCTTAATTACCAGGGCACCCAATCATATTCATAATCATATTCCATGATTTAGATGGAACTGACAACTCTTTGTCCAAACTTGATTACCAGATTGATAAAGCTCTGGGATTTCTTTCTCTCCAACTCTGACAATGTTGTGTGAGAAGTGAAACGTTTCCTGGCAAATTCACACATACAAAAAAGAAGGGAAATGATATACTTGCACCTTCATATTAAATGTAATTTGATTAAATGTAATTAGTGTCGCTGTTTCAGACTGCTTGTACCTGAAAAAGCTGAAGAGTAACTGTCTTCAGAGAGGGCGCCCTTTTGAAATACTCAATGTGTATCCTCCAGTTGTAACCCTGAAAAAATATAGTCGAGCAGTTAGTTTGTACAACAATGTTGGCGGTAAATGGTGATTTAAGCAAAAGTGGGTTACCTGTGAGGCCACGTATGTACATTTACCAGGGACTGAATATTGTTTTCCATCGTATGTTGTCACATACTGTCCCTCAACAACACACCTGGCGGGGCAAAAGTTTTCAGAGCACTGCCATTTCCCACTGTCACAAACGCTGCAAAGGGAAATGAAAAGATATAAAAACATAAAAAAAAATTGAAATCCTGCACTTAATGTAAGTAGGAAAACGTTTTGGTTTTTTTTTTAAACAGCCAATTTGTACAGCATCATCAGTCATCATCCACTCATAATGTATCAGTATTAAAAAAACAACAAAAAAACAAACAAAAAAACCCCAAAGATTTTTATCATTATGCTTGATGTTGAAGTTTGATGTTCAGGACTAGTCACAGGTAAGAAATTTAAGCAATCTAAGTAGTCTAAGTGATTATAAATGCAAAATCTGCAATCAGATAGATGTGCAGGAATTTTTGTTTTATTTTTCTTTTAAGACAATGAATTTTACTCAAAATTTTCATGTGCATCTACACACAAAATTTCTCTAAGTTCGGTAGAATATATGTTCTATATTCTAACATGTTTGAATGTGTGCAATTAATTTAATTTATTATGAGTAACAAAAACTCAGCAGCTGGCTGTGTCTCGGGCTTTAACTGACTCATACTTAGTCATATTACCATCTACATTATCAGAAATCCTGATTTTAAGACATTAGTTGACAAAGTCCAGCAAAAGTGTATTTTGTGTAAAAAGCATATTTTTTGTGTATTTTGTTTTGTTCTATTTCGTGTCATTTTGTTTTATCCTTCATTTCTATGCGTTTGTGAAATGTGTGTATATTCCACCTTTTCTGCCCACCTACCACTTTTGGCACTTGGTACCACGGATGTCTCCGGATGCGTAGCTCTTGCCCGTGAACACACACGGACAGCTGGACGCACTCACGCAGCCAG
Source organism: Thamnaconus septentrionalis (assembly GCA_009823395.1). Lineage (NCBI taxonomy): Eukaryota > Metazoa > Chordata > Actinopteri > Tetraodontiformes > Monacanthidae > Thamnaconus > Thamnaconus septentrionalis. The sequence goes on along the minus strand of CM020502.1, from coordinate 1,100,453 downwards.
AGCCTTCTGCGAGGTCATTAAGCACCTTGCCTACAACACAGTGGAGTGGGTTTTAATTGCGCAGTGACAGAAAGGGAGACGTGAAGCTAAACTAGAGGGAGTGACCATCAATTCAGAAGGCAATCACCTCTTGGGCAGACACAAGTGCTGGTCAGATCCTGGCTGAACAGCCTGCGATTTGGATGAGAGCAGCTGGGAGTAAATGGCAGGCCCTGCTCCTCATAAACCAAGTCTGCTGCACAAGTTGGTGCCTCTGCATTCACAGGAACAACCACTGGCCGTTAAATGTTTGCAACATTTCCGCTGAATCCCGCTGAAGGAGGAGAACTTACCACATGATGTGAGAGATCTCCACAGGTACCAGATCATGCTGTTGTTCCCACACTGATGGACCACTTCTTTGAAAAAAGCGCAGCTAATGTGTTTGCTCGTCTCGTGGCCGTAGATGCTCTTCTCGCAGAGTTGTATGTATTGGGGTGTCGTGCTGCGCAGACACTCCAAAGTGTGGGAAAAGAAGAGTCTGCACTCCTGCAGGACAGCAGAACAGACGTGAAGTACGTAAAAGTATTCTAAGGCCGAGACTGCTCATTTGTGATCTGCAGATTTCTGTTGAAAAATCACCAGACTGTCATAGAGTCAATTCCAAGAGAATGTGTCTCATTAGCTCATTATGATGTAATTCACACTAAAATCAGCAAATGTGTGGTTTAAATAAATACCTGATTGACAGTGAAGACAGGATCTTGGATTTGACACCTGTCATCAGGAAGCACACTGTCTGCTATTGCCTGTTGCACGTCAGCTGATTGTGAAAAAAATGTCTGCATTTAGTGCATTAAAAGAAAAAGCCCTCTTAGGAACATGATGACAAGATAATCTGCTGTGCAACTAATTTTAGAATCATATTTGCTCTCTTTGGATGCCACTCTGATTATTATTAGTACTAATAATTCAACTGCTATACATAGTTTGCTACTTTAGCGTTACTTGAATTTTATGTCCAAAACTGTACAAATGCTAGAAAAAATAAATTCTATTGATTAACTGCAATACTTGCTGCCAACTCTGCAAAAAGAAACATACCAGCTGATTTCCTTGGCTGACCAGAATCATAGTCTTGTTTTGAAACTGAGGACCAGTCATTTCCCTACTTTGCTATGTTATGCAAACCACTTCAAGAGGGAAACAGGTCCCGTAGTAACCCCACTAATCTCTTGGTGATACCTGCTACAGTGTGTCTGCCACATAGTCCGGCCATGTCGGTGTTCAGCTCCTGTTCCAACTCCACCTACAACACAGGTTTAACACAAAAAGCTGCAGTGATTGAATTACAGGCCCACAATCCTTTTCTCTACAGTTTCATCTTATAGTTGCATTTGCTTTAGTCGGTTTAAGATTTATACATATTTGTCTGTGTTGTGACGATGGGGGAGAAATCAAATAATCTGACAGTGTCTGCACACCCAAAGAGTGTCTATTCCTCCAGGGACATCGTGCCAGGCGACAGACAGTGGAATCAGGGAGCTCCTCAGCTTGGTGTAGATGCCGTACCCAAAGATATGCTGGTAGGTGTGATCATAAGGGAGGGAGATGCTGTCAAAAAGAAAAAAATAGCCAGAAATTAAATATAAAAATTGTTGGATAGAGCCTGACTTCAACTTCTCTGAATGAAAATGATATTTATATATTTGATAGTTTAAAAAATGTCTTTCTGGGGATGAGCGCCGACCTTTCGCCCTCTACTCGGATGCCACCGTTCTGCAGAATGGTGCGCACTTTGTTCACGATTATCTCGACACGGACCAGCAGCCCGCTGTCATCGCGCTGGGTGGTCACGGTGCACTCTACTCGGTTGTGAGTGAAGCGGGTGAGAAGGAACGGGCAGCTGGATCTCACATAGAAGCTGGAGCCGTTGAACGGCTGGACGACGCCGCTGCCGAAAGTCTTGCAAACATCTGATCAAGTTTCATTTGTGAGACGAGGGCATCGAGTCAGAAGTGACGCAGGAATAGTTTGGTTGTTTTTTTATGCTTGATTTAAATTTCGGATTTAGGTTGAAGCTTTGTGAAATGAAAACATTTCTCTCATTTTTAGAATAAATAGATATTTTATGTCATGTCTTGTAATGGTCATTTGTAAAACTACTTTTGACGCATGACAGATTTTTACTCACATTTTTGAGTTTCTGTTGTTGTGAGCGAATCCCCGGCCCTGAGAGCTTGAATAAACGACAGCAAACAGCAGATAACAAACATGACATAAATGATATGTTCAAAGAAATAAGTCTACTAGAACACATATAGCATTTAATCAAAAACCGTTACTACAAGATGCTCAGGTATAACAAACAGCTGATAAGACAAAGAAAATAACACCAAGTGCTTTATATATACAAATATCCTTGGACCACCTATATTGTTTTAGAATGTTTCTGTAATTAGTCATGCATTCAATCAAATCTTTTGAATGGTGAATGTTCACAGAATTTGATTTTGCAGTTAAATAAAGGCTGAAACAGAAGAAATGTCTTTTACTAGTTTTTAACCTCTGTAGCTCATTCAAAATAAAATAGAAAATATCCAAACGCATCAAATTATTCCACACTGCCAACTTTCGGAGGTTTGCAGCAAGTTGCGTCTTGCTGCAAACCTCCGTACTACTGAAATTGTTCAAGCAAAGTATATTTGATTAATTTGTCCTATGTTAAAAAAGTGCTCGTCAGATGGTACCTGAGGCCAGTGAGAAACAGAGTGCCAGCATCCGACCTGGGGAGGACATGGTGCCTGATGCTGTTCACTGCAGGAAAGCAGCTTGTAACCAGAAGCAACTGCATGTAATGCACGGCTTATATAGTCCAAGTGTGTGTGTGTGTGCGTGCGTGCGTGCGTGCGTGCGTGCGTGTGTGTGTGGTCAGCCCACTCCTTGTCTCGGTGAAAACCCTTCACACAAACACACACACGGGTCAACTTCTTCAAATAAAAAATACCAGGAAGCTGTAACATCAAATAATAAAGCTGCTTAAACATTAAGCTCAATCCTAATGAAGCAGAAACATGCAAATGCCGTTAGTGCGGGGAAACGCATTAGAGGATGTCCTCCTCACTGCGTTCACGACTAAAGAGATTCATTCCAAACAATACTCACACTGAAACACATTCCCGTGGGAATTTACCAGTCCAAAACAAGGAAATAAAGACACACACTGAAAGCTCTGTAAGACTCAACATCAAAGGTTTGAAACTTGAAGTCACACCTTTATTCCTTTCAAGCTGCTTTTTTGCCCAGAACATAAAAATCAACACTTGTTTCAGAAACTTGAACAAGATAAGCAATGCCACATGATGGCCAAAGATTGATGCAGGCATGTTGCAAACACTGGCAAACCAGACAATGGCAGGCGGACAAACCAAGACCCAGTGGACAATGAGGTCAGTGCGGTGGCCAAGAGTGCGTGAACCAGGATGTGCTTAAATCTTTTTTGTTCCTTTTCTTTTCAGGGCCGACGCAAATTACTGCACGACGCTGACAGATGTGTTTGGCATCTTCTCAGATTTCTTTGCAGAGGAAAGAAACAAGATTGCAACTAGAGACGCAAACTGAGTCACAATCTGCGATAATGGAGACCACGGCTTGTAAAATTGCTAAATCCTGACAATTTATATCTAAAAGTGGTGTTCAGGAAGCAAACAGCTTGAATTACATTCATGTCTACAAACTTTTTTTTTTCTCTCACATCACTTGTAATCGCTAAAATTTCAACTGGTTTGCGTTGCACATTTATTTACACACTTGCTTGCCAGTGTAAGCATTCTTTCCACCCATGGGTTTGTCACCTATGGCAGCAAGTAAACACAAAGGTTGAGCAAGAAAGGAAGTCATCAGAATGGATCAGTGGAGAAAATTAGTCAGGGGGGAACATTTTCGGTTGAGAAAAAACCTGTTTGCAGGTCTGATAAAAAAAAAATGTTTGCTCACATGAAGAAATTAATATCTAACCAACATTCTGTTGAGAACAGGAAGCTCTTCTGTTTAAATATGATCGGATTAACAATTCTCAAGATAAGAGTCGGTGACACATAATTTCGCCATCATGCCACTTTGAAAATGGGTAAATGTTTAGTATTGATTAATGCTAACAATGTAGGCTAATGCTAACAATACCAACTCTTAGAATTAATCATACTAATTAATAGCAACTGGGCCCTGCGATGAACTGGCGACTTGTCCAGGGTGTCACCCTGCCATCGCCCTAAGACAGTTGGGATAGGCTCCAGCAGACCCCCGTGACCATGTGTGGAGGGGCAAAGTGGCCAATTGGGCCACACCACTAACTGTGGGGACCTTGCCAAAAAATAAAACAGTGCAAACAAAACCAATAACCCAAAGAAATGCACCCTTCAATAAACAACCTACTTCCCCCTAAACACACAAACCCTTAAATACAAATAAACATTACATTATCCCCTTAATCATTAATCAAAACAAAAACCAACACCCCCCTTGACAGCAATGGGCTATGCCACTTAGCCCGGTGCTCCATAAAACCCCACCCCTGCAGCGGCGCGCGCTTCCGCCCAGGAGCAGCGGAGCCGACCGGGACCAAATGGATGCAGGTGAGATGTGTGCGAGCAGTATGGTGGTTAGGGTGGAACAGATGATGGTGGGAAATGATGGAGCAGTGCACTAACTGTTACTGGTGGTTAATGAAAAAGAATGGGAGTCGCGGTGCTCCGCGCTCCCGACGCCGACACCCTGCTCATGCCACCCATTCCCCCGCCCCAAAGCACGGCCGGGCACAAGAACAGTATTAAACACAATAAAAAAAATCTACTACCCAACCACTTTCTCACACCATGAATAGGAATAAGCGGGTATAGAAGATGAATGAATGAATGAATAATGGCAACTATCATTTTGTATTGCTTCGGTAGGCTTCTTGTCCCAGAACAGTATGAACGGTGTGAAGTGTTTGCTGTGGTTATAAATGAGAGTCGGACATGCCAGACGATATGTTTCACATATCAAGGAGGTATATTTCACATGTCCAGATGGAAAGAAAAAAAAAATCCCAAACAGATAGGTCCTTTCCAAAATCTGGAGGGATGTGGTGCTGGTGCTGCTTAATGTCTCAAATGCTCAATGTTTCTACTTCAGGAGTGAACCTTCAGGAGTGAACCAGTGCTTCCAAACTGTCTGATTTTACTAGCTGATTTGATTCAGGTGAAATCTGATCGGGGATTGTGAGAAAGGAGATCCACACACCGAATGTATATCTAATTTCAGACAAACTGCTCATTGCAATCATTATTACCTTGCCACACCCAAAAGGTGTTCCTCCAAGAGATGCAGTCGCACCTATACAAAGATGGATAAGTGGTGGAGAAGGTAGATGGGGAATTCCCAAGACGAGAACCAAGCGTGAGCACATATAACATTTTTATCTTATTCCAGAAGGAGAAGTGAGTTTGATGAACAGGGTTACTAGGTATGCCAAAAAGTGAAAAGAATAAAAAAAAAAAAAAAAAAAAAGCCTTTTTTTTTTTTTTTGAAAAAGTGTCTTTACCATTGAAGATGGAAGCAGATTTCAGAGACTTTGGCCTCAGCACGATCACGTAGAACGTAGGTCATCATCGCTGTCCATCAGGCACCTATCAGGGCAACATGTCAACTTTGAATCCCAGTAACCATATAACATTACACATAATAATGTCTCTGTGTTTTCAAATACAGGTTTATACCTCTACAGCCGGTGCTGAAGTTCAGTTCTGCGTGAGAACCAGGCCGCCTGGAAGCAGGTCATGGTTCTGAGCTGCAAAATTTAGACACGAGAACGACAGCAGCTGAGGGTTCACACTTCAGCAGTGTGGCCTGCCTGCCAATGCTGCTGTTTGACAGAGTCACATGATGTTTGATGACACCTTATGGTTGGCGAGGAGACAACGCCAGAACAGAATGAAATGGGCACATTAAATACTTCATCAAGATTTACAGTCCCAAAGTTCCTATTCTTCCTAACAAACTTACTATGAAATTACTAGATTTGACTGCTTATTTACAAAGGAGTGCTAGACAGAATTAATAAAGCAGTCCTTAAAACAATCTATATTATATGTTATTTATATATGTATACATATATATATATATATATATATATATATATATAAATATTATATATTATATGTCACATTATATGTTATAGGTTATATGTTCAATCTAAAAGTCTAAGAAAAAAAAAACCCACACCATTGTCGATACTAAAGTTTAGAAAAATTTATCATTCAAAATGTTTCACACCATCATGGAGTTAATGGTAATCTTTGCACAAGAATGACAAAACAGTTGGAACAGAAACCTGTGTCAAGTGTCAGGTAGCACTATTAGCAGGACAGATAATGGTATTAATCATTAACTTGCGGATACAAGCACCAAATGTGGCACACAGACTCCTCACTCTAAAAACAAAAGCGCCTATCAATTTGATGAACCATTTTTACAATCAAATATATATTATTATTATTATTATTATTATTATTATTATTGTTAATATTATTATTATCATTATTATAGTAATAAGTTGATTTGCTGAGCACCACATAAAGGAAGCAAATAGTCACGACAGAACGTGACACAAAGATAGAAAATGGCTTTCTGGTGCATTTTTTCCACTCAACGTAATATACAAAATTAGCTCGATCAAAATGCATTAGCTACAGGCACTTGGCTGGTATGCCTGTAAATTATTAGTTATTTACCTATTTTCTATACTTCCATCCATCCATTTTCAGTACTCGCTTCTTTCTGAGGGTCATGGGGATTTTCTATACTTATATAAAGTTCCTTTTCACTTGTTCTTATTTTCGCATAGTTACGGGATAACATACTGTGATTAAAAAAACAACAACTATGTAAACCAAAAAAAACATCTAAAAATAATGATTTACGGGATGTAACTTGGTCATATTCAACCATGAAGCCAGTAATGTCGCGATGAATTAAAACTAGGAGTAGTAGTCGTCATTGGATTCTATCTTTGGACGTGCTATCTATGTACCAAACAATTATTACTTGAATTATTCAATAAGAAAATTATACAGGAACCAACCAGTGTAACTCGCCCTTAATATCGCTAGATGGCGCAATTGCACCAGTCTGTCTATACCCAGACTGTCTCATGGCCTTCTTCTACGTGCCAACTGACGGCGCTCATGAGTCTGAATTATTTAGTTTGCCTGGCAGCAAAGACAAAGGTAACATAGATAGATAGCGGGTCACATGAAATACTCTAGAAGTATCTGCTCGGCCTTCTCAGTTTAAAAAAACAAACAAACAAAAACAACAACAGCAAATTTCCACCTATTTATTCGGGAAGAGGGTATGGAGAAGAAATAAAAAGCAAACACTGAACGTGAACGAGCTGGTGCTCATCAATTCTAAATACAAATTAAACCACTTCCATAGTGACATACTGTCTTATTTTATTAGTGCGGATTATGTCACATGAGGGGAGGACTGGCCTCAGGTGCCATAACAACAGAAACCTGAAACCGACCATATAACCTTTCACTGTGCCTGCTCACCATCGACCTGGCAGCGCACAGTGGCACAAGGGCCGTGTGCTCAGGTTTACGTGATGCCCTGCTACCTTTTGACAGGCTTTGATGAGAAAACCTCTTCAAAAAAAGGTGAAGAGGGGGGATGAGTGGTGGAGAGAGTCTTGAGTCAATTTAAACTTCCATTTTGGGGTAGTTTTTTTCCAACTTAAGTTATTTTTCTTTTCACTCCCACCCGTTTCTTTTACCGTGGCTGAGCACAAATTTCTGCAGTTTATATTGTGCGGTATGAATGTTTTCATGTCATTTTTCAAAAAGTGTAACTTTGCACGTTTTAGACAGGTGTTGTTTTTGAACTCCATTGAAAAGTTAAATAAATACAAGGCCTGAGACAAAAAAAACAAAAAATAAAAACAAAGAAGGTCCGAGACACAATATGTTAAAAAACCAAAAGGAAGGTATTTTCCCCAAACATACTTGGTTAAAACCCATCATCAAGGTTTTGTTTAGCTTCAGTGGTCGGGTCAGAAAAAAAAAAGCACCGGTAGTCAAAATGAGGCATGGCGGCAACAACAACAGGGCTTCAGCCATGTAATTATATTCAAATGAGACACAGGTGCAGGGCATTAGGGTGTGGCCAGGGAAGAGACAGAGGAAGGTGGCCTTGAGGGAAAAAGGTGCTGGTTCGCAATGTGATTTTTTAACTATGTAAAATGTAATTTACTACGTAACTCAAACAAGCATCAACTTGGAAATGACCTTAATGACAGGGATGTAAGATGTGTGTGGAAACCCACACATTCTGAATGACAAATTGTTTGTCCAATGGGCTGTTTCTTACAATGGGCTTGTGAACTATATCACATGGACGCGTGATACAGTATGTACCGTCTGCTCATCCTCACCTCAGCCACGCGTTTTCCCACTTGGAACTCAACAAGAGACGGTTAAAAAGTTAATCAAGTCATCTTTAATTTTTACAGTCACAATCAGTTCTTTCTCTCCAGTGTTTTTTTCTTGTTTTTTTTTGGTTTTTTTTACATAAAAAATAAATATACATAACCTTATATAAAACATTTCCAGTGTCTCGATTCCATAAAAAAAGAAAACAAAAAACAAAAAACCGAGGACAAGCGTTAACCGATTACAGGAAGCCAAAGCACTGGGGCTGTGAAGTTTGTGTGGGACAAATGAAGCTGACAGAGGCTCGAGAGGCAACGCGGCCTTGTCACTTTCAACTCAGATTTCAAAACCCAGCAATGAGGAAAGACTTTTTTTTTTAATACTGCAGGGCTCATACATGTCAATTTGGGTTTGTTAAAAATGGCAAACAAAAAAAAAACAAAGAAAGAAAAGAAATACATTCACAGAGTGCTTGAAAGTATTTGTGTTAAGATCCCGTTTAATTGTGCTCTACTGTATGACAACAAAAGCCAGTAAAATCTTTTTTTATTCCTGTGTTTGAAGGTTTAACAGATTTCCCAACATGCCCTTTGGGTATCCCACAGTGTTTTCGCATCAGGACAAAAAGGGCAGGATTGACTGAATTAGAAATTGCTTTGAAAAGTCACTACGGCTGAAGTATACAACAAACAGGTTTCGCCTACGTGACAATCACGCTCTAAATGCACCGCATCGAGAGGCCTTTCCTTTGAGTATAAAAACAAAGACGCAGAAACAAAACAAAAGCACTTAGGTGATCGACAGAACCCTCGGGTAAGGCAGTGGAACTTGTAGTCCACTACGACGTCTTGGGACTACAAATATCCCAGCGCGTGTTCAGGCACAGTGATTCATACATCCGACTCTCTCTGTGAGGAAGAAGTCCGGAAGTATTTTGAAGTTTGTTTCTTTTCCAACCGTCGCCCAGCAGCAGAACGACCGATCACGCCGACTTTTGGGGGCCGTGCAATGCATTCTGGGGGATTTCTTCATCTCTCTCAACCCCTTTCTCGACAGGGGTTTTTTGTTTTGGCACACGTGGCTCCGCCCTTTCCCGCCACACATGGACAGAGCATTCCCTTTTTTCCATTTTTTTTGTTTAACTCTTTGTTTTTCATGCACCAAGAGTTCGCAATGATAATACTGCTCTCCGCCGAGACGGACCGCCGCTCGCCGTTGCTTCTGTCCATCCGTCCGCGGCACCCAGTCTGTCCCCGTCTCCAGTTTTTTTCTTTTCTTCCCCCGTGAAAAAAAAATAAAAATTCCTTGTTGTCACGGCTACTCCTCTCACAGCGGCAGGCTGGTCTGGGTGTTCCTAGCAGGTCAGATCGAAGTCTCATTACTGCCACTGTTAGCCGAGGAGGAGATGGGGTGGGGGGTGGGGGAGTGCAGGAGTGAGAGGAGAGGAGGGAGGAGAGAGAGAGAGGAGGTGAGGGCAGGTGCAAGGGAAGAGAAGATTAGAACATGCGGGGGGAGGGGGAAGGGGCACAGGAAGTTAGGAGTGTTAGGAGTGGGGAAAACCGGCGCACAGAGAAACGGGTTTCACGTGCTCGTGCAAACGTCACGCTAGCTTAGCTTAGCATTGAGACAAAAAAACAAAAATGAAATGACTTTTTTGCACACATTTGCGACACCTTATATTATATTATATATTGTATTACATACATTAGATTACAAAATCATGTAACTAATTATACTACATGTTTATAATTATGTTTATAATACTATAGTATGCTCCACTATTGCACATTATTACCACTACTACTATTATTATTGTTATTTCACTGATGTTATCATTACTACCACATTACTACTACAATGGTTGAAATCACTGGATTTTTTTGCATTCCATTGTTATCAAATAATATTATTGTATTATACAATATTATATTATATTATATAGTGCAAAATACTTCAAATACCTGTATCTGTACCAGCTACTTTTTAAAGAAATATTTTTAACTTGTAATTTTGTATTTTTGTGTATTTGTAAAACATATATTTAACTGCGACTTGCCAATTTTTTAAATTCTCATTTTTGTTTTTACTTTCTTTATTCTTCGCATGCACAGTCACGTCGGGTTTTACCACACCAACGTTTAACTGCCATGTAACGTGACGTGACAAAATGTTTTGAATCTTTGAATGTTGAATTTTACTGAGGTTTGCAAATGAATAAAAACCCAACATTTTAAAGGGTTCGGATTAGACCTTTAAAGAAGCGACGCTTGTTTTCTTCCCTCTATCTGGTATCTGGATGAGTGCCATCCCCTAACATTTTCCTAATTAGCCTGATTAGAATTTTAAAATGCATGCAACAAAAAAACTTTGCTAAATGCTACAAAACCAAACAAAAAGTTAGCTTGTTTATAAGATTTGTTTTTTGTGTTTTTTCTCCCTCCCTCCTACTTACTCCGAGTCGGACTCGTTGCCTCCGTTGACCGTCCCAGACTTCAAGTGCATGGCCGTGCCTCCATTGGTCTCGCGATAGATACTGACCGGCGAGAGGCTGGCGGGGATCTGCGGCCTGGGCGCCACGGGAGGCTTCGCCGGGGTGCTTTGTGTGTCGTGGTTGCCAGGGCGACCGCCTCCATCAGTGGAGGCCAGCGACGGCGTCCGTGACGGTGGCCTCATGATGTTGATGGTGGTCGAGGAGGGTGGCGGCGGCGAGCTGGTGTTGTTGTTGATGGGCGGGGGGGACGTGATGGTAGGTGGGGGGTTGTAGTCGCTCAGCTTCTCCCGCAGGCGGTTCTTCATGTTCTTATCACTCAGTGGGGGAGGGTAGCTGATCTTGTTCTTAAGGATGCCTAGACACAACAGGAAGGGGTTTTATATATATATATATATATTATTACTAATCGTCTAATGGTCACGAAAATGTCTTTATGGCCTGTCTGCCACTCTGGTTACTTCTACTTCTGTCTCTCTCTCTACTCTTTCCTTCTCACCCCAACTTGTCATAAACAGTTGAGCGCCCTCTGGAGTCTGGAGTCTGCCCCAGGCCTCTTCCCACAGGGGAGTTTTTCCTGGCCACTGTCGCACCTTGCTGCTCTGGGGGCCCCCCATTTGGTTTTCCTTTGATTGTACAAAGCGCTCTGAGATGGTTGATTTAAGATCACCCTGTCAAATATGCATTTTTTAAAAAAAAAAAATATGCATGCTTCATGAAATTTAGATTGGCATTGAGTAACAATCAGGAGGATGGGGACCTCCCCACCCCCAAATATTGATGGGTATTTTGTACATGTGGAGCTGGAGGAAAATTATTCATAATTTTGTTTCCTTGACACTGTTTTACTTTGAATTTGAAATGTATCCATAAGATTTAGCCGAAGAAGAAGACGAGTTGGGACAATTTTGGACAGCAAAGCCAGATTGCTGCACCTGAAAATATGTGCAGCACATTGATGCACACTCACAGAATTGACATTTGGAACACAGTTTGTGTAAGTTGGGAAGCAAGAGGATTTTTTTCCCTTTCGGCACCTTTTCTCTGCTCCGGCTGCTGGTGGTGGTGGTGGTTGGCGACTGTTTGGTTGGGGGACGCCGTGTCCCGGGAGTTGCCGACCGTCGGGCGCTCCCTCTCTGGCTGGGGGTCCCTCTCTCTGTCGCCGACGTGATTGAGCTTGTTCTCGGCGTGCAGCTCCACGTTCACCCTCGTCTCCACCCGCAGCCGCTCGGGCGCCCCCAGGTCCTCGCTGTCGCTGGCCGTGGTGGCCTCCGTCGGCCAGTAAGGCTTCACGTGATTGGACACTGAATCCACTTGAATAGGAAAATTCAAAAATTTTGAGAGGCGTGTCCATGTGGTTAGGAGCCCGTTGAAAACATTTCAAAAGGAAAGACGGCTTCCATTGGAATGTGAATCGAGGACTAAGGACAGCCCTAAAAAAAAAAACATTCTCTGCCGAAATGCAGCTTCCCAAGATGGAGAAGTGCATTCATAGCGGGATTAGCGCTGCTGTGGTTAACGACTCGATTACAGCAGTAACAACACTTGTTTTGAGTGGAATGTGCACGTACTTTTGGGTGTACTGTGAATGGGTGTCCTCTCGTTGTTCCATTTGGGCTTGACGTCCACGTCATCGTCCTCGCTGTCCGACGAGTGCGAGGAGGCGTAGGAGGAGCTGTGCTCTTCCTCCGACAGCTCGCTGTCCGAGTCGGAGTCTGAGGGGAGGGACGGCGAGCGACAGAAGGGGTTAACCTCAGGTGCTCTACTGTACAGGTACATTTTACAGGTGTGTTCCAAATCACTCACAGCAGGACAAGTGTGAAAAGACACTCGACAACCTCGGTTTGAAGCCGAACCGCTGGACTTTTTTTCCTATAGCAGCTCAGTTTGAATGGTTCATGAACGTTGTGGAGCGGTTCATGCTTATGTGAGATGCATTTAGTTTTTTCCGCTGCACTTTTTTACTAGGGATGCACTTATACCGATACCGCTATTGGTACCGATACCGGGGTTGAGTACTCTACTCGTAAAACGACGACACTGATACCAATTGTGTACGTGTATGTACATGACAATTTTGTTAAATTTGTGTTGGTAGTGCAGTGAAACTTGCGACAGTTCAAGAAAAACTGCTGAGGAATGTTGTTAAAACTAAAGAACATCTGTGGCAAAAAAATCAAAGTAATTCTATAATGTGTAATTCCCTTATTAAGTATCTGTATCAGTGAGTACTGAAATGCAAGTATTCGTACCGTACTCCTTCTGAAAAAAAAGTGATCTTGGTGTATCCCTACTTTTTACTATGAGTTTGCAATGTGCCCGGCCCGTAAGATTTAGCAAAAGAAGAAGAAGAAGAAGAGGAGTGGGGACAATTTGCGGACAACAAAGCCAGATTGCTGGAGTTGCATCTTAAAGTATGTGCACAGCATTAACGCACACCAACAGAATTTCCATTTGGAACACAGTTTGCGTGAGTGAGTGAGCACTGTACCGTCTGCCTTGGTGCCGTTCCTGTGGAACAGCGGTCCGTCCAGGTCTGTGAGGCCTTTAGCTGCACCGGAGGACCTGGCCTTCTGAGCGGACTCCTCTCTGCATGGATTCAATAGTGAGGGGGTGTCAACATTCAATGGGGGTGCATCCTTTATGGAAAGTCATTCAAGCCTTAATGTGCTATAGGTGATGCGCCTTTATTCATTTTTAAACGGAGATGAATATAAATCCTGAGGCGGGAGCAGCGAGTTACTTTATCCACGTGGATGCAGTAATTTTCACCTCAGTCCTGCCGCCCTCTTATCTTGAAGTCGTTTGTTTCTGTGCTGAACTGACAGGTGACATTCAAAAATAAAAAAAACACCACAACTTATTTTGACTGCAGACAAGCTAGCCGCGGGGTACGGTAGGAGGGATGTGTGAGTGTGTGTGTGTGTGTGGGAAGGGGGGTGGTTCTGCATATCTGTTACATTCCCACTTCGACAGGTACGGGCTCATCTCTACTGCTCATTTGTTCGTTTCACCCTTTTTATGCCTCTCGCACAGGCAGCACGCCATCGCGCGTCTTCCTCCCGCTCTCGTTGACCCTCGCGTCAGCTCCTGTTACTCAGACTGACAGCTTTACGAGCCGAGGCGTACAGTCAGACCCCACTGTGGTGGAGTAAAAGTCTGTAAAATGGCCAATATATGTAACTCCACACCACCGCCAAGAAACGTGCCTACAAGGAAAAACACAGCTGCGATAGAAACACAGATCTTTTTTCCCCACCTGTCATTATGCATATAATGATTTGAAGAAATTAACATATTTGCTGTTTGGTAGATAGTAAAGGTCTTAAATGTTTTTTTGTTTTATTTTGTCGGATTCAAAGTTGAATGTGGTCATTGTGTTAAGGGAGGAGAGTGTGCGTCTGCTTAGAATAAAATAGGGAGTTGGCCTATAAAGTTGCAAACCCAAAGTAAATGTGAGGAAATTGGACAGTTAGACACCAACAGGGAGAGGAAAGATTCAGTTTTCAATGATTTCCAAAGTTCCCACAACAGGAATGCATTATAACAATTACAATCAGGACGTTGCAAGAAGTGGCAGGAGAGGACAGCAGGTGAAAATTTAGCTTTAGCAGACAATACCTCGACAAACTGAATGTGTTCAATGCTGTTGCACCTTTGCTGGAAATCCTCTGGTAATACGACTTATAAAACATACTCAGCACAACTTCAATAAACCATCCCGAGTGATTAAGTATTGAAAAAAAGTGTGATTTTCTGACAGCTACGTGGAAGGCTCAGCAGTTAGCGTGTGGCTTAGCTTGAGTGTTGCGTTTGCATAAACTGGAGCTACATGCGGGGGAGTTTAAAGTGGGCATTCAGTTATTTTTGTGAACAAATCCTAGTGGACGTTTCATGCACACAAAATCTCATCACGCATGGAAGCTTCCTGTTTGCAAAGACATCGGATCTACTGCATATACGTGAGCGAGGAGGTGAAACAATCAGAAAGCCAAAAAACTGTATGGGTAACAGGCACCAGTGTTTTCCTGTGTCTGTGTGTTGGTGTCATGACAAAGCTATGCACCATGCACTGGCAGAATTCAGCATTTTCTGTGTAACGGGAGTCATGTAAGTGCATTTGGTAGTAGTATGCATGGGGGAGGGAGGGTCACAGGATGCAAATCAAATGAGAGGTGAGACGCAAAATGCAACAGAGGAAAAGAAGAAAAAGCCAAGAGTGGATGAAAAGACACATGCCCTTGCACACACACACACACACACACACACACACACACACACACAACACACACACGCGTCATGCAGCAGCACTGATGGAAGCAGCCGTGCAAGTCAGTGAGCAAGTTGTACCTGAGTGCGTAAGCCAGGTAGCTGCTGCGGCTCTTGGCTGACCTGAGCGTGCTGTCCAGGGAGACGTTGGACTCGCCGATACCCGAGCGGTACAGGCCGCCATCCTCCGCGTACGTGTTGTTGCAGTTGAGGGTGCGCTGAGAACGGACGGGGAGGGCAAGATGGTGAAGGTAAAAATATATATATATATATATATATATATATAATACATGTAATGTAAAGCATTATATTTATGTTGCACTTTTTTATATTTGAGCTACCTCAGAGAACGACAGAGCAGGAGAAATAATTAAAAATTAATGCAATTTAAGTTAAATGGGAGGGAGAGTGTGTGTGTTTTTGAAGAAAAATGTAAGCGCCCGGCTTTAATTTATGGACATTTTGTTTTGTGTTGCTGTTGCTCAATGAAACATATTTGAAAAAAGAAAAAATGCAATGTAAAAAGTCATCAGGGTCAATTAATGGAAAGGGAACCTATAAAATAAATTTAACAAAATGTATATTTAAATAGATGGGTTTTCAAAATTGTTTAATACAGCAGGTGTGATATGTGGTAAAAAAGCTATAAAAAACAAAAACAAACAAAAAGCCCAAAACCAATTCTTCACTCATTAGGAGCAGTCGGCTCACCGTCAGCAAAGAGGCCCTGGTGGTGCTGGAGTCATCTGGAATGTTCTTCTTCCCTGTCAAGACGTTCTTGAGGTTCCTCCGCACATCCTTGTTGAAGACCACGTGGAAGAAGAAGATGAAGACTCCCTGAAGGCAAGGAAGAGTGCAAACAAGGTTTGTCACACGCATGAGTTAAACAAAGAAAGCGACGGGGGGTGCAGGGGTCCAGGTGGGGGGTTGCGCACGTGGCTACCTGCAGGCAGCTGAAGACAGCAAACAGGTAGTGGAAGGTCATCACGTCGCTGTTGACCGCCATCAGGCCCAGCAGCCAGGTGGCGCTGATGAGCAGCAGGAGGATGAAGGCCATGCGGAGAGCGGGGCTGAGGACGGACGGAAACACACAGAGGTCAAATGGATTGGGAGCCTTAAAATTTAAGACGGCCCTATTGTGCAAACTTGACCAACAACCTTATCTGAAAAAAAATATAATAATAATAATAATGTCTTTCGGGCCTGTTAATTGACTTGGAACAAACTGTGTTTGAATGAACTCATTTTCACTCACACTTCTGAGAACGTGAGCCAAAAAACACATTTCTGGAGATGAGCCCTTTGTGATGTCACAAATACCCATGTATCCATATCCGCTAACACCCTCCCCAATACAAAATGACAATTAAACAAAAAAACTTACATGGCTCCTGACTTCTCCATGGCCCTCTGCCTGCGACCGCAGGAAGCCTTTGCGGCCAGGATGAAGATCACAACGTTCACCTGATAAATAAAAGGGGTCTCGTTAGTTTCACCCACGCCGGCGCACTTCAGACTTGAAGACGTGGCAAACTCTTGACCCGTGCTTGGCTCCCTACCAGGACGACGACACAGATGGGTCCGGCGAAGCTCCAGATGAGAGTGTCGTGGACTGACAGCCAGCAGAAGTCCGGGTTTCCGTAGCCGTGAGGGTCTAGGCCAACCGCGAGACCTGTGTGCAACACAAAGGAACCATATCGGATTAAGACTCTTGCCACTGGGCTTAATGGTGGGGCTGGGGGCAGGGAAAATCTCCCAAGTCTTCTTTCATCGCGCTCCATGTTCCGCTTCCACTGCAACTCCGAAGTCACGAGCTGACACTTAATATTTCCCACTGAACTTTTTTTTTTTTTTTTTTTCTTGTTCCCACGGGCATCACACTCCCTTTTTGGTGTCGTTTGTCATTTATTTCCTTCTATCTTAATATATGGCTCTCGGACTGGGTCCTGCTCTGGACAAAACATGAAAAGGGGCTATATTAAAAAGCATAAATGACTATAATTTGTGTGTGTCAGTGAGGCTGTGGCTTAGATGCTGAAGCCCATGAGCCATGTTCTCACTACAACGGCTGTAAATTGCCACCTAAAAATTAAAAAAGAAAATAAAAAAAAAGCTGGAACTTTTTGTTTCTCTCTGGCAAATTTCCTGGAATGCAGAGTTTTCACGTGGGGCTCATTTTTATGTTGTTCTTGGCAAACCAAGAAGTAAATACCAAGTTGGCGATGCATGAAAAGACGGCCTAGTGCATTGCCTTCGCTTGCCTTGCCTTGTTTTGTTTCGTTCCGATTTGTTGTCATGAAATAACTTGAACATGATCCCTAACCCTAACCCTTATTAAATGTTACATTTTTCACGTAATTACGTGATACCGA
This sequence comes from Thamnaconus septentrionalis, assembly GCA_009823395.1. Lineage (NCBI taxonomy): Eukaryota > Metazoa > Chordata > Actinopteri > Tetraodontiformes > Monacanthidae > Thamnaconus > Thamnaconus septentrionalis. Next base: position 1,082,871 of record CM020502.1, on the reverse strand, counting down.
GCCATTTGCTATCACGAAATAGCGTGAGCTTCATGTAATAAAATGAAAATAACCACGTAAAAACATGAAATTTTCATGTAATAACGTGAAAATAACCACGTAAAAACATGACACTTTTCACATAATTACATGATACTGATCCTCTCGCCATCACAAAATATCGTGATAGTTTAATGTAATAACGTAAAAATAATCACACAAAAATGTGAAACTTTCACGTTGCTTCCGTGATATAGCCTTGCTTTGGCCTCTAGAGAAATTAAAGCCGCAAGCAACGTTGGCGGGACTGAGCCTATGTGGCTGCCGCCTGCTGATGACGGCAGAGGGTGTGTGTGGGAGTGCCCCTCCAACCTTCCCCCCTTTCCTCCTCGTTAATCCCTGCAGATACAGCCTGCACTTTGAGCTGAGAAAGAAGAGAGCCTCAATGTGTGCAATTGGTTCAATGTGCGCAGGGCAGCTATTCTTGGCTCTGTAGGTGGCAGCGTTGGTCTGACAGGCTGATACTTTACAAGCAGAACTTCAGGACCTGTGTTCACGTGTGTGCCGAATTTGATGATTGATTGATGATAATTCATGTTTTGTGTGTCAAATGTGTACTGGAGTTGTAAAAAACATTGATTTTGACCAGTGTTCAAACAAGTGTAAATAGCTCACTTCCTGTTTGTTGAAACCATAATATTAGAGGGTATGAAATGTTCAACTTGAAGACAGGAATATGTGGGTTCTCGTCTGCCGTTCCTAGAGGGTGCTAGTGGCATTTTAGTGTGATGGCGATATTACCCACTGTAGAGGGATTTTGCATGTACTGCAAAGGGGCAAAAAATAAAAATGGTTGTCACATTAATGTAATGACCAACCTCGTTTAATCTTGAAGACCTTGTCTGTCTAATGCAAAAGTTTCAAGTCTGTCATATTTATGGTTCTTGACTTTTACATTTTTTAAAAATAGGGGAAAAACACGTTGAAATATCTCACTTCCTGTTTGTCAAAAACACAATATTAGAGCGTACCAAATGTTCGTCTCGAAGAGAGGAACATGTGGGTTCTGGTCCTAGTTCTCAACAAAGTTCGTAGGGGGCGTCCATTTAGGTTTTTTTCCATTTAGTTTTTTTTTCACCTCCCAGCCTGTCGGTGGCGCTCTGGAGCAGCTACAGTTTTCATTTCTTCATCACATGACATTTGTAGCAGCCTTGACATGTGTGCAAAATTTGGTGCAGATCGAGGCATGTTCAGGGGGTCAAAATTCGGTAGAAAGTTCCAATTTTCTCTAGGGGGCGCTATTGTGCTGATTTGTAAATTTTTCTAATAAATTAAATTTTCGGGCAGGTATGACTTTGATGATTTTTAGAGTCTCGGAGGGGATCAAAATGGATTTGAAAGCCGCGTATTGAAGGTGGCCTTGATTTTGAAAGGCCGTAAAATGAAAAGAAAAGCCTTACTTAAAAAGTTACAAATAACTTTTTGACATGAAGGTCTTGTCTGTGTCATTCTCCGATTTCAAGCCAGCGGCACTTACAGTTTCTGATCCTTGTGTTTTGAGATTGTTTCTTACAAGTGAAAATAGCCAGTTCTACGAGTTTCCGTATATGTTAAGGGGATCAAATTGGGCTTCAAATACGCAACGGAAGAATAATAAGAAACAAATGAAAAACAATCAGGTCTTTCGCCCTTGCAAAAGACGTCCATTCTCACCAGTGATAATGGCTGGGATGCCCCAGCCCATGGCGTAGTAGAACCTGATGTGGCCGTGGTTGATGTTCCGCAGCTCGGTCAGCATGCGGTAGATGTGCAGGCCCTCCACGAACATCCAGGCGAAGGTGCACATGTAGAAGTAGTGGAGGAGGATGGCAATGACGGTGCACATAAACTGGAGGGAGACAGAGAGAGAGACAAAATGAGCCCTTGACTTTTCCAACCGGAGGGGTGGTTGGGGGCCGCTGAGGTGGGAGTGCACAGATCTCTCTCAGAGATCAGAGAGGTGCTGCTTTGACAGGGCAGTACATCATCCTGCAGATGCCGCCCCCGCACGCGCCAACAACATTCCACGGTCCCGACGTGCAAGCAGCTGAACATGGGATGGAAAGGCAGGAAGACCAAACTCTCTTTGTCTTCAACACTGCACCACGTGCAGGTGTGGTGGCCACTCACGGTTCCCTTCATCCCAGTCAAAACACCGTGAGTCAGAGGTGGGAAAAGGGTTCCCACAATCTAAACTGAAACTCGGTTTACACCTGAACACCTGAAAAGATTGAACATTTGCCTTTGCAGCTTCGTGTAGGTTTTCATTCAATTGAAAAAGAAAAGACGATTCACTCGGGGAATCTGTTTCTGGTCTGCTTTTACGAGTTGAGGTGTGAAGCACATCTGCTGAAGGGGTTGCTGATCAGCAGGTTCCACCCCCTCCAGAGCAGGACGGGGTGGGACTTTCCCGTTCTGGTATCGACGAGCTGATGGAAATAACATTGGAGGTGAACTAACAAGACTAACTCTTTGTTTTATCTTTTGTTTTCTGCCTATCAGGGTTTTTTTTTTGGACAAAAACGTTCCCCGCCTTCTGACATTAACATGTTTTTAGTACCACAACTCAGAGATTTTGTCAAAGCAGAAGTTGCACCGGGGCCAAGAGCCCCAAGGCCTGTTTCTGTTTATAACTTGGATACGGGCCACAGCATGTCTCTGGTACTACAGCCGCCGCCGAGCAGGAGTGTGCGTGCGAGCAAGCACGTGCGTTTCCATGTTGGCCAAACGTCTGCGTCAGCAGACTTCAAAGCGTTCCCACACCTTTTTGATGCTTGATGTTCCAGTGTGGGCGTCCAAAACGATGTGCGTGCACAGGGGAACAGGACTGTGACCCAGAAATTTTAGAAATGTGATCGCCAACTTAATTAAAAATGGCATAATTGGCTTGTCAGACGTCTGAACTCTCCCGCTTGGAATGAGTTTTGCAGGGGGAAGTAATTACATTTGCTCTGGAACACTGGTTTAAAAATGAACTCATCAACAGTCAAACAAGATAAATAGTTGTGGTGACAGAGACGTCTACCTGCGACCTTTAGAAATAATAATAAAAAATAAAGAAATAAATTAATAACTGAACACACTGATGAGGAGAAGCAGGCTTACAAACAGGTGAGATTTCAAATTCAAAGTGTTTCATTCAGTGTAAATGGACACTAAAGATTCTGTCTCAGATTTGGCCTTGATTTTGATTAATTTTGTCAGTGCGCGAGTTGCGGCAGGTATAAAAATCCAGATGACTGATCCCTTGATTGTCTTGGCGGACTTGCTGAAACCTCTTCATAGATTTTTTTTTCATATTTCCACTCTACCACTAGGCTCAACAACTAACCTTTAAGATGTGAAAGAAAAGGAGACCCATTTTCAGATGATTTGTATTTTTTGTGTATCGCAGACAGGTATGATAACTAAGGTCTCTCAATTCACATGTCTGTGACAAACTGAAAATTCATTCATTCATTCATTTTCTATACCCGCTTCTTCCTGAGATCAGGGTCACGGGGTTCTGCTGGAGCCTCTCCCAGCTGTCTTAGGGCGAAGGCAGGGTGACACCCTGGACAAGTCACCAGTTCATCGCAGGGCCACATAGAAACAAACAACCATTCACACTCACATGCACACCTATGGACAATTTAGAATGTTCAATTGACTGAAAATTAGGTATTGAAATATGTCATAGATAGATAGATAGATAGATAGATAGATAGATAGATAGATAAGTACTATATTTATCTCCAATGAAATTCAGTTTCTCGGCTACACAATCAGTCATCAGCAATCAGTTCAAAAAAAGTGCATAGAGAGTAAAAGAACAATTAAAATAAAGAAGTAAAAAAATATCTCGGAAATATCTCATGAGAAGTGATGACAACATTAATCCGAAAAATACAATTCGAAAAATCCTCCTTGATATGAGGCAAAAACCAGATGAAGGAAAAAACGAAAAAGACAGAGATGGGCACAGACGACGGTCGCCCATGTGCACGTACCACGTTGTCCGTCTGGTTGATGCCCAGCAGGAAGACAAGCTCGGAGAAGAAGAGCGCCGCCACCAGGTTCCTGTGGATGGCATGCAGGTTGGAGCGGAGGCGGCGCAGCAGGCACAGCAGCGCCAGCGTGAGCAGGAGCAGGAAGAGGGAGACCGACACGGTGGTGTAGGTGACTATTTTCAGCGGGAGGACGTCACCATGCTGCAGGGAGTGGGAACGTCAGAGGGTGAGACGGGGGTAAGGGCAGTGCTCAAGGGTCGCTGGTCGGAAGCTACCACGGTACCTCTCTCTTGGAGACATCCATGAGCACGGCAAAGCTGGTCATGTGGTTACACTGGCAGCTGATGTGGCTGCTGTTCCTATTGAGCACCTCGCAGCCTTTGGAGGACCAACCGCCCGTGCCGCCGATCCTGAACGTGAGAAAAATCGTTGTTAAAATAAAGTAATGGCCATAGCTGCGCTTCAGTCATGCGGTTATGATGACACACGGAGGTGATGCGAATTCAGATGGAGGGCAGGAAGTAGAAATGGAGAGTAAGATACACATGATACTGAATTTTGAGGCCTTGTATTTAGGTCACGTGACTTTTTTGAAATCTAGGTGAGAGATAAACTTAATGCAATTGCTTCTGGTGGTAAGTAAAAAGACCATTACCAGTCGATGGCTAGCTCAGACCCCACCTACTCTAGATGACTGCTTTGGAACCTAGAGAATGGTTCCAAACCAGTGGAAAAATTGGCCTCCCAACTAAGAATCCAACAAGACAAATTTTACCAAATCTGGAGCAAATATATTTTATTTATAGCCCCCATTAGAGCAGACTTTTTTATGATACTTAATGGTACTACTTTTTTTTCTTTTCAATTGACTGATTGAATTTCTGTGTGGTTATTATGTATGTTTTTTGAGGCAGCGACAGCGGGTACCCTCAGGTTCTTATTTGTTTGTTCACTGTTCTTGTGAACTGTTTGACTCACTCATAATTTAAGTTATATCAAAGTTCTCTACAACTGAGTATCCAATACATCTAACTGGTACATGCTTAAGGAAGAAGAAGTTTGCTGTTTTCCTAGGAGTGCAGGATACCGGGACTTCAACAAAAAATGGAAGGACTTTTATCTCTATTACCTTTAATTGTGCTGTACTGTGCAATTTGCCTATCTGTTCCAAATAAAGATACAATTTAAAGAAAAAAGATACCCATGATGAAGTCCGCCTCCTCCCGACCACAGAGGTATGGTTGATCACAGAACAGCGTTGTTCTGTGAGCTTTTTTACACTTCTGACCTTTGTGAGTGACATCCTGTGCAACTCTAAAAAATAAAAAGCTTTTCTTTTTCTCAGTTAGAGTGATTGGAGCAACCGCAAACTACGCAAAACATGGGCATTTTTCTATACGACAGATCTTAAGCAACCTGCCCTCAACCTGAGCCGAGAGATGCGTCACGTAAAAACAACCCATCAAAACCGAGTGAAGATGGAAAAAAAAAGACAGTGAAGAAGGATCCATCTTTGGTTGAGTTGTACGGGTCAGTGGGCTGCGACCAGGTGTGGCGTGACTCGGTGTCCGACTCACGCTAGCGAGTGGTTCCAGAAGACACACACGGGTTTGGTCCTCTCCTCCGTCTCCAGAAGGGTGTATTCCAGGGTGATGGGCGGGTCCAGAGTGGGCGGAAGAGGCGGGCCTTCGCTATGCACGGTGGCACTCACAATGGCCGTGTTGATGACCGGCCGGTTGGGAAGCCTGGAACGCACCGTGAACAGGAGAAAAATTGTAGCCAGCGCGCACATTAAAGATATCAATTTCCACCAGGTGACGCGGACTTCAGGGAGCTCAAAATTTTAAGGGTCTCTCTGCGCCCTGTACATTAAATCCTACTGAAGTTCTTAAACCAGTGTTCCAGACTTTTCCGTGACCTGACGTGAAATTTCGATTACCTTATCGCAACCTATAAATTTAAAGCTTGAAAAGACATGTGAACCTTTGCCAATTCCCTTACAGTACAATATTTGAAACAATTGAAAGATAAAGGTAACTGCGGGTGAAATCCATATGTGATCAATTAGACTAAACTACATGTGCAGCGCTAGTCGGCTTGGCTTTCTAGCGTAGGACAGAAGAACAAACAAATTTTGCTAGTTTGTAAGGGCCTGGTCAAATTTCATGACTTTTCCAAAATTTTCAGTGATTTTTAAAAATTCCATGACCTTTCCAGCCCTGGAAAATTGCATTTGCAAATTCCATGACTTTTTTGGGTTTCCATGACTGTGGGAACCCTGTCAAAACGTTTCGCATTTCATATTACGGCCCAATTTGACGAAAATTTGAGTTTTTTTTTTTCTTTTCAAATGCAAAAATCCAGTTGTCTACCTCAGGCTCCTGCGGTCAGGGTCGTATCTTTCTGGAAGGAGCTTCCCCAGCGACTTGTACACTATCACCACGGCAACCGGCAGAGGGGTGGCCGGCTCGAGATGTCGACGCTTCCTGTTGGACAGCGCGTTCTCCTCCTCCCGGGGTCCATCGGTCGGGGACGGGGGCACGGGAGTTGGCTCGACTGGGTGAGGATAAGAAGAGCAGGTGTCTCTCACTCTCTTCTGGATCTTAAACACCTTTGGCTAGCGTCATTGCTCTCGCATTGCTACCTCTGAGGCTCTGGGTGCGCAGGTTGAAGTGGGGGAACTGCACGTAGGAGCCGAGCTCTTTGGAGTATTCCCCCTGGATGTCCTCGAACCGAGGCAGCGTTGCCCGCTCCGGGTGACTCACGTCGAGGTAGTCTACCGTCAGAACTGGGAGGAGAGAGAAAGGGAGACAAAGGCCAACTGAAAAGATGTTACAACAACCAACTTCATGGGCACGACATAGCGCCCCTGGGCTTTGATGGCTTGCAGCATTAAAAGCTCACCACGTCAGATATGGCAGCACCAAGTGGTAGGAAAGTATATTGCGAACAAATTAATATTTTTTGTAATTACCGGGCTGTGTTGTCAGCGGAAAATACCCACAGCATGTCCAAATATAGTGGCACAGTGTGGAACAACTTTTCATGTAAAAAGCATTGCTAGGTATTTATTTGATATTTGATTTATTTTGTGTGTTTTGTTTAAGTGGCTTTCTCTAATACCGTAAGAAAACATTTTTTTCCCATTTTGTGCCAATAGGTCCCTGTAAATGTTACACGTCGGGAATATAAAATATGAATATGTAATAGGAAAATGCCTTCTTGACAAAAATGTAACATCAAAAATGCCATGGTTCTCCTTCACCCTCCATCTGAACTAGATCAACTGTCTGTATCCCAAAGTCAGGATGTTCGGCTGATGTCTGATTGCAGAGCAGCGCAAAAACAGACATTGGCTCCTCCACTCACTCATGTTGTCTGTGACGATGGTGAAAGGCCTCAGGTAGGTCTTCCTGACGTTCTGGGCCAGAGTGTTGGCGTAGTCCTCAAAGTTGCGGAGAAGATGGGCTGTGCCGCCCTCAGATTTCTGGATCTGCTCCCAGTGCTCCTTGTTGCTGGGATCCAGTATTGAGCTGCCGGCTTGCACCAGGTTCTGCGAGAGGAGATTTACACTACTTCAGTGACCGAGCTAGTTGGTGTGTGTGCAAGTCAACTGGCGGGCAACAATTGCCGTGCAGCTAAAGTCGCTCAAATCCCCTTAATGCAATAACGCAGATTGGAATTAATCCCCAAATATTTTCATAAAGACATTTCTCCCCATCCTCCCCCACTACCTCGTTGAACTCGGCGTCCTTCATGGCGGTCAGGTCAAACCCAGCTTGCTGGCTCTCGTAGTGCAGCACGCGATTGAGCAGCTGGGCGGCCATCTTCACGTCGTTGCCGTAGTAGTGGCCCCTGTTGTTGGTGGCGCTGTGGAGCAAGCGGACGATGGCCTTGGAGCGCTCACTGTCCATTCTGGAGCTGTTGCGCCGCAGCTCGTCGTTCTGTGAGCAGCAGGGGACGGGAGCGAGCGGGTCAAGGCAGAGGCGAGGACCGCGAAAACACAATAGAAGCTGGTCAATCCTGAGATTAGCAGCGCTTTGAGGAGCTCAAACTGGGAGTATTATGTTCACGTTCAAACACAATGGGCGCATTGGTGCTTTTTAAAAATCTCTCTTTGACTGCAGCCGATGAAATTACACTGTTTGGAATGAGGTGAACTTAAATGGCCAACAATGAGCACAATTACACCAGGAAGGAGTAATGTAATGCAATCTTAATTGCCGAGGCATAGAAAACCATAAAGAAAGCATTAGAATCAAAGTTTATACTACTCGTTCAATAGCAAAGCACACTGCGTTTTCTTAAAGTCTTACCATTTTTTTGAGGTGGGCAAAAGTGACGGTGGTACAGTTGAAAAGCTCAGGCACCAGCCAGCCTTTCTCTTCATTGCAGTGGCGGATAGCAGTGCCTGTCGCAAGACAAAGATTTCAAGAGAGGCATGACGACAAAGATGTGCACATTCATCAATTCTTTTTTCTGATGTATATTATTTTGGGCGTTAAAGGCCCCGCATCTAACATTTAGCAGAATCTACTGGTAAGAATGTACATTGCATGCAACCAGGCTGTTCTGAAGAACTTAAAACAGAAGTTTACTTCCAGTTAATTTCTCAAACTTTGGTAATTTTTAGAATCTCCATTTTATCCTTTAGAAATGAATCTGGCTTTTATCATTAGACAGCGAGCAAATTCACACAAGAGCGACAGTAAAGGCAAAAGATTTTCAAATCAGCAACTGCAATCACTGAACTGATAATAAGCAACAAAGAGTTTAGTTCTGCAAATGTGTGACTGCTCGGACCACAGAAACAGCACTCGTGCTCTGAGCCAAACTGACTTGTTCCAGTTCAATTCGGTCCATGAAAAGACTTCATCCGAAATGCAAAGTCTCCTCCGCTGCTATTAAGGCAGACAGACAAATGGCTGGAGGACCTGACAGTCGGTGCAAAGGCAGTCTACGACTAACGTGAGCAAATAAATTCCCCACTGAGGCCGCAGAGACGACAAAGAGCTCACCATGGTGACACCGGAGGGAGGTCACTGTGCACATAGACAAGCACGCACACACAGGCTAAACTAGCAAGGGGTTTATTTTCTCCAGCGTACTGCACCTGGAACTTTTCCAAGAGTCAATTTAGAATGGCTAATAAAACATTTGCAAAAGACAAAGCCCTGCTTGGATGGCTGCCCAATCAGAGAGCAATGTGACAAAGTTCTTTTTATAAGCATTTTCTTGTACCTAAAATTCATGAACTTGAGAGAATTCATGGCAATGAGCTGAGATATATAATATATATTTGAGTAGCGCTCAGCTTCAGAAGGGTCGGCGACCCCTGAACTAGCCCATACAAGATATGATGACCTTCACAACTACTGATGATGAGTATTATTCTCATACAGTATATGAAGTACACACCCACGGATCCTTTGGGACAATCCATGGCAGCAGGACGTCCAAATCTGGTCTTGGGCCACCAGATGCCGGCATCAAATGACTTGGGGCAGCCGTCATATACCACTGCAGAGGAAAAGGCAAAAAAACCAAAACAAAACAAAAAGATATTTAGCATGTGGTATCAATGCAAGATGTTTTAAATTCATTTAGCTACTGCCAGACCAAATCAATAAAGGTAAAAAAGGATCACTTTTGCTTGTCCTCGCAGCAACTTTTTGCACTTCCTTACATTTCTCTGCACTTTTCTTTTTTTCAAAGGAACATATCTGCTAACATACAAGGCATTCCACCACTTAAGGCTCTGACAGTATTAATTGTGCCTTTACAGGAAGCCAGACTGTGTGTGAAACAGAGCTGACAGACTGGTATGAGGCCCCGCCACACATGGTCGCAGCCCACTGACCCGAACAACTCAACCAAAGAAGCATCTTGCTTCACTTTCTTCCCCCCGCATCCCCCCCATTTTCACTCCCACCGACCATTACCCAGCATCCAAATTATGATCATATTTTAATGCCTGTGATTGGAAAACATTAAAAGTAGAAACACATACTGAGGATTTTTTTTTCATATTGGGTCAAACGGTTGAGAAAGTGACACTGGTCTTCAGTCAACGGACAATGTGGTTTTGTCTGCAATTCAGCTCTACTGTATTGTGTTAATTCCTCCATACTGCCAAGTTAGCCGACCGGCCAGGCTCGACTCTTCTGCTTGACTGGCCAACGACAAAGATGTGCAGTTATCTAGGCCGCAACCCCGGTGGATGTGAGTGACGCCGTTTGTCTCTTTTTGACACTTGGGCGGTTCTTCAGGACTTGCTTTGTGAAGCAGAACTTTTGAAAGAATACTGTAACCAAACTAGCTAAATTATCCTTATTGTTCTTTCCTATGAATACAAATGAAAAGCTCCAGCAGTGGATTCTAGGACCAATCAGCATCCTTTCAAGGTCAACTGAAGCTAAAATCAGGGTGAATATAGCAGTGATGTTATTTTTATCAGAACTCACGAGAAGAAATAAAGGCTATCCTTTATTTTCAGCTGACTTAAAAAAGTCAGTGCATGAGGCCAGTTGGATTCCTTGTGCTGTTCCCAACGTTGAGCTGGCAATGAGGAAGTTTGATTGGGCCGTTTTAAAAATGACAGACTTGTCTAATCATCTTTCTATTTCGCTGTAGAAAGGGTCTGACCAATCCAAACTTTTTTATACCCCCCATACGTTACTAACAGTTTTATTATGTGCACTTTGAGATTTTCCCACAAATGTAAAGCGTGTTTTATAAAATCTATTATCATTCGGGATTGAGCCCACGAAACGAGGGCGAAAGACCTGATTGTATTTACTGTTTCTTATTATCGTTCTGCTGCGACTTTGAATGCTAATTTGACCCCCTTAACATATACTTTTTGCATGCAGGTCAGAACTGGTGAAAATTTTAATCTATTGAAGAAACTGTATCAATCTGCTCAATAGCGCCCCCTACATAGACCAAAACACTAAATTCGCCAAAGTGCCCTGTAGGAAGGTCATAAAAACATGGGACAAAGACCCACATGTTCAGTCAATCCATATCTAATTTTCATAAACGCTAACCTTTGACCGCAAACAAACCGTAAGTCAGCTATTTTCAATTGTTTAAAAAAATCTCAAAACACAAGGATCAGAAACCTTAAGTGAAATTTGGCTTGAAATAGTGACATAGAGTATGACACAGACAAGACCTTCATGACAAAAAAGCTAATTGGTAGAACCTTTGAGATCAGAACCGTTTTCATTTTATAGCCCTTCAAAGTCAAGGTCAAATCCAATACGCAGCTTTCAACTCCATTTTGACCCCTTCCCAGACTCCAAAACTGACTCACCAAATTTTGCATGCAAGTCAGACGTGCCCAAAGATTAAATTTATTAAAAAAGAATCAAAATCCGCTAAATGGTGCCCCCTGGAGAAAATGGGGACTTTCTACCCAATTTTGACCCCCTGAACATGCTTCGATCTGCATCAAATTTTGCACACATGTCAAGGCTGCAAAATTTTCCTGTGATGAAGAAATGAAAACTGTAGCTGCTCCAGAGCGCCACCGACAGGCCGAGAAGTGAAAAAAAAAAAATTTAAATGGCCGTAGCGCCCCCTAGGAACTTCGTTGAGACCTGGGACCAGAACCCACGCATTCCTCTGTTCGACGACGAACATTTCATACACTCGAATTTTGAAAGAGCGACAAACAGGAAGAGAGATATTTCAATGTGTTTTTCCCCTATTTTTCTTAAATTGACCATTTTTTAAAAATGTAAAAGTCAAGAAGCGCAAAATATAACAGACTTGAAACTTTTGCATTAGACAGACAAGGTCTTGAAGATTAAACAGGGTTGGTCATTACATTAATGTTACAACCATTTTCATTTCATGGCCCATTAAAGTTGAAGTACACGCAAAATCCCTCTACAATCGGCCATACCGCCTTCAGACTAAAATGCTAGTAGCGCCCTCTAGGAAGGTCGGACAGAGAAGAGATGAGAACCCACGCATTCCTCTCTTCGAGTCGAACATTTCATACCTTCTAAAATTATTTCAACAAGTTGTTGAAACAACTTTTCAACAAACAGGAAGTGAGCTATTTCCACTTGTTTGAACACTTGTCAAAATCAATGTTTTTTACAACTCCAGTACACATTTGACACACAAAACATGAATTATCATCAATCAATCATCAAATTCGGCACACACGTGAACACAGGTCCTGAAGTTCTGCTTGTAAAGTGCAAATTTGACACACAAAACATGATTTTTGAATCATCTAATTCGCCAGGTGTTGGGTGGCATTGATGGCCGCACACATAGGGGAAAAGTATCACGGGGGGGTACTAGGGGTCAGAAGTGATCAACAGACTTCTGAGGGGTCCCTAGGCGTTCAGGGGCGTCGGGAGGTAATGGCAGGCGTCCGGAGGGGTCAGCAGGTGTCCAGAGGGGTTGGCAGGTGTCACGCGGTATCGGAAGGCGGCAGTATCATAGGCTCAGTCCCGCCAACGCTGCTTGCAGCTTTAATTATTTAGTATTATTTTTTGTTGGTAGGATTAAGTATTATCTTTATTTATATATTTCATTACACTTTGGTAAAATGACAATAAAGCTGCATTATTTTTACCTTTCCCTTTTTATTATGTTTGCCATTTAAACTTTTAAAGTGTGAGGCTTCTTTGCAATTGAAGTCCTATCATTGTCTCCCAGACACCCTTTTAGTGAAACATCTGAAAGAGCCATACCTTGGCATCCAGATGGGGTGACCTCAGCAAAGTGGTTGTCACAGCGATTGCACTGCCGGCCGATGACCCCTCCTTTGCAGGGGCACTGCCCGGTGACTGGGTCGCACGTCCGCGACTCGGCACCGACGGAAAAGCACTCGCAGGGGTAGCATGTGTCCTCGCCCTCGGGTCGGTAGTGGTTTTCCTGCAGGGGACAGAACACACAAATAATTAACGGAACATCGTACGTGCGCCTCTGTGAATTACGTCTCCTGCTTGAGTGTACTGTACATGTGATCAGCAGTGTGCAATTAAATCTATCAGTCAATCAAACTAAGTCAGGTAAATCTGCATTCACCCAAAGACATGGGTGGAAAGTAGTCATGCTTCTGAGAAACCTTGATGGCCAAATATCCCAGTGTGGATGTGGATGTTACCTTGCAGCGACACTCTCCTGACGTCTTGTTGCAGTCTTTGTGGAAACCTCGCCCGGTGTCACAGTTACAGGGTCCGCAAGCGGGACTGCCCCACCATCCGTGAGGACAAGGCCTCTCCACTCTGGCAATCAGAGAAAGCAAAACTCAGCAGCTGCGGTTATTCTTACAGGAGAGACAATATAGGACCATGACATTGGTTCTGGTGACATTAAAGTATCATGAGGGTGAAATAATGGCTGATCGAGTTACGAGAATCGGACAGACGCGACAATCTGCCAGATTGATCTGTGTCTCCATGCATCTAAAATAGTCTTTCGCTGCACTTGAAGCCCCCCGTGAATCAGGCACAACTCAACTCAAACCAAGAGTTTCTTCACAGACTCTCTTTTCTTTTTCTTCCTTTCAAGCAAAGCATATCAGCCTGAGCCTGGAGATCTGATAGGGGACACTTTGCAGCAGCAGCAGCAGCAGCATGGGGGCGGCAGCAACCAAACACCTATGCAGGAGCAGTCAGGCGTGCACGGGGATTCCGACATCCTTCTCAAGATGGGACATGATGCGTGTCACAGTGTGGCAGGGGGTCAGAGGTTCAGAGGGAAATGATTGGTTCTCAATTGGGGGTGGCTAATTTCTGGCAGGTCCTGAAGAGTAATAGAAAGCCCTTCCCTGCATCCATCCATCCATCCATCCATCCAATCCATTCACAATACCCGTTGTAAAAAAGGGTTGGGGGAGAAGTATGCAGTAACTTAAAATCCTTGGATGATTGGAAAATAAATTTTTTTCCAATGATTCTTTAATCGGCATCAGGCTGTTAAGTGAAGGTCCTAGAGGAGTCTCATGGCCTCAAATCTTTAGATTCTTTCAACTCAGATTTAGAAAACACATTGTTTAAGGCCATTAACTAGAATAACATTGACTCCATGCCATTATATAAAAAGGATAATTTCATTACTATGAGATAGCATCAATAAAATCATACGCAGCTGCCAAGAGGGCTGCTTTTCATTCCTGCAATAATGCACTGCTCATTAACTAATAAAAAATGTTACCATGCTCCTGCAACACATATCCATCCAAAGACAAATAGACCTTACTTGTTTTCGCAGTACTGGCCGTAGTAGTTCTGGCCGCACTCGCAGGTGTAGCCGTGGGACGAACTGGGCTTCCGGATGCAGGAGGAAACATGCTCACAAGGGTTGAGCTGGCAAGCGTCCACGCACTCCCTGCCGAAATAGCCTGTGAAGAGCAGAGAGAGAAGAAACATTGAGGGGTGAAGCCGCGGAGACGATGCAAAGAAAGAGTCGGGGAGGGAAAGGCCCACCTGGGTCGCAGAGGCAGGTGTGCGTGCTCCAGTCGTCGCTGCACTGGCTGTTTTCGGGGCAGATGTTGGAGTCGCACGGGTCAGCAAGGTCGCAGCCGTCCTCCACACGGATTTTCAGGCCCTGGGCCATGTTGACATTGGCCACGTTGGTGGACGTCTCACCCATGCGGACGCCCTGAGGTAAGGAACAGTGAGTAAAGAAGACGCTGTCATTTCCATCAACTTTGTACCAGGGAGCCCATCCCAGCTGTCTTGGGGCGGAAGGTGGGGTTTACACCCTGCATATACCCATCGCCACGCCGAAAGACAGACGACCATTTGCACCTATGTTTCATTTTAGAGTTGCTAATTAGTCTGACGTGCAGAAGGAGGCCGGGTAAAAGTCTCAAAGGAACTTGAGTCCGAACCCATGGAACTCGGTGGCGCTAACTGCTGTACCACCATGGAAAATGTCAAAATAAACACGTGCAATTACCAGAGGTGGCAAAAGTATTCACATTCTGTACTTAAGTAAAAAGTATGGATACTTGTTTAAAAAAAACACTCTGATAAAAGAAAAAGTACTGATTTAACTCCTTTACGCAAGTAAAAGTAAAAGTAAGTACAGGTTCTGAAATTTATGAAAAAAGAGGAAATTATTATTTTTTGTCACTGAAATGAAAAAGTTGTGAGAGAATAATGGCGTGAACTATAATGTTATTTTCCATCTTTCTATTTTTCTCTGCACTGAAAGTATGTTGAACAGTGTCCCCAAAGCTGAGTTACTCTAAAAAAAATATGATTGATTTTTATATTTACCTACACAACAGCAGAATACAAATAGCTCCACTTCAAGAAAAACCAACTATAATAACAATACATGAATTTGTATCTTTTAAACACAAAATTAACAAGCATGTTTTTCCAATGTAAGGAAGTAAAAACATCTGGGTTTCCAATGGAGGCAGTTAAAGTAAAAAAAAGTCAGCAGAAAAAAATAATACTCAAGTACAGTGCAGATATATGAAAAATGTGCTCAAGTATAGGGACAAAGTATTTGTTGTACTTTGTTACTTCCCACCTCTGACAAATACACACCTGTATGCAACCAACAAATCCTTTGCTGACGTGGTTGTCGGATCCGGGCAGCCCTCCGACATGCAGCGTTTGAAGCTTCTGTCCCGGGAGGTCATGGCCGATTTCGACTGACCTCTACGCACAGGCGAAGAGACAAAGGTAAGCCCTCCTGAGAGCTGAGAACTAATGTGGACGTCACTGTGTAATTTACGATGGAAGCGGGGTCGCGGGGGCGTACCTGATACATCCCGTAGTCCAGCGACACAGAGGCCATGTACTTGATGGCCTTCCCGTCTTTGACGCTCCTCAGTTCCAGGAGCAGGTGGTGCCACTCGCCGTCGTTGACCCGCACTTGAGGGAAGCTCAGGCTCCCGACGAGCTGCTCCCTCAGCAGCACCTCCATGCGGACCTGTTGCTCACTCACCTGGACATTGAGATGAGACGCAAACAAAGTCCATGACAAGGCATTTAAATGCAACGCTTAGTTAATATGCCGACTGGTCGTCTCGCCAGGAAGTAGCTCACCATAAGGTTTATAGTGGACGAAGGTCCGGCTTTGGCCTGCATTAAGGTGCCAGCGGGCTGTCTGGTGCGAAACATGAGGCCGATGTACCAGGGGACGGCGACGGTGATATCAGGGTCAGTCCAAGACACCAGAGCCTGGCCGTCAAAGAACTGGGGGGACGGCATCACTGGACAGGGAAAAGACAACAGGAAGTTGTTGTGAGAGGTTATAAGGGAGGAAATATCGTCATCTCGATTGGCAAGATCCAGGTCTTGAATCCAAAATCACTGATTCTTAAAAATAGAAAACTTGCATCTTAACTGTTTTCAGACGGTCGATATAAGATCAGACCAATCAGGGTAGTTTGTGGAAATAAGAGGCGGTAGCATTTATGGATGAAAACTGGACGTATTAAGGGTCCTTTCCTTTCTTTTTCAAAACATTGTCACAAAGCTTTCAGGGAGTTCAGACAACTAAATAATTAACAAGGAAGCATAATTGACAGGAAGAAAAGCAAAAAGTTAATACAACTGGAGGCATCTATGCCTTTGCAAACTGGAAAAAATATATATCTTTGCTAAAATTATTCAGTTGTAAACATTTTCAACACAATATTAACAAGTAAGTTTTTAGCTTCTACCTGTTGAATGTTATTGACTGTAACTAAACAAAAAGTCTGAAACATGCAATGCAAATTGTTTCAACTTCCTCCCTAACAATGGTTGCTGTGAAAACACAGCCGACTTTTCTCACCCTGCTAGTGTAGCCGGCTATCATGTTAACACGCGCCTGCATTCAAGCAATGCGCACAACTTTCTCCCCAATTGCATTTGGGTTGTAAACAATACACACCCTTAATTAATGTGACCGACTGACAGGAAAAAAAAACAAGACTGGAACTTTGAAAAGCTAACAGCATTTAAGAATGTGGCAGCGCTCCAGGATGTGCCGCCGACTTATTAAAGGCCTTACAACATGACCGAACTAATTCCGTCGCTGAAAGAACCTGCCTGTTACACTGAAATGTGATCGCCCAGAAATTTGAGTTTGCGCGTTCTCACGTCGCACCTCACCGGGGTGATTTTTTTTGCCAGCGCACGAATAAACAATCGCTAATCTCTCATTTCTCGCTCGCTGGCTGGGCGTGTGCCACGCCCTCAAAACTTTCCCGAAGTTGCCAGAGCGAGTCCGAGTGTTGCTCTGATCCCGGCCCAGTTCAGACACTGGATATGGGGGCTGGCACCGACCGGATGGTGACCTCACACACAGGAGGGCAGACATGCATTCACGCCTATTTGTGTTGTGTTGCTTCGCCCTGAAGGAGGAAACTTGAGCTCTCATTTCTAAACAGCATGATGAGGGTTATGCGGGGAAACAAACAAACAAACAAAAACGCATAGCTTTTTCTCATCGGTGTATGGGGAACCATATTTAGCTCCTCCACAAGTCTATTCATATTTTGAACCTGAGTTTCCATTATTCCCTTGATATGAAATTACGAAGCTCCAGGCCATGTTTAGCACCGGTGGAGTTGGAGTGCGCAAAAGGCTCGAGTGCGACGGAGGCGTGAGTCAGACTGAGTCACGGGAGGTGCTGCTTATCCCACTTGATCTCCACAACTACGAGCTACTTCCTGGAAGTCCTCTAACACACACACACACACACACACAAACACACACACACACACACACGCACGCACACACACACACACACAATGGGTGTTTAAACAGCCGTGTGTAGCTCAGCCTCCATGCGCCCTTTACGTAGAAGACGACACACCTTTTCTATCGAGGTGACTTTCTTTCACTGCAATTAGTTTGACGCGAAGTGCAGTCTGAGGAGAACCTCCCCCATCCCCCGACCCCCACCTCCACCACCACCCACCTCACCCTCACCCCCATCGCTCACCTTGTTCGCAGCTTTTGCCTCCGTAACCCGTCGGGCAATCGCAGCTGTAGGTGTTCCACTTGCTGACGCACACTCCTCCGTTCTGACACACGTCCTTCTTGCAGAAGTTCTGCCTTGCTGGGCAACCTTCAGATTAAAAAAAATGAAAAAGAGAAACCCGTCTTATTCTTGTTTTGATTTTAATTGGCTGAAAATTAACAGCAAACACCAACAAATGGCTCCCGAGTGTTAAATCCTCCTGAATGATTTTAATTCCTGATTAGAATGTTGCATCCACTCCAGTTTGTGATAATACCTAAGGACAATTGTGGTTGAGTTCCCCCTGAATTCATGCGGCGTCTCACCTGCTGCGGTGCCGTTGTTGGCGATGTAGCTGTCCATGTCGATGGCCCTACTGTCGATGCGCAGGTTCCTCATGCAGCCGACAAAGTCGCGGTTCCTCACGGGGAAGTCTTCAGGCAGGTTGGGAACCCCACCGAGCAGCAGCGGCCCAGTCAAGTCCAGCGACCTGCACATGTCCAATTCAAATGATTTATGTAGTGAACTCGAGCTCCATCTTGGCTAAATTGGGCCCGATTAAAGAGGAATGAGGTTTCAAAAAGTCAGCGAGTGCACGGCGGTGAGGGCGACTGAGGTGAAGCGTCGACCAGCATTTCAGAGGGGGCCGACGGCTACAGCTGCAAACCACGGCTCAGCCAGGTTTAACATACTGGGTCACGTATGGAGCTGCTTACATGCAGAGCCTCTGAAATGCTCTACATCAAGCGCAGAGGAGCTTTAGGAGATTTAACGCAGAGCGCCGAAACACAAAAAAGCCCACTGAACCGCTGCGTGTTTGCTGTGCACAGGCAGCACAAAAACACGATATTACACTGACGATCATTAATCAGTGAAACGCATCATCGTGATTTATTTAGTAGCAATTACTGTTCTTGTACATAGTGTTAATGCCTCAGTAGTTGCATTGTCTTCTGTTTGCACTGAATAGAAATGGAATGCCCACAATGTCGCCATCCTTTTGTATAATGACAATAAAGATGCTGATTCCGATTCATCATCATTGTGACTGGCTGATCATTCAGAGAGTTTTCTAGACGTTAGATTGGAATTAAAAGATTTGATTTGATTGATCTGATTCAACAAGACTCAATTTAAATTCCTGCTGCATCTTGGATTTAATGTGCGTGGAATGAAACAGCAAAACAGTAGCCTTCACAGGTTCCCTCAACAGCTCAAAAATGCAATAATAAATTAAAGCTGACGGCTGCATTCAAGGGCCTGCCAATGCCCCCGACACCTGCCGTCGTGTTCAGAATAACACTCTGTATGCCGAAGGCGGCTGATCGCCACCTAGTGGTGTACCACACGGGTGTGAACTCGACCTAGCATGAGCCCTGCACACCTTTGGCACTGGGAATCAGTCAAACCGGAGTGGCTACAACGACAGACTTGCAATGGGAAAAAAAAAACCTCGGAAAACCATCGAAACCGTCCTCTTGGCAGCTCCGCGGATCAGTTCCAGCCGATCTGAATGACAAAACCTCAGTCGGTTGCGTGCTTTGGCTGCGTGTGCACGCCGAGTATCATCCCAGACGCCATCCCGACTATTGCCGACTTGTGCAACAACTTTCTCAGATGGAATGTCGTCTCATTAACTTCCCCCTCAGAGGCTCCCTCGCTTGCGCTCTCGTTCCCCACCCTCTGCATTCTGAATGTGTCTTGGCATGCTGGTACCACACCAGGCTCGCGTGCTATTAATATATTATTAACAAAAAATGAATAAAAACAAATTACGAGAATGGTAAACACGAAGGAAACCGGAAAAGCCTGCGCAGAGACTAAGTGTTAGCGAAATTCCGAGGCTGCGAACGAACGAGGCAGAACATGAAAGTTAAAGGTTCAGTGTGTAAAATCTTTAAGGATGCCTGGTATTTAAGGAGGTCTACCTAACAGCACATTTCATATTAAGGCCACTCTCAAGGGGGCTTCCTTAAATACCGAGCTTCTTTAATAAATGGCGGCACAAGATGGCAAGGAGCAAGACCTATGCTCTAGAAGGAGGACACGGACTTACTTCTTCTGGCCGGTCTGCGTGCCCTGGGCGGCACAGGAGTAGTTGCCAATCTGCTTGCCAAAGCGGACGGCCATGGAGATGTCGCAGTCGTCCACCGCCACCACGGCCACCTTCTCCCCGGACGGCCCATGAGGGACGCCGAGACGGCCGATGTTGGGCTGGAAAAGGACAAGAATTGAAAAGATTTACCTGAGTGAATGTAAGTTATAGCCTTCACAAGCAACTTGAGGGGTTAAACGAAACAGAAAACCCCACTTCAGATGGTTTGGGTAAAGCCCAGTTACGCAGAAAACGGCTCTGCTCTCGCTCTCTGGGAAAGCAATTAGCCCTCTGTTTGCAGCCTTACACTTAAAACCTCTGGGTTTGACATTCCCGCAAAAAACAACAACAAAAAACTACCCATTGTTCTTGGACTTGCCACCTGTTTGAAAAGGGAAAAGGAACAAGGCAGCCAGGATAGGAGTCAGTGAGCGGCCACTAAACTGGGGTGGGCAAAGCCCTGTGTGATGTCACAAGGGGCCGATTTGCAGAACTGCACATTTTCCAACACAAATTATCAAAAGTGGAGCGACTAAAAGTGAAAAATGTACTTTTGTCATTTCTATTTAGCCCATAGAGACACAAAACGCTGCAGAAGAAAACGAAATTATTTGAATGGACTGAATTCATTTCACGTCGCATTTGCTCCTCTTCTTTCTCGCGTTGACTTCGGCCGACTCCGGACTGGAAGCAGTCATTGTGGCCCTGATTTGGCTTAGTGATGACGACAACAAAGCCCATTGTGCATTTGTCCCGCCACCCCCACATAATGATTACAAAGTAGGCTAATTCTTTCATCAAGTCGTGCGGCCGGCCGATGTTGATCTGAGAAAATGTAGATCAGCTTAGAGAAATCAGGCCACCAAATCGTTTTTTTCCTTTTTTTGTGTGTAACGTTGGAGCCATGAGAAAGTTAAGCGGGGTATGTTTTTGAAAAAGCCGTGGAACAGGAAGTAGCTGACGTAAAATTAGCTAAGTATACTACTCAATATGAATTCTCGCACAGCCGCGTGTCAGATTACCGAGGCGCTCTGCTGTGTTATCCTTCCCGTGAGAATTGTAATCTCTCTGCCACGGCTGTGCACAACAATGTGCACGCAGATCCCAGATCTGATCTTGGTGCAGTGTTGACACAAGGCGAGCGAGCGCGTGAGATTGACACTTTGAGATTGCAAAACACAAAAGAATGAATTTTTAAAAATTTTTTTGGCCAACTTGACTGGAATTTTAGACCCTTTTTGATGAAAGAAACTGAAACAAAGAGCAGGTTCGGCTCATTTAGAAATAGGATGACAGAAATTGGACACCAGTGAGGCGCAGGCGCGGCACACACAGGAAAAAAAAAGAGGGTTAGATGAAGGCAACATCTCGAAAAGAAGAAATGAGAGACAAAACAAGGGATGTGGACAAAAGAGAAACTGGGCAACAGCAGCGTCTTCTTTTGGTTTAGGCGGGCTCCAGTCCGGACATATTACCAATCCCTGTGGGAGTTTGTCACTGTTTCCACTGATTCAAACACAAAAAAACTTTTGCACTTTCCACGAAGGCAAACAGGAAGGCGGAGTGGCGCAGCAGCAAAACCCGTGGCACATGTTTGGATGCCCCTCCATTGTTTTCCTTTTCCTTTTTTTATTTGAGGCCAAACGTAGGTAGTTTTACCCGTGAAATCTTCAAAGGCCGCATGCAGACAGATCTGTCGATACGGAAAAGAGCCGCAAAGCACTATGGGTCAACTGTAAGAAAGGATTTGCTTTGACAAATCCATCGAGGTATCAGGTTCAAATAAAAACAGAACGGTAAATCATTGTGTTTTACACTGATTAACACTTCAACAAAATCAGACGTTTCTGACATTGATGTCTGCAAACGATATGTTTCCTCAGTCGGTCCCAAGAAGTTTGCAAAAAAAAACCAACAAAAAAACCAAACCCTTAACCACAAAAAGAAGAAAAACAACAACATGGTTCATTGTCAAAATAGTCTTGAACACGGAAATATAGAACCCGAGCCAATGGCGACCGGCCAGTCACAACTCTGAGCAGCACTGACATGCGCCTACTCATGTTGAGCCACAGGCACTCAAAAGAAGATCAAATTGAACCTCGCAAAGGTTCCAAAAAAGGTTGGGAGAAAATGATTTGCCGTTTGTTGGAAGGTCACGGTTTAAAGGGAAACAACCTATACTTTACTTCCTCTGTCAGCTCTACTTTTTTCCTGATATTTGTTAACACATGTTCTCAAAAATCAATCCTTTGTGATTTCATAAAGGACACTGACATCCAGTTTTGTGAAAACACCCCCAGCCTCTGAGACCAGTTGAGTTTAAACATGTAGATGGTCCAGCATCACTTCAGAAGGAAGCTAAAGCTACACTACCAGTCAAAAGTCTGGACACATACTTCTGATTTAATGTTTTTTTCTGTCATTTTCATGACTATTTACATTGTAGATTGTTACTCAAGGCATCAAAACTATGAATGAGCACATATGGAATATGTATTGAACAAAAAAGTGTAAAATAACATTGGGTTACTTAATGTAATGTGTGTTCTTTGATAACAGAGTGAGGGGTTTCACTGTGGGAATCGCTCTCACGTGACCAGTTCTGGAAGCTCCAATGACACAACGTCTGTCCATGACACACAGGTCAAACTGTACATGAGGACCGGCCCGGCCCCACCCACTACCACAGCCGACCCGCAACCTTCCAAGCATTCTCAACAGTTTTCTTACCGTGTCCATGCAAGGAGGGACATGTTGTCGAAACACCTCACTCTGTTATCAAAGAACCAGGGATTACATTAAGTAACCCAACATACTTTTTCCTGTTTATGTCTCGGCACTGTGATATCAAGGACTGCCTGTGCCACAGAAGGTCCTGAGACAACAATTTCAAGCGCTGACGGAACGTAATTGGACACCTTTGCTTCTGTACGTGATATACGCCACGACTGGCGCGATATTACGACTTAATGCAAGTAGCGCTCTATGTCATCGCGTGTGGCAGGTAAAAGATGTGATGTTGACGCAGGAGACAGCGACGGTGATACGATAGATAAATATAAAAAGAAAAAGTACTCAATCAGGACCCTCTGGTCCTGAAGAACATTTTCACCCAGATGAAGGCCCAAGTATGAGTAGTGGTCAGAAGAAAGTAAAAAAGCCCAGCTCAAGACAATACAATGACTATACTGTTCTTGCAAGAATGTCACCTTTGTGTTCAATCAAACAGGGCCAGATTTCACACAGTCAGTAAATTGAGATTAAAGTTTCATTCTCTTTCATTAAATACGTTTTTTGACATATTTATTTTTTAATGTAAAATACGTGCCGTGGCTCAAAAAAGGTTGGGAAACACTGGCATAGAGCAACATCCTGGGCCAAGGATGCGCTAGTACGTCCAGAGGAGCGCTGACATCTGACAGGGAGAAGTATAGAGGGCATTGAGTGTTTTCCTGCGAAAACACTCAGTGCCCTCTATACTATATCCTCATCATCCTCAACTGCAAGGAGATCGGCCGCAAGCCACCCAGCTTCGGCGATGCCTCCATTGTGGCCACTGTGCTGCTGAACTCTGGCTACGAGTTTGATCAGGGCTCCGTCATCTTCAACAAGACAGACCGGAAGCCTCTGTTTTAAAATGGGATCATGAATGCTGCCTAGTCATTCAGTCAGCAGAGTAACTGTGTTACCCTGTAACCGCCACCACCGCTGCTGTATGTAGTTTCAGGCTTCTGTCTGAACCCTCACCTTTAAAGTGCACTTGCCCTTCACTTCGAGGGGCCCCCCGCTTACCCTCCGTCCCTCTCAGGACCGCTGAAGATTCCCCTCACTCTAGGGTGTCGGGCGCCATGGGAACGCACTTGATCCAGGCAGCGAGCGACAAAGGGGGTCGAGGGCAGAGGGGCGCGAGCGGACGGAGCAACGGGGACACACTAACTTCGTTCCTCAAATCCCCTGCTCACACCAACAAAACACACACACACACACACACACACACACACTACACCTCGGCGACTGCTGGGTTTCCCGTCACAGCCATGAAAGGTGAGCTGACACCCGCAGGCGGAATGGCGGCCCTTGCTTCGCTAATTGTGTTACATGCTGAACGCACTTTGACAACTTGTCAAGGGAGCAGCTTAAACACACCATCAGAAGTGGCAGCTAATGGCCAGAACTCACGTGTGTGTGTGTGTCTGTGTGTGTGTGATGGAAGGCGGGCCGAGAGACTTCACTAGCCCAGGAATTCCTGGGTTTGGTGTGTGTGTCTGTGTGTGTGTTGGTCGGACAGGAAGTGGTTTTGCGAAGTCGCAGACAAGGGCGCCCCTGCCGTCCGCCTGGACAATAAAGGAAAAGGGGGCCGGCTGCCTTTTATTTAGCTTGGACTCGCTTTGAGGAAAGGGCATTGTGTCTTGGACTCTGGAGTGAGAAACAGCCCTTGATTAGCTCCCTGCGTGTCTTTATTTGCCAACGCGTGTGTGAATGTGAAGCACTTCCCCATTCTCTATTGTCTCTGAACCTAAACACCTGATATTGTGATGCGACACAAACAGACATTAAATGGATAGTCGGCTCTCAACTAAAATTTCCCGCACTTCCTCCTGAATCTCATGTCAATTGAGGCTTTGGTGGGATTCCTTTCATCTGCATTGACGTTCAGGAGATTTACTGAGAAAAAGAAGAAAAGTAAAGCATGTCTCCGTGCTGCTGGTGTGGAGTTGACTTAAGACCCTTTCCCACTGGCCAAAAAATCTAATGTAGACCTGCTATGAATTGGCATTTGGTGGCTGTGGGAAAGGCTCACCGACTCACGTCGAAATGCGTCAAACAACCTTGCAAGCAGGGTTGAAATCGGCTCCAATCGGCTCCAATCGGCTCCGCTCTGATTGGCTTGCAGTGGGAAAGGCAGACCGGCGTCAACATCACACCTTTTACCTGATGCCCCGGATGACGTTGAGCGTTACGTGCACTACTTCATAATATCGCGCCAGTTACGGAGTATATCATGTACCGAAGCAAAGGCGTTCGATTATGTTCCATCAGCGCTCGAAAATTGTTCATTGTCCTCTGGCTTTTGGCTTGCGGCTTGCTCACAAAATAGACCAGACGCCGAGCCGGTGCGAGCTGGCCGCGGAGGTGCGCCTTGCTTTCAGTCTGGTGTGAACGACACCATTGCAGAATAGCCGCGGAACGATTATGCATTCAAAAGTGGCCAATAACAAAGAACTCTTTTAATATTTCCCCCTCCCACGAAAATGTTGGCATACTTGGCAACAATCGCCCTCGCCAGAGTCTCCATTGGGGTGAAATTTTCGGGTCTCTTTAATCATCTTTGACTTCCCCGGAAAAGTCTCTGTGTACCTCAGTCGCCCTCTGGTTCTGTAAATCTCGAAGTGTGAATTATTTTATCACAGACACACACACACGCACACACGCACACGCACAAACACACACACACACACACACACACACACACACACACACACACACACACACAGCGAAGTCCCATTTTCAAACCTATACATTATTGCTGTCCTCACGTCTCATCACTTTAATCAGTGTCACAGATGGGCGGCAGTCATTGTTGCAGACTTTGAGACGTGAAATACATGTGTGGAGGCACACACACACACACGCAAACACGCACGATGTAATTTGTCAAGGACTTGTAAAGAAAAGAAAGTCCTCGTATGACTTGAGAAAACCTGCCATTCATCAAAGGGATTACAGTCTAATTGGTGCTATTCAAAAATCTTGTTAAGGCATATTTAACGAGCATGTTTCTTCGCTCTGACCTGTTCTGTGTGCGTTCTTGGATGCAAAGGGTTAACCTTTGCATCCAAGTTCAGGTTAGTCCAGTTTAGTTTATCTGTCACTCTGAATTATTTATAAAACAATATTTAAAAAATATATATATGTATATACATATGTATATATATATATTATCTAGTGTATAAAAAAAATTCCAAAGTCCCTCATTGAAAAGACGGCTGGCAGGGGAGAAAAAGACAGCAGCTTGGACTGAGTTTGAGAAAAAAAAAAAAAGATTCAAGATTTCAATGAGCAGTTAATGTACAACCACAGTAAAATGAACCTGACGAGCGGGGAGATGAGGCCCAGAGGCCAGAATCAGATTGAGAGGTAATGATTTTACACTTCCCCTTCCTCCCCCAAGATCCCGCTGCTGGGGTCTCTCGACACTTACGAGACAGGTTTACGTCATGCTTGTTGAGGTGTGTAAATTTTCTTCCTTTACTGACACACACACACACACACACACACACACACGCACAGACACTCCCTCAAATCAGTGAGGAGGAAGGAGGGTATGTGGAGATGAGAGGAAGTGAAGAGAATTGGTCATAGCAGCAGAGATGTACGGTGAGTTATGGGGGAAGGCGGTCCCGACTGACAGGGGCCAACGGATTTATCTTGGTCCCGGGGAGATGAGACGCTTTACACATCTGCTCCTCCTGCTGACGGCTGACTCACTGCTCCATTGGAGCCCTCACATCCACATCGGAGGCGTGGCCAAACGTACCTTAACTTGCTTCTTACACCTTAAGATACACACGACTTGGAAAGTTTCTCGATTCTGTTGGATTTATTTCATGTATCCATCTGGATAAGAACCCATTTAGAAAGGGTCATCTTTGCTAGTTTGACAGTACTACCTCTTCAAGGTGGACAATCCACTACAAAGGTTATCTTAAACCAGGAAGTAACGATACTGTCCGAATGGAAAGAGGTTGATGCCTGTACGCAGTAAAGATTGCTCCCGTTCCTGAACGCGGGTCGTCACTGACTTGCTGGACGAGGCCAAGGTGCTGTTTTGATTCATTGAACAGAAGTTCCCTATGCCAATGCATTAGCGAACATTACTGCTAACGTTTCTAATGGGAAGAATGATTACGGATGGATCTGAAAGGCTCTGTGTCCTAACCAATGTCTGCAGAAATCCATCCGTCCATCCATACATTTTCAATACCCGCTTCTTCCTGAGCTCAGGTTCACGGAGGTCTGCTGGAGCCTATCCCAGCTTTTATAAGGCGAAGGCTGCAGAAATTCATTGCAAAATAAAATTAACA
The DNA here is from genome assembly GCA_009823395.1 of Thamnaconus septentrionalis. Taxonomy (NCBI): domain Eukaryota; kingdom Metazoa; phylum Chordata; class Actinopteri; order Tetraodontiformes; family Monacanthidae; genus Thamnaconus; species Thamnaconus septentrionalis. The sequence continues at coordinate 1,055,737 of CM020502.1, read as the reverse complement.
AACACAAATGTATAATACGTAATTATTTCCCTGTTCAATCATTAAGGTGACAGTAATAACCATCTACTTGAAGACAAACTGCTGTCGGTGCCAATAAAATAAAAAATAAAAAAACCTTCTTCAATGATATCAGCGTGGTGAACTCACCCAGAAAGCATCTCTGCTGTAGCTCGCCTGGCTGCTGCCAAGACAAACACGGTAATTGCTCCGTGGAAGCCTACCTTCACGTCTGTCCAGCTGCCAGAGCTCAGACATGTTCCTTCGACCCGAAACCTCAATAGCGTAATTACACTGCGACTGACAAGGCATCTTGTAAAAGCTCATACATTATTGGCTCATCTTTTGACAGATCAGAGCTGCGACAGTTGGACGGAGAGGCAGATGAAGATGATGGTAGAAGTGAAAGAAGATACAAAAATGACAAAGGAGAAAGAGTGTTGACCTAAGAGGTCAACTGGATAAAAACCACAAGGTACTATCAAGGAAAAGAACTCCTTACCCGGCTAAATCATGCCTTAAAGTATGAATGAGACCACTTCAATAGCCCACAACCACGCCAGAGAAGTGAGAGAAGAAGTTCACAAGGACCACAGATGGAAAAGGCAGTTTGTTACTACTGCAGCCAAAACTTTCACCCACCAACACCTGGACACATTTCTTTTTGGACCAAACCAGAGCAAGACCACACCCCACTGCTGGCACTCTTGCGCACCTGCAAATATCTGAGGTGGGCTGGTGCAGTCGAGTCGCTGATTTATGCATCTGCATCAAAGCTGCGTTGGACCTCCGCCGTAGGGTAGCCCACACCTGGCAAACCACCTGACTGGAAATGGAACCGGGCCAAAGCCAATTTTCGCCAACTCATTTTAGAGGTGTTGCTTAAACGTGGTCGCCTGACTTGGGGAAGGGAACGTGTGAAGTTGAGTTACTCCCACACACTAGCAAAACACGTAAAGACTGTTTTACCCATTTAAACATTTCCATCTGTCCCCCCCAAAAAAAAGAATTTCAAAGAAATTCAATGATAGCGTCCCCAATTCCCAAGACTAATTGGGCTCCAATTCTACGATGGGCAATTCCACGCCATCCTATTGTAGTGTCGTACTGCAGAAGACACAATTCAGCTTGAATGCTTATAAGGAAAATATGACAGTGCATATCAATGCACAGTATCAAAGCAATGAATCGACCGACGAGGCTGTCGCGCAGAAGTGTAAACCAGGCTTTTGGTCCAGACTAAGAGACTGAAACCAGGTCCCCGAGGACAGGAGGAAAGACACCACAACCAGTGGGGGGAGGGGGCACTAGAGCTAGAGGTGAGGCGTTACCTCCTTCTGATTGAGCTCCAGCCAGGCAGTATAGAGCGGGAGCCGCAGAACCCCACTGGAGTCAACCAGACTCCCGCCTTCTCCCTGGGAGGAAGACACCGTGGAGAGAGAGACACACCGCGTTAGCCTCACAAGCAAGCCAATGTGTGTGTGTGTATCTCGCCACGTTGGCAGGCACGCCTCGGGCGAATTCTGAGCTCATGTCATCTCAGCTGCCGCACTCGCAGCATCATGCAGATTCTAATGTACACTACCGTTCAGAAGATTGCTCAAAAAATTTGCTCTGCATTGGACGCCTCATTATAACCACTTTTATGACATATTGATCTTGAATGTTCCGCGATCATCATGAGTGCACAAAAATCAGTCAAGATGTGCTGAACAAGTATGGGAACATTTTTGTGTTGAATGAAAACAATTTCCAATGTCTAATTAAAAGTGAGAATTTGAAGTGTGCAAAAATCTGTGTGAACACACAAAAAGTTGGCTGTTTTAAAAAGTCTAAAAGATAAATCAACATGTGTTGTTTACTCTTTTATGGTTTAGCCCACACAACTAAATGTGAACATGAAAAAAAGCTTTGTTTTAATATGGTTTAAATTTCTTATCTATTTTAAAGCATTCAACTTCTGTAATGATGTCCGCATATTGCACACTTGATATTCATTCTCTAAAAATCACATTCAATTACAGATTCAAGGCGACACCTGTCAAAGCCATCTCATAATGTGTTCAGCACATCCTGACAGATTTTTGCGCGCTAGTAATGTTGTTAGAGCATTCCAGTAGATTTTTTTTTTTTTTTAATGAAGCTGGTTTCAATGGAGTCCAATGCAGAAATGGGTCAGTGACCCCAAACCTTTGAACGGTAGTATATGCTACTGAGATTTAAAGTCATAATGTACTCACTGCAAATGACACCCAAAGGGCAACTTGATTTCCTGACGATCACTGACGTTAGCCAAAAAATCGAATGCCGGCGCGATGAGGCAGGGTGGGGGCACGCCATTACAAGCAATTTATAGCAGGAAAATCCCAGGGAGGACAACCCACCCGCCACCTCCCGAGGCGTGAGCGACAGTTCTAAAGTGCACAAAACCTTGCACTTGTAGCGAACAGCGCTGGGTGATGACATGATGTTTGCTTTCTGGGTTGGGTCCCCATATTTAAATTGCTTGTGTGAATTTGTGGCGATGAGCTGAGCTGTTTGAGGTCTAACTGATGGGGGGGAGAGGAGAGGGCCCTTGTGTTTGTGAACGCACACGCTCGAGAAGAACAACACACCCTGCCAGGGAATGCGGAGTCACAGAGTCAGTCGGAGCTTCACCTCTTAAATTAACCGCTTCACCTTTATGAAAAAAGGCACTTTAGCAGAGAAAATAAGCCGACCTGCGCTCGAGTCAGAGATGCTCCCTTGTAACAACACATTTTTTATTGTCCCCAACATGCGTGTTATTGTGCCGCTTCTGACCTTTAAACCCTAAAGAAGGTAAACACTGGTCCCAGGCGAGTTGTAAAAACCCAGCTGTAAAAACGGCAACACAAAGAGACAGACGAAATATCTCCGGAACCACTTAGCAGCGTTCAAGTTATTTTATGAGCAGCTGTTTGCTTTTCTTTTGGTGCGTCTGCACCTTGACTTCGTATCATTTTGTCGTGGAAACACAATAAAAACCCAGAGCATTAACAAGAGGCAGAGTAGACGACTACAGAGACATGAGTATTTGGAACATTACAGCACAGGCATATGCAATTAAAATGGCATTTGTAGGTGTACAGTGTGCCACGTGAGAGGAGATGCAACAGCAAATCTACTAGAAGACACAAGACAGGCCATGATTTACTGGACCACAAAACCACAAAGCAAATATGTAGCTTTATTGTATTGTTGCGTCCAAATTGTGAGTATACTGTGATTTTTTTTTCTAAAATTTCAACAAAGTAAAATCGTGATTTGCAGGCATTTCCATTGGATGGTGTGAAGCGCATAAGCCGTAATTTTTGTAAAATCTCATCCCGCGAGAATTCTCGTAATTCTTGTTAAAGCTCATCCTGCAAGATTTACAAAAATTACGTTTGCTTTTGTTTGTTTACGTTTGTTTGCTGTCAAGAATGCTTGTTATATTTTCCTCTTTGATTACTTGTGAAAAATATTCTGTCTCCTCCTCCGTCCAAACACAACGCACCATTTTCACTTGAAGTGAACTGGTCATGTGACCCCGTAGAACACATCCTGTCATGTGTAAATGCAAAAAAAAGTGTGTCCATGACACATTTGCGATATACCTTTATATCAATACGTCTGAAAAACCACTTCATAAAAGAAAACCTTTTAGCCATATTTGAGAGGTTTTTTTGAAGTTTAGGCTTTTCGATTACCAGTTTTTATTTGCAATATTTAGGTTTTGCGTAATTGTAGGGGTAATCGAAATGCAGCTCCTGACAATGAGCTTGCAAGAGAATGACAATCAGTTATGCAGTTGCTTTAAAGTATTAAGTAAGTATTTTTACATTAATACCTCTCCCCTTCCAATAACACGCTAGATAGCACCGCATGCTAGCAGTGGCTGAGGGTGCTGATGGGAATATGTCCGGCTAAATTAAGAGATACATTGTGCAGACTTTATGAAGGTACGTTTCCAAGTGGTATTTATCTGATAAAGAGGGAGAAAGAGTGATTGGAATCCAGCCAAGTGGGAGCAGAGACGCAAACAGTGAACTCATGGTGCAGAGTTGAGATAAACCGAGCAAAACCCGTCTGGGAATGCCGCATGCACACCATGGCTGGAAATATCAAAGGCCCATGTTAGCCACCGTGATGCTATTAGCATCTCTAAAATCCAGCCTTTGCTCGGTTAGTAGCAGCTCTGTAAAACCAGCGTAAATATACAGATCAGACCTGCAGTCTAGTTCTCTATTACAGGTGTTGGCAACATGTACAGTCAAAGAAACATGCACACACCTAGTGGTTGGAGGCAGTACAGTTCATTAAGCCATTTTCTCTGTCATAACAGGTGACAGGTGGTCTGACAGATATCCTGCCTGCTGTCCTGTTGAATGACATCATTTCCTGCAACAAGTGGCATCATTTCCTGGTGCCTAGTGCACATCAAAACCCAAAACAAAGCTTCCAGCAGCTCAACTACGTATGTATGTGTGTGTGTTTCCTGTTCTATTTAGGCTTCCCCTGCTAACACAGTTGACTGTCCTTGAGATGCCACAGACGCGTGGAATTTCAAATATCTGTCCCTCCTTGTGCTTCTACTGTGTCAGATCTCTAAAAACAGGGTAAACATACAGACACTTATCTCTCTCTCACACACAGACACACACACACAGAGAGACGCACAGACACACACCAAGACCCCCTACCTCCCAAACTGAACCCCAAGAGGCAAACACGCAGCCCTTCAAACCGACCCAGACCATTACAACAATGGCAAGTCCATGTCTGTTGTCATGCCGACCCTCCCCCGACCTTTGGACCCTGTTATTCAGCAGATGATCCCTGTTTCTCTGACGGAGAGCAACAACAGCCTTGTCAAACGTGGGGTTAAGGGTGGGTGGTTTTGGGCGGGTGGATAGGGGCACCCTTAAGACCCCGCACAATGTCACGCTACTCATTCCCTGACACAACAAATCTCAGTGTGTGTATGTGGATTGTGTCACTGTGCTGTTGGGACCATTGAAAGATAGTGTGTGTGTGTGTGTGTGTGTGTGTGTGTGTGTGTGTGTGTTGGGGGGTGGGGGGGATTTGTTAGAATTCTATGCAGACTAGCAGCATTGATTTGATGCCACAGAGAAACTGTGAAACAAACTTAGCTAACATGTTTAACATGATATCTTGAATTTCTTTTCTATTTATTCTAAAATCTGGTTTTAGTAGTTTCGACCGTGGTAATAAATATCAGTTTCAATCAGTTGTAAACAGTTTTTTTTGGTCCAACTGCAGGAGAGAAAAAAAAGCTTTTCACTCTTTATACTAAACAAATGTAATGGATTATTATCTTATGAGAGAATTCTGAAAATCGGTTTGATTTTCAAAACATTTTTCCCCCCGATGACACCTGGCTGTTATTCAGCAAACAGATCAACCGCGTAATCGCCTCCAACGAACCTTGCTTGTTTGTTGTTTGTGTTGTGCAATCCTGTCATTAATCACCGCTCGGTGACAAATATCTCAAATCCACGGTTGATTTTAGCAGGTGCAGCTGGATATTGAACATCTTGATCTGTCGCTTGCTAAGGACAAAAGCCCCTTTGGTTCAAAATAGGAATAATGTGTGTGTGTGTGTGTGTGTGTGTGTGTGTGTGTGTGCATGCCTGTGTGCCTGTGTGACATAAATCTAGATTAGAGTTTGGAAGAGGAATTACACTGTGATCTTCCCTCTGGTTTTCCAGGGCTATGCAAACAATGTGGCCGGTAGACAAATGTGTGTTTGTGTGTGTGCGTGTGTGTCTTCCACGCAAAGACGACATGTGTCTTCGTTCACATCCCTGGCTTCGCATGTCAACGCGTCCCATCTATTATGAGAACACCGCCACTTTTTTGCCATAGACATTCCCCCCACCCGGAATCCCTCCAGCAACTAATGTTGGATTAAATTACCACCAGTCAATCTGACTTCTGATCACTCAACGCGCTGAGAAAAAAAAAAGAAAGAAAGCTGACCTTCTGTCAGTTTTCGGCGCCGGGCCCTCGGGGCAAATTCAACGGAATGTATCACCCGATTGCAAATAACTGTCTTAATTAAGACTGACGGGGTGGAACGCACGCCATCCCCGCCTTACAGACTTATAAGAGCTGGGGCGCAGTCATGACACTGACATGACTTGTTTGTGTGCGCTTGATATCTAGCCGCAAAACTGGCCGAAAAACATGGAGCAAAACACAGAAGAGTAAACAGCAGAGAACAGGAGCCAAGACGCAAAAAAAGAAATCTGTTTGGACGTGGGAATCAATTTTAAAAAGTCGACTGTACTGTGATTTAAGCCACAGAAAAAGGAACAAAATAGACCAAAGAAGACTTAACACTGATGTGACCCTTTAGCTCACAGAGCACATTAAGGTCAGCTGATTCATCATCTTCAAAAAGAACATTGGCCCAGCAATGCCTTCCAAGTACGATAAAGGCTCCAAAGATGATAGACGGGGGGGGGGGGGGGGGGAGAAAAAAGAAAAGCAACCTGTGATATGTGAGACGTTGTGCGCTCTAAGCTCCGTCTGAGGCCAAGAGGCACGTTACTCTTTTCAACGGGGCGGTGAAACACATTTGCTGCTGATATATGAGGCTGGGAGTGTTGGCTTTAGGGCTGCTGACGTTTCAGTGTACAGTGTCAGAAAGGCGAAAAGAGACAAAAGGAGATGTCGGGGTGACATGCATGAAGAGAGGGATCAGTGTCAGGAAGGAAGCACAGCTCAGGCACACCGGTGCTAAAAAACAGAGTCGACAGTTAAGTTTCTGTTGGCGTAGCTCATCTTAGGCCATTCAAACCAACATCAGACAAACGCAAAATACATCAATATGTTCCAGAAGAGCGTTGCCAATACAGAGAACCAACAGGTTGATTTTTACTTTTTCCACTGCAAATTTTATTGACATTAAGGCAGTTTCCTTTTTGGAAATCAGGCCCTTGGAGATGTCACATGGAGCACAACACGTGTGGAAGGTACAACTGAGCATCATTTTTAGCTTTTCAGCTGGTTTCTGATGCTGGCTTTACACAGAAGGCTATCCCCCGCACACGCCCCCAGAGATCCACAGAGGTTATTTTTTAATAATACAGTTAATCACGCAAGGCTGCTTCACTACAGTTTAAAAGAAAAGAACTGCCATGGGTACAGGGAGTGGAGTAGGATCTTACAAAACATGATAAATGCAAGATCATGAACAGAGAACACATGCACCTAGCCAGATTAGCTGCACTGGAAGGCTTGTCATACAGACTAATAAACAGAGTGGGAAGCTTCAAATTGAAATGGGAACAATATTTATCGAACTTGAAAGATTGAAAGCATGATTCTTTGTTGCTGCACAATCAACATTTGTCACTTGATTACTTGCTCTTATTTGTGCTAGTAAAAAATCAATAAAAAAATGTAATCATATAAAAATGAATAGTCATGGGTATGACATTGGACCTATGAATCATGTGATCTACTGTATTGTTCAAGGTTGCAAAATAACATTTCAGCGTAATGTAGGTCAGACTGATAGGAACTTCATTGAAAAGGCAAAGTATAACCTGTGACACAATGGGAAGAGTTTAAATAAACATGGTTGGAAAAATCTGATTTAAGGCACAGGACCCTCCTAATCAAGGGGCCACCTTTATCCTGTTTCCTTTCTAGTTTAGTCTGAAGAAAATTGCCAAGAGGCTTGAAAGGTTTGTATGAAATTAATGCCTGCTACGATCTGTGACTGGAACTTTTGAGGTAACTTCCAACTTTGATGCACTTGCCAGTTTCCTCAAATGACATCCATCTTCTTTTAGACTGGACTCATGAAAGAGGAATGAGAATGAAAATAGTGGGGACACAGTCCTCTGCAGTCATTGTGCGTGTGTTTTCATCCATCCATCCATCCATCTTCTATACCCGCTTATTCCTGTTCAGGGTCACGGGGGTCTGCTGGAGCCTATCCCAGCTGTCTTAGGGCGAAGGCAGGGTGACACCCTGGACAAGTCGCCAGTTCATCGCAGGGCCACATAGAGACAAACAACCATTCACACTCACATGCACACCTACGGACAATTTAGAATATTCAATTGACTTTGCATGCATGTTTTTGGAGTGTGGGAGGAAGCCGGAGAACCCGTAGAGAACCCACGCAGACACAGGGAGAACAAGCAAACTCCACACAGAAAGGTCCCAGGCCCGGGCCCGGGCCCCAGAATCAAACCCACGACCTTCTTGCTGTGAGGCGGCAGCGCTAACCACTGCGCCACCGTGTCGCCCGTGTGTTTTCATGTTATGTTTAAAAAACAAAACAAAAAAAAACGACACCATTTGCTTGCTGGTCAGGAAAATGTAGTTGCACTTTCGACCCTTGGAACTTCCAAGGCAGAACTGAGCTCCTCCTGGTTTCTCTTATCGTTGCAGTGACTGAGGTGGGGGCCCAAACCCACCCGACAAAGTTAAACTAGATTAGCAACAAACGTGCTCCATCGAGAATTATCTCTGGATTCAAAGATCGTGGTCAACCGGCCTCCTGAGAGCCTCAAAGAAAGCCGTATTTTACATACGCTTGTCACAACAAGTGAGGCCTTTGCCTCTGAAAAGTCAATGATTGTTCCGGTTGGTGCTACTTACCTTGTTGTAGTAATGCAGCTGCACTGAGTGCCACTGGCCATCGCTGACTCCACCTGGGACATACGGCGACACCGTGGTCTTCGTCTCGCCTGGACGGCAAAGAGGGGAAAAAAAAATATCAATATTTTGCTGGTGGGAGGAAAGAAACTGACATTTGGAATTGCTGAAATGTTGCCCAACAGCTAAGAAGATGTAAAATATAACTCCAAGATGATGATGATGATGATGATGATGATGATGATGATATTTGTGCTAATATGCACAAAAACCAAGACACATACAATCCAGTATATGTATGGACATGTATGTATGTATGTATGTATGTATGTATGTATGTGTCGCCCTGTGTTTGTTCCTCACTCCACAGGGTGGAATCCTTCACTGCCACAAAACTCAAGAAATGTTACTGAAATATTTCATTTTTCAAGCTTAGCTATCCCTTTGTGAGCGAGCCGAGGGCAGTAGTAAGTAGTTGAGTAGTTAACGAGTGAAAAGAACCGCATGACCCTATCAACATCAACTTCCATTCAAACAAAATTCAAACATTTTTCCTCACACAGCATTTCACATCAAGTGTAATGTAACGTGCTTGACGGCCCAGCTTGACATGAACTCCGATACTCCGCTCATCAATCACCTGTGGGGAGGCGTTGGCATTATTCCTGAGCATCGACGACGAAAAGACTGCGGTGCACAATGGCACCTGATTTATTGGGGAAGGGAGATTACTGCTGTTTGTTGAGGGGTTGGGAGCGGCCTGAGACACGAAGAAACTCCTCTGGAGATCAATGAGCAGCGAGGCAACTACCTGTGTGTGAGCGTGCGTGTGCGCATGTGTGCGCATGTGTGTGTATGTGTAAATACATCTAAGTCCAACTTCCGACAATGAAGTTACAAGAATTAGCGCCAAAACTTCAAAAAAAACAAAACAAAAAAAAACCAGGAGGACTTTGCTCATAATTAGAGGTGTTTTTAATCTTTTTCCAGAGTTGAAATCGGAGCACAAGGACTTGGCTCGTCGCCCGTCATGATCACACGGAGCTGGATTCCTCCTCCTGTACGGTGCCATGGGAAAGTTTGAGCCACTTTTAAAACAAAGGTTGCTCCCGAGAGAAAAATTCATTCATTCCTTTGACCCACTATCGTACGGCTGCAAGTCCACGCGTGTTTAAATACACACTGACCTTATGCGTGAGATAATTTGTGTACATGAACAAAGTTTATCCTGTGTGTGTGTGTGTGTGTGTGTGTGTGTGGGTATGAGTGCGTCTTGATTGTGCTTGAGCAGTGCGTGTCCTATCATTAATCAGTCTGGCAGCTCCGCTCTCTGGTGGAAGCAGCTGCTTTCAGAACAACACACCCATTTCTCCGACGCACCTTCACACACACACACACACACACACACACACACACGTTTAGTCTCCCCATTCAGATACATGCATGCTCTGACACACGCAGACACATAAACCTGCTCTTATCTAAATGCGATGTGACACGTTGAGGCTGCATAGCGCCACCGCTGGTGAGCTTGCGATATGCATTAAACGCTTGTCGGTATTGTTGTAACACGCAACACGCAACAAGGACCCGTGCTCACCGCCGGAGAAGGACAGCTGAATCTGCTCGTCGAGGACCTCCACGGCAATGAAGTCGTGCTTCTCGTTGAACCTGCCGTTGTAGAGGAGCAGAGCGTTTCTCTCCCGGGTGGCGAATCTGCACGGAAACAAACAAGAGACAAACGACGAGCTGAGGCAACTTTACAGGCTACTTTGAATCTCAGCTTGACAAATAGGACACATGTTTGTTTGCTTCTTTATTTGCTGCAAAAGCCCATCGTGGGGGTTGGGTCGGGGAGGAGGGGGCTGGTGTTGGCGGTCAGGAAGCCTCAAGCGTTCCCCAGTGGGTTTTCCTCCGCTGTTTCCTGCCACATTTCTGAGCACCATCCAAGGAAAACAAGCGCGGCCGAAGGCAACGTGATGAAAGAAAGGACGGCAGAGCTCTTGAGGAAAAGTCACTAGGAAAGGAAAAGCAGGATGCGTGAAGCCGCCGAGCCGCAGAGAGGAAGCCTGTAGATGATGCATGAGTGTGGACGCTGCATTACCTGCTTGTGGGCAAGCTTGCGTGTGTGTGTGTGCATTGCGTAGGGGAAGGTGAGGGCAGAGGAGTCAGCCGGCAGATGCCAGCGGGGCCGGCGAGGCAGGAAGACAGGACGGCCGGAGCCAAACACTGATAAGGGGAAGCTCATCGCGCTGCCTTTCCTGTTTTCACCTCGCCGCCAGGCGTTCTCACCGTCGCCGTGTCTCCGACCTCACTTTATCAGCCTGACCCCCACTCCCTCTTCAACAGAGTCGCGCAATAAAATGTTTTCAGGGCCCGCCGCATTTACAAGGAAACTCTGGCGTGTGTGAGACTGAGATGCAGAGACACAATGGAAAAGTGCCTACAAGTCCCGGCACGCCCCGACTGACACACTTTATACCTGGCTGAGCTGAGTTGAGCTGAGCTGTGTTTATTGGTGCGTCTCTCCCACACTACTCGAAATGACTGTTTACTGAACATAATGCTAAAACATGTAGCTCTGTTGGCTTGAACCATTTTTTTTGGTCTATGTCAGGAGTCATGAAACATCACCAAGGTATTAATAAACTGCATAATGGGACGAAATGTGTTACATCTATGGGGTAAATGTGCAAGTTAAATTTAGAATATAAGAAGAGTTTAATATCTTATTTGCCACCAAATGTACAAAAAGGGTCAAAAGTTTAGTTTCTCTCCAGCAATCATTAGCATTAGCTGCCAACTAGTTTTACCTGCACTGAAATGAGGCTTGCCTCAGTGTATTAACGAGATTAAAAAAGGTTACAAACAAACAAACCTGTACTTTTAAACTGAAACATTATTTACTGCTCTGTCGAAAAAAACATAAAAACAATTTGGTCCTGCGTCAATTAAGTCAATATTAAGTAACACTAGGTGGACAAGAAGAAGGAAAAAAGTGTTGACTTGGAATCGTAACCTGGACTTTTTGCCACAATGCAATTCGCTAAAGCCTGATCTTATTTTGCTAGAATTTGCCAACACAACCTGGATACAGAAGTCCTGTTTTTTTCTCTGTCTGATCAGTGTTCTGAGAAAGAGGTGGTAATAACGGGCAGAGTTTTACTGTGACAAAAGCAGGATGTCACGATCAGCAGTGATGCTTTAGTGACTTGCTTTGCTGGTAGTGTTAAATGTAAATGGCTGTTTTCCTGCTAACCTTGTCTGGGGAACCCTTTGTCCAATAAACTTGTAGGATTTCTTTTAATTTGTTTTTGTTTGGTTGATTCTTTTCCAGACGGACATTTGAAAAATTAGATCAGGTGTATTTTTTCCTTCAGGGCGCAACACCAACAACAACACAAATCGCAAAGGATTCAGGCGCTGAGGAAAGAAAGAACTCACGTGAAGGAGACGGTGAAGTGGAACCTCTGCCTGAGGCCTCGGAAGGTGATGAAGGACTGTCCGGGGAAACTGCGGGTGGTCATCTCACAATACGGCTTCTCGTACTCCCCCGGCGGACACTCGCACATGAAACCGCCGGCAAGCCGGTTCACACACCTGCCGCCGTTCTTACACACACCCGGCACACATCGGCCAGATGAGGCATTGACCTCACAGTGGTCTCCTACAGGGGGAATTCACAGAAAAAGACATGTTCAGGTAAATTGTGCTGCTTCTCTTGCAACATTTGGATGTTGCAATCTAAATTCTTTTGAAATAAAAAAAATCTTTGCTTATGCCAACAGATCTTTGCTCATGCCAGCTTCACTCACGCTATTCTATAAGTCGACACGGTTATCTGCAGTGCTAAATGAGGACGGATCTGCAGTATAAATGAATAATGACCTGTCATCGCACATACCACCAATTGATTATCGCTCTATCTCTCCCGCGAGGCGCACTATTATACTGCAGAGTGAAAATGAATCAAACTCATCTGATCTGAATCCACTTGTTGCAACAAGACACTTTTGAGTGCAAGTTGAGCGGATGCACACAAGGTGCACCAGTCACACTGCCAGGGCCCTCAACTGCAACACTCGTTTGGGACCAGAGACATTAGCCGTGCAGAAAAAAAAGGTCCTGTTTGGAGAACTAGTCTGGGAATCAAAGGGCCTTTGGACAAGGCGGGCCAACAGTTTGGCCATATTTGGTCAGAAGGCAGAGGAAAGGGGATGAGGAGAGGTAAAGAGTACGGGCAAGAGGATAAGAGGGGAGATTTTCTTTGCCCTGATGTGGTGAGTGCGGTGCCTCAACAAAGGTGCAGTGACCCTGCATGGCCATTTGTTGCATTCCCGGAGTTATTAGTCCAATGACTCACCATGACTTGTAGTTCAGTTGTGAAAGAACTTGCCTATAACCCAGCTTAAACCCTCTGGAATAATTCAGACTCGGCAAAATCTGGCTTTTATGTCAAATCTATGAGTCTTTTATTTTGGTGGGTCAACATTTCTTGAATTCCAAATGAGAATCCAATTGTTTTATCCCTGAATGGTAGGCCAAATATTGAGAATATTAATAGAAATGTTGGTATCAGTATAGCTTCACATGAGTGTCATTAAAAACTGTGAATACCTTAGCTTTGTAGCAAGATATTTTATTAGCATATGTTGATTGCTATATTTAAACTACTGCACGATGGCCAATAAAGATAAGATAAATAAAGAATCTGTATTTTCTAGACATTCAATCAATACCAAACCCTGCAGGATTGCAGTAAACTGGGCCCACATCTGTGTCTCAGCCCGGGAAATTCCTTCAAAAATACACCAACAGACCTCTATCTCTTTTTATGATAATATTTGCGATAAATACTCTGGTGCCCCTTGCAGTCTTGTGTGTCGACTTGACAAGATCTGTCCACCCGAGCACCCCAAAAAACCAGTGCCTGGAATCAGCTAATGGCCCTTCTCTCCTCGGCATAATCCTTTCTTCTGAGGAAGAATTATAGGGATCTGTTTCGCTGTAATGCAGGAAACCCTAGTAGGACAGAGAAGGAGGGGCCCCTGTCATCGGCCCAATAATGGGCCCTGATGGGGCCTGACTATCTTGAGTTGAACTGTGACCTTCAAAGAGGCAGGAACATCGAGACGCAGGTAAGGGGAACATTACGGCCGAGTGGGGAGGACGGACATGGCTAGGAGAGGAAGGCGAGAGCGAGCCAATGAGTGACAAAGGCGGGTGTAATCAGGTAATTGCATCAGATAAGACAGAGGAAGAGAAGCAGAAAAGAGGCAGATAGGAGTGTTGGGAGAGATGGAAGGAAGAGGAGGCAACGGTGGCTGTCGGAGGCCTTCTGGACTCTAAGAGGACGAGACAGTTGGGTATCAGATGTTATTGGAGGGGGAGCACGGGAGGAGAATATCACTGACACTGGGAAATTTTTTAGAAAGTGCTTTGAATGGGTTTTGATGAAAACTCTGGAGTCTTCTCATAGCTCGACCGCCATGTGAAAGCGGGGCGGAGCTGGCAGCTTCCAAGCAGGCAGGGTTTAGGGTCTTCTCTAAATCACCGTAAGCTGTTGAAGCTGCACTACCGTGTAAACAGTCATAGTGTGGCTTATTTTTTTTGTTGCTGCAATAAATCTGTTTTTTTTCGGGGGAAGAGGTACAAGAGGGTCAAACCAAGTGCAGCTTAACATATTTGATTCCTCATAAAATATTCCTTGTAAAAATATTTTTACAACACCAAAAAGGAATATGGAAGCGTCTTAACGAGCACATCTGTGGTCTTTAAACTTTATAAAAGAATAATTGAGGTAAATACATCTGAAGAAATACATTTTGTTGATTTTTGAGGCTATGCACAACTATTGGCATTCAACCAGTTTTTTCCCTACATATTTTTGGGATGTAACCTTGTCTAAGTGCCGTCGTGGACAGTGATGGTTACAACTATCGGGCCACTGGGACAAAAAGAGTTGTTTTCAGCTTCGGTGAAGCAGAACAGAAGGAGGTGGGACGATCGTGCGACCCCAACATTATTTTTATTATTGGTAACTGCACCTCTTTCAAGTATTAATTTGTGGTTATTTTTTGCTTTCGTAACATCATTAGCAGTCTCCTGTTGATGTGTGGTGAAGTTGAAAATTGTTACTCATTTGCTTCAGTTTAATAATTCATGCTTTCAAACTTGATGTTTGTGTGGGGGTCACACTTGACTTCAGTCAGCATTCTGCACGGAGACGTACAGCCATAAATCTATTGTAAGTGCTCGCAGTGTGTGTGCTTTGCCCGTTCCAAGGGACTCTTACACCACATGAACTGGGGTCGACCTTGAGTTTGACAATAGGCGGTGAGACATTTTACAACCCGTCAGTGCGGTTTTGGTGGTTTCGCACGAGCCATTGTGCCACTCGTTAAGGGGAAGAACATGAGCCTCTGCATGTTCATAAAAGACTTTGGGTGAATCGAGGGTAGGATGCCTTCACTGGTGGCTTGAGTGCACGTGGACTGGTGTCGCGTAAGATCTGGGTCTGGCGCTTCACAAACAGTGGCCAACAGGCTGCAGGGTCGGATATGTTGCCCCAAGGGACATTTTTTCTCAAAATTTTGTTCTGAATAATAAGTACACACAGATATAGTGGCAGAAGCGAATATTGTTGCTTAGGATGTTTGTGTTTAGATTTTGGTTATTTATTTTTTGTTTTTTGTTGTGTTTTAGTTTCAACTTTTAACTTTTTTATTGTATGTTATTATATTGTATTGTCTGTTTGTGTGGACCCCAGGAAGAAGAGTGTTCACGTTTTGAAAACTAATGAGGATCCTTACTAAATGAACAAAAAACCTTCTACGTTACGTGTGCTGGTTCAGGGTCTCTGTTCCGGCGCTCCCACCCTCTGTGCATGAATGTGATGTGCATGAGGAGGGAGGGCAGAGCAAAGCACTCCGGGTATGCAGCTTGCCAGGAGCAAGGATCGCAGAGCAAATCTGAATTATATCGATATTGACGATAAGGCCTAATTCCATATCGCATTTAAAAATACATAGATAGATTTTTTATATCAATATATCGCCCAGCCCTAGCTCAAACCCAGATGCTTGAAGCACACCCATGCACCTCCCAACCTACAAGAACTCATCACTCCAAAATCCTCCACCCACAACCTTCAAATCTGCAGGCAGCTTGCTCCTCAGGACTACCAGCAGCAAGCTCTGCATGATGGGAGACCGAGCTTCTGCTAGAACAACCAACTCAGGATTCCACAGACCTTTTTATTCAAAAGGCCTTTGACTGTTGATGTGAAGTGTGTATTTTTGTGTACGTATACTATGGTCTTTAACCTGTAGCACTTTGAGGTCCTGTGATTAAAAGTGCATTATAAATTAAATTAACTATTATTTATTATTTAATTATTATATACCATTTATTAAAATGTATTCGTTTTGATTCGGTCTAATTTTACTGTGTAATTCTGCTACATGCTATAAACTGCAAGTCACAAGGCTCAAATCTGGTCTAACTCGACAGGTCTGACTTCTGAGCCTCGCTGTTGGCATGGCTCACAAGAAAAAGAAAAACCGACCCGTGAAGTCCTCCAGGCACTCGCAGGTGTAGCCTCCCTCCCGGCTGCGGCACCGCCCGTTGTTCTTGCACGGCCCTGAGTAGCAGAGGTCCACCTCGGTCTCACAGTAG
The DNA here is from genome assembly GCA_009823395.1 of Thamnaconus septentrionalis. Classification (NCBI taxonomy): domain Eukaryota; kingdom Metazoa; phylum Chordata; class Actinopteri; order Tetraodontiformes; family Monacanthidae; genus Thamnaconus; species Thamnaconus septentrionalis. The sequence goes on along the minus strand of CM020502.1, from coordinate 1,039,423 downwards.
TCGCCTGTAAAGCCCAGCGGGCAGCGGCAGCGCAGGCCGTTGATGGGGTGGATGGGCCGGAACAGGACCGTGTCGGAAGCGATGAAGGGCGGCGAGCTGTCGAACTTCAGCACTGAGACGCACTTCATGTAGTTCTCGCAGGGCTCCCGCAGGCAGATGTTGTCGTCGAACGGCAACACCTGGAGAGAGAGGCAGCAGGTGTTTAAGCTTGATGCTGTCTCAGTTCCACAGGTGCCAAAAGTATTCATATTCTCCACCCAAGTAAAAGTAAGAAAGTAAATGGATCTTTTTGGCATTAATGAAACAATACATTTGCTGATAATTTTAGCAAAAATGTAAAAGTTGTGACAGAATAATCAGGACTGAACTGAAGAGAGGTCTTACATCCGCTTTGTTACTCTCAATACTATAGCTTTTTTTCATTTTTAACTGCAGCAGAACCAAACTGTAATGGGTGATGGTTGTGACCAGTCAGCCATTATTGAACTTTTAATAACAATAACCAATGTTATTTTTCTACATGTTTTAGCTGGAGTGAGACTATACTGAACTGAACAGTGACCCTAAAGCAGAGGTACTCTAAAATTATATTCCTCTAACATATAATTCACTTATATATTAACAGAAAAACTCACGAGCGTATCATTCCAATGTAAGGAGTGAAAAGTACAAATATTTGTGAGCAAATGTAGGGAGTAAAAGTAAAAAGTCATCAAAAATAAAACTCACAGATACCTGAAAAATCTACTTCAGTAGACTTAAGCAGAAGTTACTTCCCACCTCTGTTCTTTTCATAGCCTGTATGCTGTTGGATTATTTCACCCGAGCTCTTACCTCCTGCGAGGATATCAGCCGGAGGAGAGTCCGGTTGAGGTAGATCTGCTCCTGCAGCTCCTCCGAGGGGAAGAATGTCGCTTTGCCTTGGCCGCCACCCTGGCCGCCAGGCTGCAAGGCCGAGAAGGTAACGTTGAGGATGGAGCCCTGCACGTCGGTGTCGTTCTGGATGTTAAAGACGAACACGGCCTCGCGCCGGGTGGAGAGCACGGCGGCTACCCCTTCCACAAAGAGGGTGAGCAGCGGCGATAGGAAGCGCTCCTGGGACATGTTCTCCAGGCGCACCGTGATGCTGTTGGTCAGCATGTCGTCGGTGATGATGGCGACACGCAGCGTGCAGGTGGCTTCCACCTTGTGGCGACCATCTGGTTTGGGGGGAAGGAGAAGGGGAGGGTGGAGAAAAAGGTAGCGGACATTTTATTCAGATTCAGTTTCAGGTTCCTTTATTTTCATTCAGTCGTTACATCAGAGAGGCACTGCAGAACAAAATTTCATTGCAGTAATAATGTTTTTTAAGTTCTGATTTCTGGGAGCTTTGAATCTATGATGGAGGTAAAATGACAACACAAAAGCTACACAAACACTCACTCACGAGCCAGCATGTTAGATATGACACTACACCAGTGCAGTCAGCAACCAACACAGCAAAAACTCTTCAGTCTAATTTGGTTCTTTTTTAATGAAACAGTCTGCAAAAATATATGAACAGTTCTGGATTAACTTCTAATAAAGACTTCCTTTATTTCTATGTACATATCAATTTTTTGAGTGAAACCTGCTTGATTGATGAACTGAAATCCCCAAATATCTTGTGTCAGCAAGTTCTTCTCAGTCAGAGCACAACAAAATTGTATAAAACACAGACTCCTTCCTCTTACTGTCTTTTTATTGTTTCACAAGTAAACTGTCTCTTATAATATTCCATGTACCTGAAAGTACAAACGCTTGCCTCAGGGAGCTGTGTATATATCGATGCTGAAAGCTGCCGACTTCAAGCATATCTGTGATACCGCTTCTTCTTTTTTTATTTTATTGGTTTGTTTACACTGTAAAATTTTTTCAACCAGATTAAATTATGCGCTAGGCACTCCAGAGGACACTCTGCGGGTTTCAAGCCACGGCTGGCCGCAATTAGATCAGTCTAGGGTTTCTGGCTCTCCGGGAGAGGGTTTGGTCTGCTCTCATGCCTACTTCTGGCACAGCTGTAAGCTCTGGTTGCCTACGATGGGGGTGGAAGCTACATGCGCTGCGCGGCACTGCGGGCCGGATGAAATACAACGGACAACAGGTGGCGAGGCCAGATGAAATTCGCAAGGATGGATAATACGGTTGAAGCGGGAGATGGGTCAGATTGCAATGCTTCGCCGCGCTGAACTGAAAACATGAGTGTGTCATGCGTGCGCTTTCAAGTATGAGCAAGTGTGTGTGTGTGTGTGTGTGGGTTGGAGGGGGGGGTGGAGGGCGGGGGGGGGTTTAGGGGTGAAAAAGTCACAGTGAGGTTCGGCCACAGATGTCCTGTCACTCTTGGGCGGCAGACGAGGCCGTTTCTCAGGACCCCTGAATTCCAGTCACGCAAACACACTGGGTCAGAGTAAGGTGTAGATCGAGGTAGCAATCCTAGCTATGTTGCTAAAAATGTGCCAATCGCAACAGCGCACATACTTCCCATTGTGGGCGAAACAAGACAAGATATTGGTGCATGTAAAACAATTGCGTTGCGAGCAAGTTCTCTGACCAGGCTTTGTCATTAGTTGGTCAAACTCGATACTCCGAACGTCTGACTCTGCAAACATGGCCAAACAATTTGCAAATTGACTGTGCAAAAGACACTTGATATGTTTCTGCGAATTAAATCTTATGCCTAGGGCATGCAAATTCTACTTCTACTGATGACTATTACGTCACTTTTTCACTAGCAGCTTTCGATGCTCATAGCAACGGGTGCAACCGTCTTGTTTTCCCATTGTTCTTGACTTGAAACGCATCATAAGTTGGCAATGAGCTGCTCACACAGTACACCTGGGCTGCCTACTCTTAACAGTCGTATCTGTTCATTACAGGGCATTTACTGCTCAGCACTCTGCACCTGTCCCTCAATGAGGTACATTGTTATTCCACTTGTCTCCTGAGATCCATTAGCCCGTCGTTAACACGCAGTGTGAAGGACCGCAACACTTGTACTGCTTATTGACTGATGGTGAGAAGTCATCCCTTGCTCTCTGAGAATGCAGGTATCTCGTGGTTGCAGCACTATATATAGAGCCCACTGACTGTGATCATGGAATCACACACATGCAGAGGATGGGCTGGACTACGGAAAAGGGTGTGTCACCGGCAATGGAAAACACACACACACACACACACACTCCCCCAAAGAAAACAGAGGTCAACACTCGATTTTAAACAAAAAGTCAGGCTGCAGGCTACGTTAGTATCAAAGAAGATTGATCATTCATCAACAACAAACAGTCATTTGAACAGTGTTGAAGTTGCAAATATCCAAAAAGTTCTCTTCTGACCTTAGTATGTAATGTCTTTGGAAAGAAAGGCTTATGATAAAGAGCTGTTGTGCTATAATTCAAAGTCTAGACTTTGGCACATCTGAGTATCAAAAAGCTGCTTTAGTCAGTCTTTGTTGTTTGATTGTTGTTGTTGTGTTAAATTTGCATCCAATGATGAGACCAAGAGGCAACAATTGTGTTGAACAATTGAGACAAAAGCGAGGAACAAACTAACAGACAAGGATAAAAAAAAAAGGGATGCAGCAGTGATCATACAAATCATAGCTGCTAATGGTATTAGCATGGATGCTATAACCGCATGAAGAACATTTCCACATTGATAAAAACACAGAACAGCACTGGAGGTTTCCAATGGGAGAAAAGACGGATTATATATATGTGTGAGAGACCCTCACACCGTTAGCATTGAATCTTCTGAATGTCTCTGTGTGTGTGGGCATGAGTGTCAAGAGTCTCACAGTTCACTGTGTAAAGGTGCTTCTGCCTCTAAGGAGTTCACACCTTAGGGCTCCTGCATTGTAGGTGGTTGAGGGCTGTGGAGTCTGTTAAGAGCTGTTAATGAGATGCCAAGTCAGAGGTGGCAGCGGCGACACGCTCCCGACAAATGAGTTGCCACACGTGCAAAATACTGAGGCCAATCAGTTTGCCTGTCAAGTGTTGCTGCGCTCCCCTGAAAAAGCACATGCTCACAGACCCACACACACACACACACTCTCTCTGGTGTGTGCTCACCGTTAACCAGCCTGATGTGTTGACACACACTTCGCCCAGCTGTCACCGTAGAACACACAGCTCTCGACACACATACACATACATACCACCCACACACACACACACACACACACACACACGCACGACATACAGAAGCACGACAGTAAAGGCAGTTTAGACATTATGATGTAGTGGAATCAGCAACTTCTTTGAGAGTATTTTTTTAAGTCAATTAAGTCATAATTCTTTCGTGGTTCTTTTGCACACAACAATGTGGTTCACTGTCCCATATTTTTCAACTGTCACAAATTCTCTGAAATTATGTGACTTTTACGAGTGAAAATGTAATCGAACCTGATTTACTCAGGACCTTGGCGACTTCCCTAACCCGCTAGCCAGAGAGCCGCGGTCGGACGCCCCCACTTTAGTGGCCTCTCTGTCCCCCTCCAAGCGCCACTTGGCAACTTCAACAACGTTGTTTGTTCAGCCAGCGAGTGGGACGGTCAGCGAAGCGTCAGCAAACAAACAAAGCAGTTGTAGTCTCGCCGGGTTCCGGGAGGGCGTCAGGCCCACCAGTGAGTAACACTTTGGCCACAGACAACACAGAAGAAAGTAAAATCAAGACTTGGCAATGGTCGCTGATAACAATTATTCATCCACCCTCTTTTCTTGACAAGAAAAGAAAACCTTTGATAATCACTTCTGTCAGTAGCTCTCACCCAACCAACCTAATTTCCATCTGAACATTTATCTTGTTTTCCCTTGTTTCGGATCTAATTTCTTTCTTTGTTAGGCAGCTGCATTCGGCTATTTTAGCCCCTGGACCAAGTGAATGCTAACTGACTCTGGAGAGGTGGAGGGCGACGCCATTAACAAAGACATGAGACTTGTGAAAAGCCATTGACGGTGAAAATGTCCTTTGGTTCACCGGGCAACATTTTTTTTTTTTAACTGCACAGTCTTAAAGGAGAAACAACCAATAAAAACGGCTGTTACAGGTCCTTTCACAGCCCACCGGCCCACTGGCCCACTGGCCGGCATTCTCTGCCTTGTTCCTCCCCCTTTGAAGAAAAAGGTCAAACATTTGAATCAATACAAAGCTGTAACTGGAGCGTTTTTCAGCCAATCACAGGGGAGACGCTCAACAAACAGTCCCACCTTATTGGAGGCACCTGAGTGCCCGCAGCCAATCAGCAGGGGGGAAACAAACAATGAGTCGCAGTTCAGACGCACACACGTGCTCTCTGATCACAATGTTTCCAATACAGAGTGAAACATTCCCAACATCACAGCACAACTTTCAAATGATCTGAGATGACAGCAATGGAAAACTTTGTATTGCAGTTGTCACGTCTGTGCAGACCCCCCTAAAATGCCTTCAGTAGCCCCTCCGCCAACCCCTATTGGCAACTTCAACTGTCCTGGTACGAGTCCAACAAGTTGTCAAGCCTCTTCTCCCTTTATCCTTTTTTCTCTTTTTCTCCCTCACAGGCGGCCACTGCCAACACCAGATCACATGTCAGCAGCCTGAAGGTACACTGAGAGGCATCTTGAGTGAGTTGAGGGAAAGAACCCTCCAAAAAAATGCAACTTGAATCAATCTAAATGGCATACATCATGAGACATAAATCTCGCCTCTGTAAGAAGAAAAACATGGGCAGCTTTAAAGTTAGCAAGCATAGGATGGAACACTTTTGAAAATGAGGAGCAAAAGAGTTTGAAAGTTTGAAGTATTTTTTTTTCTATTTGTAGTGAATAAAAGTATGTGTTAAGATATCAAACTAAGAAAATAAATAAATCCCCACAATCAGACTTTAGCTGTGATTTGTCTGTTTGTCTTGGGGGGTTAGGGGTTTATGTTAAGCTACCTTGCTGTAGCATTCTGTCAAAGTTTTGGCAGTTGCACTAACACTCTTCCTCTTGGCAAGAGATTTGTGCAATTATCAAATTTTCAAAAAGGGTGCAGCATGTCAATGCTCTGCCTGAAGGTTCCTGAAGCCTACGCCGTATTTAACACAAAGATGAACCTCTAGTGAGGCTTAAGAAGAACAAACTAGACGTTGTGCAAAACACGTTAAGGGAAAAGAAGTGCTTAATTTAAACCCATCACAAAGTTAACATTTCCAAACTGTTCAGGCGTGACACGGAGGCGATTTTAAAAACAAACAGGGACGAACCAATGGGTAGATGATTAAACACAGGAATGTGAGAGGCAATGGGTTACCAGAGAAAGACTGGAGAAAGGGAAAGATTTACAGGTCCAGACAAATTAATTTCCCGGACTGAAGCACTGCCATAAAATAAAACAGGGCCATTACATCAATGAGGAGCTATTTGGGAACACTACAGTACTATCACCCAAGAACACCTCACTATCATGTTATTCATGACTCTTCATGATGAGCTGTTCTTTTACACTACAGTTTGACCTATTACCACTCTGCAGTTGAGAGGTTTGATCTGCCACTCGTCTGCAGCCTCACTCGTGCCTGGAAGCACTCAGCGTCTGAGGCCCCCGTTGTCTCTGCGCACAAGCCGTTTGGTCATATTTTTTCCTGAGGTATGCCCAACTGTCTGACTTATTAAGCTAGGAGCATTTGCACAGATGTGTGGCAATAAACCTGATGGACATGCAGAACACAGGGCGGTCAAACGAGGGTTGTGGGTGTGGACAGAGATGGTGGAAGGTAGACAGACAGCCGGGATGATGAACTGTATGCCACTTAATAGTGTGGTATGAGTAAGATATAGGGAATGAAAACGGCCAGAAAAAGATGAAACGCATATACAGTATGCATGTGGACGCGAGGCTCCCTGCTAATTTGAGTCAAATTTACAGATTGTCCGTGCATGTGTGACCGTAAATCAACTCAGCCTACCCACCGTTATCACGCAGCTGCTGCGGTCCAATTCCCCTCGCAATAGCTGCAGCTCTTCTGGAGGTGGCTAAACAACCCTGCGAACCTGCCTCCCTCCTTTCCGTTCCTTTCCCTCCTATTTTTCATATTATATTGAGCACACAAGTGTGATCAGCTCTTTCCCACTCAATCTCTCCATGAGCCTTCATAGAAGAAAACTTGTTTGTGGGACACAAAGATTCCATTCACCCGCTGGGGTGAGTTGCTGGATATGGCAGGTTGAGGTCTGAGTGTGAGCCGGTGGACCGCTGGGGTTTAGGGAGGGAGGGTTGCCAGAAGGATAACATCCCAGAGAACAGGTGGGATTACATGGCTCAGCCAATCAAACTGCCCAGTAAACAGGTGGGAAAGCAGCCAACAAGTCAAACAATTCTCTAAATTCTAAAGGAAGTGTGATGTCATCCACAGAAATGTAAAGTGTAGTCAAAGGCAATGGTTTTCCTTCAAAGCTAAAGACAAAAACACAACATCTTGCCTTGATATTCTACTCTGCCAGCTCATTCATACACCACAAAACTGGGTTCTGTCTTGTTACAGTCAGCAATACTATCACCAACAATAACTTCAAACCTCTTTTAACCAAACTCTATTGAAGTGGCTGGGTAAAGGGGGCTACTGACAACAATGCGGATGCATCAGTAGGTGAAAGTGAACATTCCACGAGAGTTACTATCATGTTCAACCTCAAATGTTTTGCTGGCACGGCAGAAGAGCGATACATCTCTCAACGGGCAACAGCGCCGTGCTTTGATTTACAAAGGCCCTCAAACTCAATGATCTACTGCTGTAAAGAGCAAAGCCCCAGCTTGATCGCATTTCACTCTCATTAGTATCGCCTTGTTGGTTGTTGTTGACACAATTTACATAGCAAAAGCACAATGCATGCAGGAAAACAGTTTCAGCTCCAGTGTCATGCAAATTGCTGGTCAAGTCAAGACTGGATATTTAAGGAACTCTTTTGAAAAGCAGTAAAAGATGAATGGATGGACGTGTGAAGACAGCGGCGTTGATACAGCTGAAATATGTCTCTTGATATGAAAAGACATGAATGAAACACATTGGGCGAATGCTGGGGGTGGCAAACAACACACTTTCTGAAACCTTTGTGTTGGGACATTAGAAGGTTAAGAAGCCTCCGCCGCTACAAACTTCTTCTTCAACCTCGCCTTGAAACAGAATGAGACTTTCACAAACCCTTAGTGACTGTACTTAAGCAGAGCACTCAGGGGCATCAAATGCCAGGCCAAGAACTGGCCTAGCTAGAATATCTATGTCCCATTTAGGATCCCTGGGAGAGACGAGTGAAAAGAATAGAAGCTCTGTTAGTGGCCAGACAATACTAAATGTACCTGGGTGATGGGCAAGACAATGCAAAAACCAGCCCAAAAGATTGCACGGCTGGTTTGTGTGGTCAAGGTTGACTGGAGTTGACAAGCTTGTTTGATCATCACCTCCTTCACTTTTGTCAAAGGAGACGAATCATCGCTGAGAAGTAGGAGGAAGCCATGAGCTGCGAAGTGCAACATGTGGCACTGGAGACATTGATGGCAAAGTTGAGTTGTGACAGGACCTCTGTTGGCCAAATGAGCAGACGGTGTTCAACATCGCAGTCAGCTGTTAACAAGTTTGGGAGGACCGCCATGGGACAGAGTAATAACCCAAATTGAATGAAATGAGGTGGAATGATGGCAAGAACATTTGGGTACCACTGGATTAAGCCATGTGACAATGTCAATCAATGAGAAATCAGTCGTTTGCCAAATAAATTAGTTTACCGTGCATACAAGACAGAAAAGAAGTCATCATGCACGGCTTTAGTTGCAGAGGAAACACGCCCATCAGTGCACGTTTAAACACCTCCAGTTCTGCAAGCATGTACACGATGAAAGGTATGATCAAGTCCGCCTCACTGCAGCCATGCTTTTGTAATCAATTTTTTAAACTTCACTGGATCGACTTGGCCGCCTCAGCTGCACATACCACACTCCTGAGCCTAGCAATCAAATTAAAGCCATCCACTGCTTCCTATTAAGGAGCTCAAGGATCTCAGTTTTCGGGTGTCTCCTTCCGCCTTGGGATTCAATAGTGGATATGAGGGTAAAGGGGAAACTAAGCAGAGGAAAATATGTACAACTAAAGACAAATACTGACAAATAATCCAGAAGTTCGTAGTGTCTATGCTGCTGAAAAACGTTTGTGCCTCGTGATGGGCGTCATAAAGAAAATATATATGATGAGGACCCTAACAAATCTGGTAATTGATTCAAAGAAATAAAAGAAATTGAATACACTGCAAAACAATTCTCGAACTCAAGTAAATTGATCTCAAACCATATTGGGTCTGCGTTGTGCTGGTGTTGCAATAACTAGGGCTGTTTGATAAATAAGTAACAAGACTAGAAAGACAACACACAAGCCCTAATGAACCAAAAAAACAGGTCTCAAAATGACAAACGTTAACTGCACATGACAAATTACGGTGAATTTTGTCAACCCATTTCCTTGTTTAAAAGTTTTTCCTGTCACTTTTGGCACCTGTTAACATATTAACATCTTTTAAAGCAGCTCTAGGTAAATTTTGATCATAAAATTATGATTCAAAACTCAGTAAAGCCGTAGATAAACGATTAATAGGATCAATGGTGCCGCCTCGGCAGCGAGAGGGGGGTTGTGCCGGCTGTAACTGCACTGCGTAACATTCAAGCGCGACCCGACACGCCGGACGAACCACTTTACGGCAACGTCACACGTTTATTTAGAGGCAGTCTTACATACTACTATTACAAATACATACGATTGTAAAATGACGGAATGGAACCCAATAAGTAACCTCGATGAAAGACGAAGTAATAAAAGTGTTGAACGTTTGCTACGACGTTATTGTCGTAGCAAACTCGTAGCAAGCTCAAGTTACCTAGAGCTGCTTTAAAAGGAAAACTGGGCTGAAACAGAGGGTCGTTTTTTTTTTCTTCTTAAAGTGTGGTCAGCTGATTTCTATTAACCCTCCTGAATATCCTACTTGTACGAGAGATCACAGAGAGGTGAAGAGTCAAACCGGCCATTCTCTGTTTCTTTGGAGCGAATCAATGAACTACAGCAAGGAATGCACCCCTCCCAACCACCCACTCCAACACACACACACACACACGTTACAGAGAGGCACAGTCAACAGGACTCTGGCCACACAATTAATCCTCGTGTACAAAAGAATTATCATTAGAATGCAGATATGCGTGCACTGGTCCTCCTCCCCCTGCATTGATCTCATTTGATAAGCCAACAGAGGAGAGATAGTTGGTTTGTGTTGGAGTGGGTGGTGCTGAAGACACTCACAGGTCAGACTGCAGTGCTCTCTTAAGGGCTACCCAGCCATGAATGGCCTAATAGGATCCGAGTATCCGTTACACTGACACTAGATCCTTTTCCTGCCCCTGTTGTTCCTTCACTCGTTCGTTTCTTGCTGACAAAATCCAAGTTTTTTCCCCTCTCTACCATTCCAGACGTGACAATCCTGACAGTCAAACAAAACCCTTAAGAAAAGAGGCAACATGGAAATATTCAAATACATGGCAGAGACAACAATGCACATTTTCACAGAAAATATTTGTAACCCTGGTCCCCCGAGTTTTGTTTCCACTTCCCTTTCTTTTTTAAGCCCAATTCCAACACAACTTTCCTCCACGTCCTGTTCTCCGAGGGAGTGTCAGGTTACACTTATTGTCGGTGCTGGTTACTGATAAATAGGGTGCCTAGTTACCAGCCCACGCACGATTGGCTCCTTTCAACAAAGCGTGGTGAAAAAAAAAGGAGGGGGGGGGGGTTTGAGGGTTTCCATGGGAAACCAGGAGGCTTGCGTTGATTTTAAAAAGAGATTTCAGGAAAATCCTCCAGACGTGTGTGTGTGTGTTCAAGTGTGTGGATATGGGTGTATACAGGGTTGTTTTTTGTGGTCGTCGCAGGAACAAAGCTTGGGACACTGACCCTCATGACGGGCCTTGAATGCCTCACCGACACCTGCTGAATGCCTGCTGAATACCCCCATCCTCGCTTGCCCCCTCCCCCTTGCTGGCATTATGGGGGCACTCTGCTAAGCTCCGCCTCCAGAGAAAGGAACGGGGAGAGGGGTTAGGGGTAGCTGTAGGTTAGAAATGACCTCATCCAGATACCATATGGTACATCTCCAACACAAGCTTTTTTAAACTGGGGGAAAAAATGATCAGCTACTGAATATAATTATGTAAAATAAATCAGTGATTAAAATAGATTAATAATGAATCATTCATGGCTTGAGGTGAGTTTTCCCACTGCACTGCGTGTAGTAAACGAAGAAAGCAGTTAGCGCTTGTTATGTGTGTTATGAAAACATGCACACAGGAATTATACATCACTTCTTTGCTTTTTTCAAAGCTGGGGCTTTGCTGTTTACTTCTATGTCATGTTTGTTATTTCTAACCTATGGTGCTTTAAAAATGCCCTGTTGGAGAACTCAGAACTCTATTTTCTGTTCTGAGGGGGCTCTACGGTTTGATGAGATGAAAAGCATGCGTGCCATTTCTCACTTTATGTCGTCGCCGTCAGTCCTTGAGAGGACGGAAGAATGTCAAAAAGAAAAAGACTCCCCCCCCCCCACACACACACGCACAAAGCAAACCTACTATTATTTTAAACGTTTATTCCTAATTATGAACCATAAAATGCAAAAACCACCTCCAGTAATGCTGAGTATTTAAGACCTGGGGGGCCTTGTTTTCAGACCTGTTGTCAACGTTAGGAAGTCTAGAAGAAACTATAACTTTTCTCCTACTGCCTGCGGGGGAGTGAAAATTGGCAATTATATTATAGATCAACGGCAGGTGCTGAGCTCACAACTGTGTGCAGTTTGACTTGAAAGACGGTCATCAAAGCAGTTTCGCTAGATGAAATTTATGTTTCACAAAACACTCTTCACTAAATAATTAAAGTTACAACATGTCATGTGATTCACTATTGTTTGCTTTGCTTGTCAGAAAGTGTGCGCAAAAATCCACAGCTCTGGAAATAAGCCCTTTGTGATGTCATACAAGATACTGAAACCTCCTCCAGGATAGTGGCCAGACCCCCATTCCCTCCCTTTCCCTCAGGGAAAGTAAAATCAAGCACTACTTTAGCAGAAGGCTGTAAACATACAGTAGGGCTATAAATATGCTAACTTTTTTTTGAGACCTTCAGAGTTTCATTTTGCCTAATTAATTGTGCTTAGCCACTCCACTGGCTTCTGGAATGAAAAATAGAGACCTCAAAATAGGAAAGCTGTGGGACCATCAGGATTTCCTCAAGCAAATCAGCGTGTTTACAATTTGCAAATCCTGTGCCTCCATCGCCTAGATTCCAAATGTTTGGCCCACCCCTCCCCCCATGACTGACTGACATACATGGTTGAACACATGTCATATCAGCTGCTCAGATGCTGTCAGCCAGTTGGTCAGGCAGCTCAAAATTTGCTCAATCAATGGCACATTCACAAGCCTATTGAGTCAGCCGGGTCTGCGCTCTTGCATGCTGATTTGCTAATTCATTCATGCATGAAGTTGAAGGTTTGCAGATTGAAACAGAGTTAATGCAGACACACATGTCTCGGTGGTGGTTGGGCTGAGCAGCCCACCTGGAGCTGTTGGATGCCAGCTGACCTCTCGACGTTTCAATCCTCACTTGGACAAGAAAGAAATACCTTTCTGCCTCCATTCGAGGCACAATAAAAAGGAGAGAAAGTTTGTGGAGAATAGCTGAAGTGCTTCTTCAAGCTCCCCGACTTTAACGTCTGGGCTTTCCAGGCTCTTTGTGGAGTTTTTACATGTCAGAACTTTCATCATGTTAATCTTTGGGGATCAGAGTAATTCCCAAAGGATTATGTGCTTCTGGCAGGAAAATTAAGACGGATTCCTGTTGCAAAACTAAGACAGGGAGAACGACCCTTTGCTTTCATAACAAGGAATTTATGATTGCTATGTTATTTTGAGCCCTGAAAGTTTCATTTTCAAGACTCTTTAGAGGGTTGTAAGATATGGAGGTACAATGCCCAGCGGTAGAGAGTTGGTGGGGAGTGAACAGCAGCACAACAAAGCTGCACGGATGAGCAGCAGACAATAGTTCCCTCTCACCAGGAGGTTCTTTGAAGTCAGCAAAATAGGGAATGCAAGGTTAAGTAAGGAAGAAGCCTCTCACTATCGATCCTATCCTCATCTGCCCACTCTCCCTTCTCTTTTCCTCTCTTGACCTAATTTTACTCCCGATCTCTCAATCTCTGATCTCTCCCTTCCTCAGTCAAGACCACCCTTCTTCTTGACTCACAGCAGCCAGCAGTCTCCCTGATCTTCTCCAAAGGGTCAGTTGAATTTCAGAGCATTGTGTTGAGCGATGACAATGGTGTGCAATAAATGGCTGCAACAGGAGGGAGGCAGAGAGAGGCACTTTGTTCTTTCAACCCAAACAGTTTCTACTCCCTCTTCATTCCGGTAACCAAGCAATGAAGGCTGTAAGATTTCTTCCATAATTGTGCATATAAGTTCTGGATGCTTTTTCCCAACAATTACTATTCTTCAAGTTGTGACTGACTGTAAAACAGCACATTGGGGAGATTCAAAGGCAACTCTTACTTATGCTGCAGTAAATCCAAAAGTAGAAAGTATTCTCATCCACGGGCTGTACACAATAATATATTTATGTCTTCTTACCAAACCTGCCCTATCTTGATCCTAAATCTCCAACTCTTCATTTACCTGGCAATCCAAAAGCGTGAGTCCAACGTTTAAATCAAGTGAAGGGTGGATCAATTACATCCAGGGGAATCTCTGCAAAAGCAGTGCAAGGGAAAATCCCAATCATAATTGGGAAAAATTGGCCTTAAAAAATGACTGAATTCCTCACTGACATCAAGGTGGTAATTACTGTCTGCTACACTGCTAGCTTCTTATTTTTTTTAAAAAGGGAGGAAACATGACTTGAGGCCATTTTCATAGTCTAGATTAGACTGTATGAAAAAAACTGTCTGCATCCTATTTTAATTTGCATTTACATTGGTCTCAAACTTGCTTACCTTTGCTTATTTGGTGACCAGCGTTTTCCAGTAATCAATTAATGTAAAAGATGACAGATTGGCTTCCTTGACCTCAAATTACTCTCTCATCAAGACATCCTCTCACACAGCCCCTCTCCTCTTAAAAAAAGAGATTTATTAGGGTGGGGGAACTCATTATGACAGCAGCTCTACCTGTGGTAACATGCCTCAGCAGTGCACAGCCATATAGCTGAACCTCAAAGAGACTATTCTAACTGGTTCTGTGAATTACTGCCTCCTCATGTCATCTAATATAGAATATCACAATCAAATGAGGTTTTGAGGGATTGAGTCATGACTTGTTTGGGTTTTTTGAAGAGAAACACAGACAGTGGAACAGGAAAATATAAGGGGCAAGAACTACACACACACACACACACACACACACACACACATCATACACGATCAGGCATGAGTCCACACACACTTAGATGCACTTCCATGCACTCATGCAATTATTATATACTGACTTGCAGGTAAAGTTGTTTCTCAACATGCAAGCATGTAGGCAATTAGGCAAAATTAGATGTTTACCCAGTGAATGACATTATCATCATATTTACACACTTGCACATAAAAAACAAAACAAAAACAAAAACAAGGCAGTGCCTGGAGCCAGTATCATTTGTACAAATAGCTGGGTAGCCAAAATTTAAATGTTTATGCCTTTGGGTTACTTTTTTGTATTTTTTGTAAATGTCTATTGTGCCTTTGCTTTTCAAAGTTCATTTTAAGGGTCCCATATTAAACAGAGCATTCACTTAACTTAAAAAAATAAATAAATGCATAAACGCATAAATAACCCACTGAAAGAAGTCCATCTATCCCACATTAGTAAAACCATTTCCAACCTTTTCCCCTTTACAGCTGCTGCCTTAATTGTCTTGACTTGTCCCCTTTCAAACATGTGGAAGGTGCAATAAAAGCATGAGTTTTAACAGGAAGGAGGAGGCTGTAAACAGGAAGGGGAGGATTTCATTTTTAGAGTCTACTTCTTTTTAAACAATACAAAGTGCCAGGCTATTCCGCTGGAGTCTGCACTGAGGAATAGAGATTGGGTAGATTATGGGACCTTCAATATATTCATTTTTTTCTATTTTTATCTAACCCTTTGAGATCTGAAGTGAAACTGAGCTCTCCAAGACAAAAAATGTGGCATGGAAACAAATCTTGGGCTAATGTCAACATATGGAACTGGCATAACACAATTCTCATGCACACGGAGGAGGAAAGAAAAGAAAAAGGATGATTTAAGGTGTAAACAGACATGCATTAGCGCGATACAAGGCAGCTCCCATTACGAAATACCAGAGGTATGCCAGTGTGTAATGTCTGCTCATGGCCGCTTTCATCGTCCTGGTAATAATATGCCACTTCCACTTTATTAGCCCTGAGGCCTTTCAGATGAATCGTCTCCGCAGTGTAGGTATGGATGAGAAAAGGGCAGGCTGTGTACGCTGTATGAGAGCATGTAAATTTGTCCGTGAGACAGACAGCCATGGCGCTATCTGCTTACTAAGTCCGCCTGAGGCAAAGCCGCAGTGACTAACGGCCCCCCCACTGTCATTTTCTGGGCGAGCCCGGTGTCTTACAAGACTGACAGGCCTCAACCCATATCAGTGCATCCAGAGCACATATGGACACGCCATAAATAATCCCGGCCATATGGTATGTGTTCGTCAAACAAAGTGAATCAGTGGGAAAAATGGAAAAGTCAAAGTCTGAAATTGTTTCAGGAGGCCCCTCTGAGAGTGAAAATGCATCTTAAATGTCTAATTCAATAATGAGACAACACTTTTCTTAAATAAATAAATCATTGTGACCAGTAAAGGACCAGCGGGATTCTGTTTTCCTAGAGATGTGCAGACATATAGGTTTTAGTATATGCGATAATACGTAGAACGATCTGCGGTATGTCTGGCATGAGAAGCCAGCTGTCGGTCACAGAGTCTTAAATCTTACAAATATGGAGAACTCCTCATCTGCTGAACACAATACATCAGGTAGTCGATGATACTTGAAGTTGAAAGCCTTGAGCAAACTGAACTTTTCAATTAACTGATTTGAGTCAGCAGAAACTCAAAGTTCCTCTCCAAACAAATCTCTGTCCTGGTGAGAGTTTTAATTTGATAATTTATGCTAAAGTCCTCTTTTCCTGTGAGTCCATTATAACCTGCGTGACTCGCGACACTTTGAGGCGATCACCTCACACAGAATAGAACGGCCCATTGCTGTTCACAACTCACTTCTGAAAAACAGGAACACCGTTTTCCACACCTGTGCTTTTTAAATGTAAAGAAAGCTACCGTGAACCACCGAATACCAACACAGAGGCCTGCTTAATGCAAATGGAGCCTTAACAATGATGTCAAAGTGGTTTATTTAAAGTTAAATGTTTTAATGCAGAATCCATGAGCATGCCAATTTAAGGGAAAAAGTGGTGATGAAAATGATGCAAAAAGAATAAGGAACCATTCGTTCAAGATCCTGCCAAGCCTACAAACAGTCACTCATCTCTTGCTACTTTTAACGCTAATATCATTATGTTTCTCATGATAGGACATGATAATTACTTGGAAGATGTAGAAAGTAAGGCAGATTGACAGCTGGATGACCCTGTGGTAAGTGGAGAGTAAGTCGGATTAGACCTCTACTTTGTCTGTGGGACCTCCTGGGGGACAAAGTGAAGTGACCATACTCAGAGGTCGAGACCCCTGAGCCTGGTCTCATCAGTACACTGTTCAACTGGACAGCAGTAGAAACAGAGACTAGACCTGCCTGATTCCTGCAAATTACATTTACTTATTAAGACAGTCTTAAAATGTTAATTTTTCTTGGTTACAAAATGTGTTTTTTATTTACATGAGACCAAAACTAATGATGCTTTGAAATGATGCGGGATCAGGATCCAGCACAGCAATTAGCCTCTAATTCTGTCAACGTGAAAGACAAGTTCTGTGACATGCAGCCAGATTTGCAGGCATTTCAGAAGTGTCCATTAGAATTCCACCATTGCAGAACCCTGTACTTCCATGGATGCCAACTGGCAAAAATGGACATGGCTTGGGAAAGATGTATGACAAAAGCGTTTGCCTCAGATCTGGATTTCTCCAGACAGACATGATGTTCTGCTTTGAGTAAATTACAGCATAAAATATCAAGCAAAAACCTGTAATTGGGCTCAGGTTTAAGCAGATGCTACATAAGCTGACACCATCTATTGTTACGCCGGATCTGCTTTCATGGGAAGGAGACAAACTGGAGGGTAAAGAGGACAACTGTGGGGTCATTGAGGCCATACATTTTAATTTGCTGAATACATTTATTAGTCCATTTCAAGGTTTAAACTCATTTTCTAATTTTATCGTAGAGTTTCCTCTGTATTTTATTTTTTAAATCACCAGAGTGACTCTTGGAATTAGAAAAGGGCTAAGACTTGGCACGCACCAGGGCCAATCAACCCATGTACCGCTTGTTCTCACACACACAAAAACACACACATAGCACCTTACTGGCTGTAACCCTAGATGTAATTTGATAAGTGCTGCACTGAAGGAAAGACAGCAGAACGTTCGTCATTTTCAGAGATCACATGGATGGTGCAGAGACAGAGAGGGGCATTGTGGGTACACGCCATGACAGAGGTGTCAGGAGTGTGGCTAAAGTGACACTGAGGGGGATAACCAAGACATTGCAAAACTCATCACTGCACTGCTGTGAAGGCTGCGTTTCACACAACATGGAGGCCGGCAGGTTTGCTTGGAGATTTTGACACAAGAAGACCTACAACTTTATTGTGGTCAAATACAAAAACATTACAATGCATGTAAAATAGACACATCTACATGAATGAAGGCAATATACAATTGCTGTAGAGCCCACCGCTAACCTGCCATCTGGGTGGTGTGTGCGACAAAGGCGTGCAAATACATGGGTGAGAATGTGTGTTTTGCTTGTGAGTCACGCCATTCCAAATTGTAACATGAGGACGCTCCATTTCAAAGACACATCTTGACATGACACCCCGATCAAAAGAGCTGGCCAAGGCCAACACACCTCGGAGCACCTTCTGTCGACGCTATAGTCTTGGAGCTCGCCGCTAAAAGACAAGGCCTAGAGGGCTGGAGAAAGCACACAAAGCTTCAATCTGCACGTCTTTGAACTACTTACAGAAGCCTTAAGCTGCTCCGCCTGAAGGAGCCAAGTACACTGGGTTTTATCGCCACAGTGCCTCCCCATGATCTCACGTACGGATGTGTTAATGTACGGGCAACACAATACTGTGTATGTGCCTGATCTTTAACCTGAAAGAGGTTTGCTTACAATAGTACAGAAACTGTCAGAAGGTTGTAAGAAGACACTCGTTGACGACAAACGTTGTGTGACACATTCAGGGAGAAAAAATAAGAGGGTGATGCAAACTCACACCCTAAGCTTCTTGGCTAGTGGTGTAGCGCCCCTGAGCAAGACAGTCAATCCCTCTGTGCATGATCCGTGGTGTTTAACACGGGAATAAGATTTCTATCATTGTGGGAGCGCAAACGGAATTGGCCAATAAAGATAAGATGTTTTGTTAAACACAGGGTATCACAGGATTGACTGTTTTGGAGGGGGACATTTGACTGGTATTATATTTCTAGGGGAAAGCAGAACTCCATTAACTTGAGAACATTCCCCAGTTTAGTCTGAAGGGTAACAAACATTTATGTATAATGATCGATTATGCAGACACAGCAGTGTGCTGATCCCAAAAAGACAGTGTACAGCCATGCTAGCACGCATACAGCTCAACTTACACAGCAGCAAACAGGACTAGGCGGCAAAGTCAGCACACTAACAAAACTGCGCTGTTATCCAGCGGCCACGAGTACCATGTTTAGCGTTCCGTCCGCCTAACTGCAAGCCAAAAGGTAGCTGGAAAACAAAGGATCGTCAAATACTCGGGACCAGCGCTGACGCAAAAGCAGATTATCCAGGTCCATTCATCCAGAAGACGACTACAACTAAAATGCATTTCAACCAAGAGTTGATGGTACGTTAAAGGAGTAAAAAAAAAAAAAAAGGAGAGTAAAATTACCATCACTCTGGCAAACTGTAGAGTACACTGCAATTTACCTTCGTGAGAAAATGTGGGTTCTGCTCATCCTAAGGTAAGAAAACTACTCTGTGTATAATTAATGGCTGTGAAATTAGACTGCACTGGCAACTGTCTACGATGGCACAGACCTTCAATAACGCACAAGTGGAGAAAGTACTGATGTATCAAGGGTATCAAGGGCGGCGAGTGAAATTAAATAATGTTTCTGCAGTGCTGTGTGCTCCACGAGCGGCAGCACGACACACAAAAGGAGTGAGAGTTAAGCATGAATCAACAAGTTCCCACACAAGCCATTTGCCAGTGAGAATATATCTGTCACTGGCTCTGTCTTAGGCTGATGGGCTAATAGCTAAAATCTGACACCGCTGAGAACACTAGTGTGGCTGTGGGGCACAAGTGCAACTTTCTGTGGGGTCTACAACCCCAATCAAGTCACTGAATGGGATTTGTGGTGTCTTCATTTTACATAAATGATTGTTGGTATTTTTCTTTTATCACAGACATATTATTAGATGTTTTCATATCTTGACATGTTTCGGCGTAAACTTCCGTCTTTCTTAGAAGGTCAAAAAAAATATACTAGGCTTTACACGATCACGATTTTTGTGCCGATCACCGATCAGTGAGTTTAAACAAACCGATAACCGATCACCGATCCGATCACGTGAGGAGCAATATTTACTTTAGCATGTGTTTCGGAGTTTGCTTTTCTTTTTCTTTCTCCGCGCTGCGTTTCTTGAACTCGACATGCTCCTCCGTGTTTATCTTTTCCAAGTGCCTGATTAAATTTGTCGTGTTGAAATTTTTTGCCGATGTTCCCCTGCGAGGTACTGTAGCGTTGCATATATTGCAGATAGCTTGTGCTATGTCTGTTTCTCTCACTTTGAAAAACTTTCACACCTCCGACATGTTTGTTTGTGTCGCCCATGGATGTTGCTGTCGTGAAGATACAAAGAAACTTTATTGTCCGTCACATAGGGACAGTACTCAAAACAGGAAGTTTTTTGAATCATGAATCATTAGCTCTCGGATACAAACAAATAAACATGTCGATGCTGTGAAACTACTTTGGAGTAAATGAGACAGATTAAAAAAGTTTCAACACGACCATGACGTCATTGATCGGATCAGTGATTTATGACATGACGCCCGATCACGAACATTTCAAAAAATGCCAAATATTGGCCGATCCGATATAGCCGTTATGATCGGTGTAAAGCCTAAAAAATACCAACAAGTTCGATCAAGTTAGTTTATGAGACATTTTCCCCCTAAAACAATTATAATTTGCGTCCCCTTCATCAGCAATCAACTGCATGGATGTTTCAGGTAAAAACTTATATGGATATGGCCTCAGTTTGAGAAATCAAATTAATGCCATGGGTGATCATTTCCACTAATTACTCCTAATTAGCTCCTTGTCCGCTATATGAAGATGACATTGCATGCTCTGGTCCCCCTTCGGCTCCTGTGCATGCCCACCCTCAACCCACACCACACAACACAACACCACTTAACATTCCTTCAGCTGCTCGTTGCACGTCATGATGCATGCAATGTCACACTCGTGAGCCGTCGGCAAGCCTTGCCGAGACAAAGGATGCCATTGTGTCGTCTGAGCCGAATAGAAAAGGCACCGGACTCAAGAGAAAGATGTGTCGGATTACAATTAAATAGAACCCCCTTCTGCTCAGAATCTAAAAGCTGGAACAGGCAGAGCGGTGAAGTCACTGTCCTGCAGCGAGTAAATGCGAGACGACGATGGGAGGGATAGGTGACATCTGTTTGCCAAAATGCATGTAATCCTTTGTCGCCAAAAGCGGACACAAAAGCAGATACAGGAAAAACAGCAAAATGTCAGATTTTTGCACGAAACTAGAGGAACCATATGAACCCAGACTGAGCTGAGCTGAACCCCCTACCTCACCACGTTTGTTCTCGCTGAGTCCAGGCCTAAAACCTTGTGTGCCAGCAAACAATTCCTCTTTGAAATCCCCCGACAGCAAACGCTTCTGTCATGTGAAGAGATCTGACTTTTTCGCTTATTATCCAGATGGGGTGGATGGTGGGGGTGAGAAAGTTTGAAATGGCTTTCCTCGAGGAGACACGAAACTTGTCTTCAAAGGCGGCAAATGCATCATAAACAAGAGCTTTGAAGAAAATGGCATGAGCATTTCCATACCACTACTGGGCAACATTGGGATGGAAAAGCCAGTATTTCTGAGCACTCTGAATAAACATATTTAGTACTGTGTTGGAATCAAAAGAGTACTACCCCAAAGGGCAGAAGACTTTATTTTCCCAGGCAGTGACGTCATCGGCAGACAGCCTCAAATCCTTTAACATCCCCTGTCTCTCTGGCCTGTAATTGAGAGTTCAGACATCAATGCAGTCCAACAGTGTCCAGTGGTGATCCCCAGGTATTTACACTTCAAACTCTAGTCTGCGGCCTGCAGGCACACATGCGCGTGCGGACGCACACACACACACACACACCCACCCTCATTTCCACACATCTGAGACTTACAAACCACTTTGGATATACAAGATTAAGCATGAACCCAATTCATTCCTCACTCATTGATCTCTCAAACAGTGACACGTGGACATGAACATTGTTATTACACCTGCGCAGGCTGCATTCTCCTGCCCTGCCTGGAGACACAGCAGCTTCACGTCATTCCATTTGATCCTTACAAGGTGACGGTGGAAAGTTACGGATACTTGGCTGTAAGCGTAGGAGTCCGAGTTTGAGAAATGTTGCAATTTCATTTTTTGGCCTTTGTTTCAGAACAATTCAGCCACCCCATCCACACTGTGAATTATTCATTGGGAGTTTCAATAATTGTTAGTCAATAGATTGTTAATAATTTAAGTCTGACAGAGACCAAAGTGTGGAACAGAATGACTGCAATAATGAAAATGGGAGTTAAGTCCAGAGTCATATGAAAAGCTTTGCACTCGTGAACTACTACTAGAGCAAGCTAAATTTGCATGTCAACAGGTTCAGAATAAGTACTAAATTTTACTGACATTTGAATGGATTTTGATGTTATTCACTCTCAATACAAAAGTTGCTGAACAAATTAAAATGCTAGCTGAAGTGCTAGACTGACGAACCATCTTTGCCAGAGCTTGAGCTGACTGCCAGCTGACAACAGAGGCACTCATGGGCCGACAGGCAGACAGGCAGGCATGCAGTCAGCGAGAGGAGGCCAGTAATCTAATAAGTCACTGCAGCCGCTCACGAGAGATTTAACTTGGAGCGGAGAAGAGGCAACACTCTCCAGTCACATGGAAGAGCAGTGGGAGAATTCCCAATGAAAAGAACAATAGTCAAAAACAAAGTCATGACTGAAGACAATAAAACTGGTGGTGGGAGGAAGAGCGCAGATGAGTAAAAGTCAGAGGTTTGATATCTCAGGCATGAGTCGGATCTCCTTATATCGGTTTCAAAGAATGCCACGGTGAGGAATGGCGGCATGTCTCACATTAGCACTGCTGGAGCTGACTCAGACAGGACTCGAGCACAGGCCAGACTATTTTAACAATAATAATAATAAAAATACGTTAAAAAAATAATAATTAAAAGACCAGTGTGTAATCTTTTAAGACTTGTGATGGAAAAGACAAAAGATGAATATTGTTGTGATCAGTGACTAAAAAGAAATGATAAAAAAGGGGAACAAAGCAGATCTGTTTTCTAGATGATGGATATTTTACTTTATGTGGCAATGGAGTCCGAGCATGATCTGTAGGTCACCGTTACAATAAAATTCTTGTCAGTCAAGTTGCAAAAAAAAAACAAAAAACATCAACACGATGATAATGTGTTGCCACTTACAACAATAAATACATGGTGTTAGAACGAGAGTATGAAAACAATATCTGTGACTGCTGATTTCTTTAATGTGTCCAGAGGCTTAACACGCACCATAAAGACCCCTGCCATGACTTGAGGTCAGACTTGTAACACGCGGACTCAAGCACAAAAATTAATAATTAATCAATTTGTCATCAAAGAGTTTCTGCCTCCTTATACCGATTTTCCCTGAATTCTAGATTATCCCAATCTTAAAAATAAATGCTATGAAAGGATTAGCGAACATTTAAACCTTTTTATTTTAATTTAACTGATCGTCAGCCAGAAGTTTCTGACCAGACATCCTGCCCCACCTCTACCCCATTACGTCCCATCCATCAAGCTTGGAGGTCAAATGTCAGGTGTAAAAGACTGCTGGGTCATGTCTCAACATTGAGCACAGCTCTCAAACTCCATGTACCGCTTTGATGTCAGAGGTAAGTGGTCCTGCTATGTCATCATGTCTGCACATCGCGACCGCACCCACGCTCAATAGGAGTCACATTTCTCTTGTCAGAACAACAAACACACGACAGTTACCTGAAAGTAGATGCTAAAGAAGGGCAAAAAGTCTGGCAGGAACATGCTTGGCCCTGACTCACACTGCGAGTGATTCGCCTTTCCCAACATTAGCCACCCATGGCAATTTAAAACCAAAAGGAAAAGAACTGAGGGAGAACCCAGACAGAACTCAATCATTGCATTAGGTTGTATGAACTTCCTTGTGTTTTTTTTGTTTTTTTTCAAAATGAAGAGCCAACTGTATGTTTAAAATTATGCATTACTATCTTTTTTTCAGAATAATGTTCTAAAGTAACCTTTCGGTGGAAGTTCAGCAAGTACATAAACAGGAGGTATTTTATCTTGGCTTTTCCTTTTGAAACAAGCCTAAACCTAACGCCTTGTTTAAAGTTAATATCTTATTCTGTACACGGAGAGACGGTGTAGTGAAAAGAAGCAGAGAAAGTGTGCGCGAGAGAGGTGGGGGTGGGTATGCTAGAACAAAAATGTTAAAGAGCTGAGCTACTCAACGACCTGCACGGACTGCTCGACGAGCCACGGCAAAGACGTGCAAAGTTGAAAGAAGTCCCCATGGAGGATGGTGGAAAGCAGTTGAGTGCATGGAAATGTGTAGCAGCATGCTGCTCATTAACCTTTTGGATAAGAATCCGAGTCAGAGTTTGGGAAGAAAAAAAAAGTGTTTTTGAATTACATAATTATTCCCCAATCATGCCCTCAAACTTAACACTGTGCTGTTGTAAGCGCTTGTAAACCAGAAACACAAAATTAGCTTCAAAATAAAACTTAAAAAGAAAAAGTCATTGGTTACGGCATTTCAAATGGAATCTACACAAGAGTTTATCCATGTTGATTTGTAATACACAGGCAGAGACTGATTCCGTTAACCAGGCTCAGCAAGACCAACTCACCAATTCAAAACTAAGAAATACTCTGAAGCCAAAACTGACACTATATGGAACTGGATAAACATAAAATCAATCAGAGGGCAGAAGCATATAATGCAGGTAGCAATTCAAGATAATAATGTGATCAAATGATTCAGTGAATCAGTCAATGTGTGTCAGGCTAACTAACTTAAGGCTCAGTCAGGCTTAATCAGGTTCTTAAAGGCAAAAGAAACACTTCTATTAATCTTAGCGCTCTTGTATAATGAAATAAGGGGACATAAGAGAAACTGAATTAATGCTCTAAAGAAAATCTTACTAAAAACCCTGCCGTTTGAGCCTTACACTCTGTATTATTAGGACAAGTGAAAACCTGCAACAGATAAATAGTTTGAAGCAGAGTGAAAAATGAAATGATCTGTGAAAAGGAATCCTAAATACAGTGATGGTAGGGTAGGATGGAGCATAATATTTCGGTCTTTCTGAAAACTCCAAAAGCGATAATGGGAAACTTTATGACAGAGGCAGAATTCTAAGGAAGTGCGGATACAATCGGACCCTTGTGCCACTCACCCACTAATTTCCCTCGGGCTTTTCTCTCCTGAGAGGCCGGGGTTAAAAGGTCAAGTCATCAGAAATAATAGTTACCTAACACTTGACATCAGTGTGATGCCACTGAAGAGGTTGTTTAGGAACATGCTTGTCTGTTAAACTGTGCATGAACACATGCTTATGTATAGGTTTTTGGAGTTTCTAGTTGTGTGTATGTATCATGACAGCAGCTAATAAAAGGGTTTAATGCCCTTTGTGTGCCTTCAGAGGCATCATAGGGTCATTGTAGTCAGGGATACCACAGGGGCTGTCAGCTGTTATTGACAAGCACAAGCACAGTGGTTCTATGGCCCGCAGCTATTGTGGACCCTGTCTGCCCCCTAAGATGCTCTGCAGGTTACCTATAACAGCAATAAACCACTGAAGAACAGTCTGTCGTCTGCCAGAGACAGAGAAAAGCCATAAGTCTTTCAGTGAAAACGATCTTGGATATCGACACATGGAGAGACTGTCAAAGTCACCTCTGAGACAAATTTAAATTATTGTTAATTGTGAATGAGCTATGGAAAATTTGCCCATTGAAGGTCTTCATATGCTCTGAAAAATCAAACAATCGGGAAACATAAAGGAAGAGAAAAAGTACGAAGGGGGAAAACAATCATTGAGCAACCAGCTGTCAATAGGTGACAGGGTAGTTAGTTAGTCAGGGCCTTTGGCTTTACCTTGCCTGTCCCACAGCTTGATTCATGTGCCCAGCGCTTTCTTGAATTGTGTGTCAGGGTGTCTACTGTGTCCGTTTTGAAGCAATTTAAGGAGTCCAAATATTTGCATTAGACTAATCTTTAACTTTTTAAGAATTAAAAAAAACAGGAACTTAACCTGAATTCTTGTATTATTGTGAGAATCAATCTTCACATCCACAACAGTATTGGAAAGTATTTCTATTTGTCCCAAAAACAAAACTTGAGGTCTTGAGGTCAAAAAGCCTCTGAACTTCAAAGAGTGTAGCCTACAGCTTACTGTAAATGGTGCAGAGAAGAGCAATCATGTATGTATTCCTTCTAGTAATGTGAGCTTTTATATCTCCAATAACAAAGAAGTTCAGTTTTAAGGGTGCCCTTGGAATCGCACCTTTTAATGACCTAAACCAAACACATGTGCACAAACATTTATGAACCAGATGGCACAAAAGCAGCACAACCGGATCCTGGAGAGCGCCTGCAGCAAACACTACTTCACAGACAGACAATCTGAGAGTCAAAACCTTCCCTGTGCAGAAAATTCCATATTGACATTTGAGTGAGATATGCATCAACACGAAAGAGATGTGGAAAAAAAGAGACAGAGTAATAAGATATTGTTACCTGAGACAGAGATTTTCATCGGTGCTTCGAGGGCTCTGTCGTTGTCCAGGTCTTTGCTCAGCCTGAGATCCCCCGTGTCTTCGTCCAACAGCAGCAGATTGAGCTCATTTCCAGATTCAAATTTGTATCTCAACTTATCCGACACGTCCGGGTCATGAGCAGGTACCTTCCCAATAATTCCCGAGGGAAAACTGTTGGACTTGTTGGTTACATAGTTGTTGAAAAGAATCTCAAAGTTCTGCAGCACTGGCTCGTTGTCATTCATGTCTACAAGGCGAATATGCACAGTGGCCCGGCTCACAAGTGGTGCTGACGTAGCCTGGACCACAATGACGTACTCAGTTCTCTTCTCATAATCCAGGTCTGTGAGTGCAGTCAAGTCACCGTTAAAAATGTCAAGCTGGAAAACCTCTGGGACATTACCTTCCACAATCTGATACATGATCTGGGCATTGGTGCCCTCATCAGGGTCAGTAGCTGTGATCCGGGCCACAACGGACCCAACATCGCTGTTCTCTTCCACGTCAATGAACAGTTCGTCCTTCTCAAACACTGGAGCGTTGTCATTGATGTCTTGGACAACAACATGAATGGGGACTGCTGCTTTGAGAGGTGGAGCCCCTCGATCCACAGCAAAGGCCTTCAGATTGTAAACAGGAACATACTCTCTGTCAAGTTTGCGGGCAGTTCTGATGATACCAGAGAAAGGTTCGATGATGAAATCCCCATCTCCGTCGTCGCCACCATTAAATGTATAGCTAACTCTGCCATTTGAGCCGGAATCTCTATCTGAAGCAGAGATCTGCAGAACACTGGTGTAGACAGGTGCATCTTCAAACACTGTCCCTTGGTACATATCTCGAAGAAACTGTGGAGTGTTATCGTTTGCATCAAGGATAATAATCTCAACATAGGTGGTATCAGATTTCTGAGGGATGCCATTGTCTCTGGCATTAATGGCTAACGTGTACGAGGCCTGATCTTCATAATCAATTTCCATTTGTGTCGTAATTGCACCTGTGTCTGGGTCAATTTTAAACTGAGGAACATTGTCCTCCATTTCATAAGTAATACGAGCATTTTCTCCGGTGTCCTCGTCTGTCGCGCTGATGACTACAACAGTTGAGCCCACCGGTTTTTCTTCGCCCAGCATCACCTGATAGTTTGAACTCTGGAAGACAGGGCGGTGCGTGTTTGCATCTGTGACATTGATGAACACCTGTGCAGTGTCGTAACGGGTTCCGTCACTCGCAGTAATCGTCAGGACGTACTGCCTCTCCTGCTTGTAATCCAGGGGGAGGGCCAGAGTTATGAGACCACCACCACTCTGGCTGGTGATGGCATAGCGGTTCCTGGTGTTGCCACTGGAAATCTGATAGGTCACGACACTGTTGACGTCCCGGTCGATTGCCGTAACCGTGAGCACGCTGGAGCCAACGACAGCATCTTCGTTGATCTTGAGCGAGTAGATTTTTTCTGTGAACGTGGGCACATTGTCGTTCACATCAAGCACAGTTATGCTCACGCTGGCTGAAGATGACATCACTGGTATCCCGTGGTCTCTAGCCTCCACCCCAAAGGTGTAGTAGTCTGTGGTCTCTCTGTCAAGCTCTTCACTCACTGTAATCCAGCCAGTGCTGTTGTTGATGGTGAAAGGAAAACCAGGTGTAATGTCCGTTAATCTGTATTCCAAGCGGGCATTTTCTCCAGAATCTGCATCAATTGCTTGAATGTGGATCACAGAGTAACCGATGGCAACATTTTCCAATACTGTAGACTGGAAAGGTGTGCTGACAAACATGGGGGCATTGTCATTCACATCCACCACTTGCACCAAAACTATCCCTGTGCCATTTATGAGAGGAGGCCTCCCGCCATCTTGAGCCTTTATGCGTAGATTATATTCCCGAATCATCTCGTAGTCAAGAGGATTGATGACATCGATTGCTCCGGTGGGGGAGTGGATGTAAAACTGTCCCTTAATATTGCCACTGATAATGCTATAATGAACTTTGGCGTTGTTGCCCTCATCCTTGTCTGTTGCTTCCACCTGGATGACTTTAGTGTTGACAGCCACATTTTCTGGGACCTGCACAACGTACTTCTTCTCACTGAACTGTGGGTAGTTGTCATTCTCATCCTCCACTGAGATGTTGACAGTGGCAGTGGCGCTGCGGGGGCCTGGGTCTTTGCCCTGATCATTGGCTTCAACAATCAGCTGGTACTTGGCCTGCATCTCCCTGTCTGGCCGCTCTCTGATTCTCACCAGGCCATTCCGGGGGTCAATTTCAAACACAGAGTTAACTCCTTCATCGTTCACAATTTTGTAAATCATGTTGGCATTGGAGGGAGCATCCCCATCAGTCGCCCGGATTGTCATCACTTCAAACCCCACTTCGACATTTTCCCGGATGCTAACACGATACTCGTTTTGCTCAAACACAGGGCTGTGGTCATTAGTGTCACTCACAGTGACAGTGAGGTAGGAGGTAGCAGATCTTTCAGGAGAGCCGTTGTCCGTGACAGTGACTTTGAAGACATGGGTGTCCTTGATTTCTCTGTCCAATGACTGGACAGTTGTGATGCTTCCAGTCTGAGAGTCAATGCTAAAAAAGTCATTGGACCTGCTGTCAAACAGGGCTTCCATGCTGTACTCCAGTCTCCCTGCCTCTCCATCATCGGGGTCAGTTGCTTTTAGAGTGATGACCCGTGTGCCAGCAGGCTCATTTTCGGGCACAGACACCTGATAGTTGGGAAGCTGGAACTGTGGGGATGTATTTACTTGTCGCTTGCCCCTGTACGCAAATTTGCCGGGCATCCCCTCTGTGGCATGTTTCTTAGGCACTTTTACCAGAGCCAGAGTCATCTGCAGAGAGAGCCTGCCCCCCGGGGAGCCATGCAATGTACAGTGCAGATTCACCTCTGCTTGTTCGCTGTGCTCAAGACACAAGTCGGTGTCCAGCAACAAATCCCCAGACATCAATAGAGCGCTCAAGTCTTTTCCAACACACACGCTGTTTGAGAAGGAGGTGTTCCGCATGAAAGAAGGCAAAAGGCTGTTTACACTCAGAAGCAAATTACCTGCAGGTAGGCAGGAAGTTGCCCCCAGTTTCAAGAGACGTTTGATGTGGATATCTGACTCACCGGGCGCCTTCTTTCTCCTGTATTTAATAAAACAGTCCTGGCCGTGGACAAACACGTTAAACTGTGTCCGAATGATGTCCCCCGACGTCGAGGAACCTGCTCGGAAAAAAACGGGAGCCGGGTTCCGCGGCGTACGCGCACAGTGAACTTTGCGAGCCAACCGGATAACTCCGTCGCGACTCCCTACTTGGAAAAAGTTATGAACGCCCGGCGCGGATAAAGTCCTGTCAACGTCGTAAGTCCAACCGGTTCCGAGCGACAGGTTCGCCAGCAGCGTCCCGGGCTGTAAAGTCTCCGAAAGGTGCATCTCCAAACATCCCGCAAGCGGCACGCAGAGCAGGACCCAAGTCCAGAACATCGGCAACTCCATGCTTTTTAAACAAAAATAGTCATTCAAAACAAAACAAAACAAGTAACTCCAGCTCAACTTCAGCGAAACGGCATCAACTCTCTCTCTGCCAGCACCGCGTTCCACTTTTATCCCTCATGGCGGAGTTTTAACGAGGAAAAAGACGCACCGCATCCATCGTGTTGGGTGTGCACGAACGGCGCGCAGCGGCTGCATTCAGCCACGGCCAGTTTGAAATGAGCACAAAATGGCTCCGTGCCTGTGCGCCTCCTCCTCCTCCGTCTCCTTCTCCTCTCGTCCTCGGGGACTTGTTACCATAAAACCTGCTGCGCTGCCTCTCCACCCCCCTCCCCACTCAGGGACGCCTTCACAGGAGGAGGGTGAGGCTCCTTTATGTTTTTTTCTCATGGAGATTTAGGAAGTGGTCCTGACCGGGTGACCAATGCGCGCAATAGCATTGTTATGACAATAAGGGTGAGAGTTGGGTGAATTTCCTCCACGCGCGCCTACAGTGTCGCTCACTCTTCACGGGAGTTGTGCGAGTCAAATAATAACAAATAAATAATAGTGATGAGGTCAGAGCTGGATAGAATTCTCTAAGTGTTTCCATAGTCTCCTTGCCGTTTGCTGGGAAAATGTTATACATTTGTAAAAATTTAAGAAAAGCCAACACCAGAAAATAGAATTATCAACTTTTGAGTTGTACAAACTTTCTCTCTCTCTCTCCCTCATAGAAATGTTTGGAGGTTGCACAGGTCTGTACAATTAGGGTAGGGTGATAACTTTAGAAATTTTGTAGTTGCTTTCTGACAAACTTTCAAATTTAAAATAACTTCAGAATGATCTGAATAGATGGCTTGAAGCCGTTTTGTTTTAATCTACGACCTTTTCTAGGATCCTCGTGTTACTGCGTTCTTTGATCATTTATGTTGCGTGCACTCTCACTTTTTACCCCCAAGGAAACCGGTTTGAAGTTGTCAGGCGGCTCAAATGAAACTCGAACTAAAGAGTAAACAAACGCGTCTCTCAGTAGAAGGTAATATGATAAAGGTAATACGAGCTTGAATTAAAAAGGAGAAAAGAAAGAGAAAAAAACCTGCGCCTGATTCCCCTCACTCCCTTCATCAGGATACATCGTACGGTTTTGGAGCAGGACAAAATTGTTCAAGACGGAACAGGTTCACCCTGGGAGGTCAAATTGTATAATGGCGCCCCCATGCGTCTAAACGTGTATAGAAACCGATGAACGTTTACCAAGTTGAAAAGGTTAATTGCATCGATCCCATAATAATGCGTGCAAAATTAACCCAAAATACGCACAGACAGCATAAATTGACACAATATTTTTGTAACAGTTTACCGACATTTAATAATATGGTAATACGTGAGATTTCTGTTCCAAAGCAATGCATTGAGCAATGACTAAAAAAATAATTTCCACAACTTTCAAATTTTTTTGTGTGCCTGCATAGGGAATGTGGCTGGCATGAACATCAAATAAACAGCCTTTTTACAATTTACACTGAAGGGAGAACATAAAACAACTCGTAAAATGAGGAAAGAGAACATTTTTAATATATTTACAAAATATATATGTGGAGTTCAGAATACAGGACGACACTAAAAACTATTATGATTATTATCATTATTATTATTATTATTATTATTATTATTATTATTATTATTATTATTATTATTAAAAATAAGGCTGATTATTTATTTGCAGTATACTGAATTGCCACTCATAGGTAAGAAGTAAGTCTACCATGTGGATATCAAACGCGAAGTTCAGGTCACAATATCACACTTTTACTGTTAAAATCTGCTGCATAAATCTTTCAGCCTTTTATTAGGTTTTTCTGGTGGTGCACTGTTAAAAGATAAGCACAGGACATGCACCAGTCCAACAAATTAAAACATTCCGTTTGTGACAACTGGGTTAAATCCATCTGCTAGAAAATATCTTTGACACACACTCTGTTTTGACTTGAATATTTTTTGCAGTTCAAAGCCTAGTTTGTAAGATTTAGTAGGATCAATGGGTAACAAATCTTTTTGCAAAAGAATTGTTATTTCTCAAAATAGTGTTACACATGTGGCATTATTAATTGCGAGCCTCCAGCCAATGTTTTTTTTTGATGTATCATTTCCTTGAAAGAGGGTAAATCTGGGTAAATATCAGGTAACTCTGAGCAGATCCAAATTCTGGGCTTGCATAGAAATGTTTTGTACCTCCTCGAGATCTAATCACGGTTTACACTGACAAATGTCTTTGTAAACAGTGAATGACAACGTTACAGATAGAAACCTCACATATCTTTATACTCTACATACAACTTTATTTTATAATCCATTCCTTGACAAGAGATCCTTGTAAATGTTACAGGTCCAATCTTCCACAAATTGTTTACCAGTACTCCAAGTATCTCAAACTATAAAACAGTACAACAGTACTCAACTTATTGTTGAGGCTTGAAAACCAACAATCATCCAAGACGTCCTCCCCAGAGCAGAATCTAACTCCAGTTTATCTTAACGAGCAACATGCTCGACATAAGCTACCAGCTCGAGCTTGTTTTCCGCTTTGCTGAGGGGCTGTGCGGTTACCTCAGCTGGCTGATTCAGGGCTCTGCGGCTCTTTGTTCTGTGCGGCCGCTAGCAGACGCTCCCTTCCTCTCTGGAGTGTGTATTCGCTGGGCCCCAGCTGAATGATCTTCCCACTACCCAGACATTCATCTCCTTTGTAGAGCACAGCAAACTGAAAACAAATAAATAAATAAATAAACATCACAAAAAAATACTAAATACTACAATTTAATTTTTGTTCTCATCACAGACTGGCCATTACCTGTCCGGGCGTAAGAGCTCTGATTGGCTGAGACAGGGAGATCCACACGGAGCCATCAATATTTAGCGTCACAGTGCATGGAGCTAAACACACACACAGAGGGGCAATGTTTTCTTGTTGACTTTCAATTATTGCCGTTGGTTGATGTGCACGCCTTAACAGTCAAGCCAAGCTCACTTAGAGGCATCTGGTGAATGAAGCGGAAATGGCACTCCATCATCTGGGTCCTGACCAGGTCAGGTGGAGGGTCAACCGCGACCCAGTGGAAACGGTCGGTCCGCACCGTATCACGGAAGAGAGCTGGGTGGTTGGTCGTCGGTGCCTGAACCACGAGGGACATGAAGAACAGAGTGAGAAGAGAAGTTGCAGGTGAACACAGAGCCACGGGGTCTCAGCAGACATCTACACTGTTAAAATAGTGAGATGCTTTGGGAATAACAAACCCTGAGTAACCAGTGAAGTGAAAGCTGTGCTCAACAGGAAAAAAAGCATTCAAAAATAAAAATCCTGAGGAGATCACAGAGGGAGCTGAAAGATTGCATTAAGGCGCCCAAGGACTCCTACAGGAGGAAGCTAGAGAGGAAGCTGCAGGCCAATGATATGGAAGGGGATGAGGACCATCATGGGCTGCATGTCAGTCAGCACGGCTGTCGAGGGGAGCAGGGTGAGAGCAAACGAACTGAACACCTTCCTCAACCGGTTTGACTCTACAACTCACCTCACTGCACCAGCTCTCCCATCCTGCCCACCCCTGTCTGGCTATTCTGATTCTGATTCGGATTCCTGGTACCTGGGGTTGCAGCTGGATGACAAGCTTGACTGGTCAGTTAACACTGTTATGTTGACAAAAAAAATGTGCAGAGCAGGCTTTATTTCCTGAGGAGACTGGCACCCTTCAACGTCTACAGAAGAATGGTGCTGATGTTCTACCAGTCAGTGGTTTCCAGCGCCCTCTTCTATGGGGTGGTGTGTTGGGGGGGCAGCACCAAACAGAAAGACACACAGAAGGTGGACAAGCTCATCAAGAAGGCCACCTCTGTTATTGGTGCAGAGCAGGACTCTGTTGCGACGGTGGCAGAGAAGAGAGCACTGGGCAAACTGCTCGCCATCATGGACAACAGCAGCCACCCACTGCACGAGCTGGTGATGGGGCAGAGCAGCTTGTTCAGTGACAGGCTGAGAGGCTTGGGGGGTGGAGATGAGTTGGGGGCGGGCAGATGGACCGACACCTACCTTGGCTTTTTAGGATATCCATTATTTATTCTTTTATACTGTATTTTATTCTTGTATACTGTTCTGATGCACTTTATGTTACTGTGATGCAGCTGAGAATCTAAATTTCCTATAGGATTAATAAAGTATTAATCAATCAAGCTATCAATCAATCTATCTATCTATCTATCTATCCAATGGCTTGCTCACCACAAACACATCCCCAGTTGCGACATCTTTGTCCACCACAAACAGGGCGTCTCTCTGGCCTCCGATCCTCGCCCTCTGGCCCAGAGTCAGGGTGAACCAGCCTGAGTAGACAGAAACACGGCAGTGGCGTGATAAATGAGGAACAGCAAGAACAACTTTAAAATCACTCACATCCACGTGGTGGGACCACGTTTTGTCTCATTACGTGGTGCATCAGATTAGTGCGTTCTGTATTCAGACCTTAGATGAACACATTATGTTTGCGTGACAGATAACTCATGACAAACTATGCACTGAGCACACACCAAACGCACCTTTGTGTGTTCCCACCACTGTCCCATCCTCAATGGAGACAACGTTTCCTGGTTTAGGTTCTAGATACTGGAAACATATACAATTTAACTGTACATTTGCAGAAATGATTGGTTACAAAAAGTAGAAAACATTTAAATTAATTTATTTATAACACAATATTTCTTCGTACTTCTAAAATAAAGTTTTCAAAGTTCCGCTGTCCAATAAAGCAGATGCCCATACTCTGAAAAAAAAGAGCATTTGAAAACATAGTGTGAGAAAATACGATTATTCTCATGCTGTTTAAAATCTAATGAAAACGGATGATATGATAGGTTGATATGTCTGCGCAGGGCTACCTCTTTCCTCTTCAACACATGGTGGAATCCAGCCTCAGCTGCAATTTTCTTCACAAAGTCTTTGGTAAGTCCGGCCAGTGGGAACATGGTTTGTCGCAAGGCGTCCTGGGAGATCTGACTGAGGAAGAAGGTTTGGTCTTTGAGGTGATCCGCCGCTTTGTGCAATCTCACCGCTGAGCATTAAAAAAAAAGAGAGAGAAAAAAAACACAGGAAGAAGAGACTGTCATGCCAGACTCAGAAGAGGGATTTGATAAACTGTTTGATGGGTCATACATACAATTTCTCTTCTCAAATCTGTCTCTGAACAGAATGGACGGTCTAACTGTTTGCGACTGCTGGAAAACCTCTTCATCTTCTTGCGACGTCCTGGCGTAGTGGCCAGTGGCCATGGCGTCGGCGCCTTGGTCAATGACAGCAATGAATAAACCAACACGACAGGGTGGAAAGCAAGTGAATAGCTAATGTGTGTCAATATCACCTACCCAGCGTGTGGATGGCATATTTATGGAAATGGTTGAATTTGATGTGCTTGTTGCACAGTATGTCTGGATTTGGTGTCCTGCCTCTCGAATATTCCTTTAACAGGTTACTGGAGGAGTAAGAAAGATGTTGGATGAAGACTAAACAGCAAAGACTCAGTTATGTTCCAGTCATGTCACATGAGTGGCATGGTCTGCCCACAATAGCAAATGAGATTTGACGATGAAGGACTTCAGGAATTAACATCTCTCGAGGATGATTAATTGACAGTTAGGTACCAAGATCTGGACAATTTAGCTCATACTGGACAAAAGAGCTGAAATCTGGCACTTATGATCACTTTCGGACCAGAATGTGACGTTTAAAGATCAGCTTCCAAATTACCTAAAAACATCGTGCCAGTACTCTTTGACATAGGAAACCTGGTTAAAGGGGATGTCTAGGCTCTGGCACACTCTGTAGGCGTCCTCGCAGTCCTTCTCGGCGTTGCACACCCCACTCTCGTCCAGCGAGTCCCAGTTCTTCATGAACACACCGGTCACATAGTAGCCTGCACGGGGGGAGTTGGGCGACAGTGTTGATTGAACTCGACGCTAACACAATGAACAAAACTTACCCGTCCGTTTTTAGTGTTTCATTTTGAAATAGAAAAACAAAAGCCGCGTTTTTCACTCACTCGGCACTATGGTGTTGCTTGTTCAATCATGATTGAGGTCTGTCAGATATGTCAGGAAGTTTTTCTCACCTCTCCTCTTTAGCAGCAATGCGGCGACGGAGCTGTCAACGCCGCCAGACATGGCGCACACCACGTGTCTGGCCAAACCCATGTCTAAAATAAGCGCTTGTTTCAATACTCAGAACTTTTGGAAACTATAAATGTGAAATAATCGCTGCCAATCCCCACTAGAGGGGGCGGTCATGTTGCGGTCCGTAGTAGAATACTGCCCGTCTAGAAACACACTCCAAAAAGGAACTGTAATTACAGTGGGGACCGCAAAAAGTGTAACACTGAACGTCCACGGATTTCTGCTCTCGGAAGAACGGTTGCAAACAAGGTAATTAAAAAATCTATCTATATATATATATATATATATATATATATAAAAAAAAATAGATTACCCAAATAATTGTTTTAAGGTCTTTGTGAATTATGTATTTAATCGTTTTTGAAAACGTGTTTAAAGTTTTTTTTTCCCTCACCTCTGCCCCCATAAGTTACTTTACACGGACGATCACATGTCCACTATCAGCATATACGTTTTAACATATAGTATAACTCAAGCTTAAAATCTACAATTTGACAGATGACATTACATTGGCAATATGCTCTACAGAAATAAAAACAAAATACGTCCATACTTCTAATCTAAAGTGCAGAGCAAATCTTATAATGTGTTTTTATTTATTTCCATACACAGATGGGTGAGGTGTCTGCAGACGCCGTCACTCTGGACCTGCTGAGAGAAGCTACGGAGACAGTGAGGCGCAGCCCCCTGGGAGTCATCAAGACTCCCATGATCCTCTGGTCCCAGACAACCCTGCCTCTCAACATCCATTGCCACATCCACATCAAGCTGGAAAACATGCAGCGCACTGGTCAGTGAGGGAATCAAAACACCTTTGTGTCACAAAATAAGCTTTGGCCGTTAATGGCTCATCGTTTACATTTGATTGGCAGGGTCCTTTAAGATCAGAGGGGTGGCCAATCAGTTTGCCCGAGACAAAGCGGTGGTCACTTTGTCACCATGTCTGCTGGGAACTACGGAAAGTCTTTTGCTTATGCTTCCAAATACTATGGGTCAAAGGGCATGGTGGTGATGCCAGAAACTGCACCGGTTTCCAGATCTGTCCTCATACAGGTCAGTAGACATCAATAACTTTTATTCACTTCACCTTCTAATAAAAGTTTTATAACTGTCTTTTAGAGTTTCGGGGTGGAAGTTGAGCGGGTTCCGACTTCCTGTCTTCTGGATGTCGTAAACCGCTGCGTTGAGAAGGAAAACATGACCTTCCTGCACTCCTATGATGATTTGGATTTAATCGCAGGACATGCCAGGTGCACAAAGGACATATGATGCTTTTGAGTGTTCGATTCTAATTGAAAAGCTGATTATTATGCAAGACAACAACGTATGTGAATGTCCAGTTTAGGCATTGAGGTGCTCGAGGCGGTGCCGAAACCTGATGTAGTGGTGGTTTGCTGTGGTGGTGGGGGCCTGCTGGCTGGCGTGGCAGCTGCCATCAAGCTGTCGGGATGCGAAAAGACTAGAATCTATGGCGTGGAGCCAGAAGGAGGTAAAAGCAGCACGGTAACATCACCTCAATTCACAGGAGGAGCTTCAACAGTCGCATGTGTGACTGTCAACATTGGATTTGTTGTGACGCTTTGCTTCTTTTTGACACCCAGCATGCACCATGTACCGAAGCTTCATTGAGAAGAAGCCTGTGGGCATGGACGCTAAGAGCGTAGCCTCAGGACTAGCACCTCCCTTTGCAGGTACCATTCCAGCTGTGTGCGTTCTTTGTTTCTCATTCTAACCAATAACAATTCAAATGAAAACACAATGACTGCCCTTGAACAGGAATTTGATTCACAGTAAGTCATTAAAACACAGAACAAGTTTGTTTGCGGAAGTTTCAATATCATTTCTCTCAATTGTACTCCTTTCGCGCTAATATAGTTTTGTTTTTTTCTCAATTCCTCTCAGGCACTCTTCCCTTTGACTTGTGTCGCCGTTACGTGGAGGGTATTGTGCTTATAAACGACGAAGAAATCAAGGCAGCTGTGTCCAACCTCTACAGGTCTGGACTTGTGGTGGAGCCATCTGGTTCTGCCGCATTTGCTGCCATCATCGGCAACAAGATACCTGATTTGGAAGGGAAACAAGTGGTGTGCATCCTGAGCGGAGGCAACATCGGGAAAGACGAGCTGGCTAACCTTCCAGACTAACACGTAGATACCTCAGTGCTGTGACCTTTCCAACACAACTTTTAAAATGTACTTGTACTGTGTGAATGGACTAACATACTGTGAAGAAGAAAACATAGTTTCACTACCTCATCCTGATGATTTAATAAATAAAGACAAAAGGTTTTAGACAACAACTGCCCCAAATGTGTGTTTTTTTCATATATATATATATATGTGTGTGTGTGTATATACATATATATATACCTGCCAAGATGCCAAGATGGAGATGGAAGACTGAGTAACAGAGGGAATAATTCCATCCATCCATCTTCTATACCCGCTTATTCCAATTCAGGGTCACGGGGGTCTGCTGGAGCCTATCCCAGCAGACCCCCAAACTCCACACAGAAAGGTCCCAGGCCCGGGCCCCGGAATTGAACCCACGACCTTCTTGCTGTGAGGCAGCAGCGCTAACCACTGCGCCACCGTGTCGCCCAGAGGGAATAATTGATTAAGAAATTGAAAGTCATTTTTCAACACTGTTTCATGTAAACAGAAAGAGAAGGGTGCTTAGAAGTACATCAGAGAGAAGACCAAAATTATGTTTTCAAAAAAAACTGACTGGTTGATTATTTGAGTAGGTATGGAAAGCACAAAAGGCTTTGGCACAAGTTGGTGATGGAAAAAAAACAACACAGCAGATCCATAACTTATTTACAAAGGTAATTTCTTGCTTCTGTATTTACATGACATCTTTGGTAGCCATTCGATACAACTGCATCCAGCAAAGTTCCAGTCCTGTCCTCCTGTGGGGTGATCTTATACAGATAGAATAGACAGAAAATAGCATCAGAAGGGAGATCAAACTGATTTTGTGAAAACAGTGACCTGACAACAGGCAGGGGGACACATTTCCACACAAGTGAGTCATAAAATGAGGTACCTTTTTGATCTTCTCCAGGTCTGTCAATAAGGACAGATCTTCCACTGGAACCTGCCTTCCGTTCACCATGGCCATGATATCTGACACAAGCTACATGTCATCTTTGTCGACCAGCACCACCAGGACAGAGTTGTCGCCATC
The DNA here is from genome assembly GCA_009823395.1 of Thamnaconus septentrionalis. NCBI lineage: Eukaryota > Metazoa > Chordata > Actinopteri > Tetraodontiformes > Monacanthidae > Thamnaconus > Thamnaconus septentrionalis. Next base: position 1,000,171 of record CM020502.1, on the reverse strand, counting down.
AGAGATCCTAAACCTTTTAAACGCCTCCGAGATCTGTGTCACAAAGGAAAACAGTATTGAAATATAAGAAAATGTATAAAAATAAATCTTGAAAAATAGAAAACTGAGGAATAGTAATTGGGGTTCTTACGTTGTTAGTTGCTGAGAGGTTGAATATTATTAATTATTTCTAAAAAAAAAAAAAAAAAAAAAAAAAAAGACATTTCAATTTCCCGTTTTTCTGCATGTTTTGTTGGCAGCTACCAGCACTTGAAAGGGGTTCACCGCCACCTGTGAGCGCCAAAATACAAAGTTGAAGTATATGCACTTTATTTTGAAATGCCACATCAGAATTTTCTGAAAATGAGTTATTTAGCATACCGGTGTGGTGTACTAGCGGCTTGCAGTGGAATTATGTAGTGAATATGAGGAATTTCTCGGAAATATTAATCTGAATCCCAGTACAGTACAATCACAGAGTCGATTTTTGGATTAACTTTATTTTGAAATGCTACATCAGAATTTCTGAAATTGGGTTTGGAGCATCCTGGGGTGTTGTACTGGAAGAATGAACTAACAACGAATTTTCCAAAAATATATCGACCGCTTTTGTCGAACTGTTGGTTGGCTTGACCGCAGTGCTGATAGAGGTTTGCCAAAGCTGAATGAAAATATCTCACCATCGTTGCAAGGCGCCGCGTATTTTAGCAGTTCTGCGGCGTTTTTCATATCCAGGAAAAGTATTTGTGTCACTTTGTGGTCGTGAAAAAGCTCTTGTGTGTGTGTTAAAAACATGATGACTGAATGTGGAGTGAAGCTACTCGGAAACGCAAATACACCGGCGCTACACGTGAATGTCGTCCGTTCAGGTGGCGGAAATAAAATACGGTGGTATCACATGGAAATACAGTTCCTCCTTCGGGGCGGGGGGGGGTTTGAGGGGAAAATAGGAAAATTGCACTTTTATCATTTAGGTGCGCGCTTTACATAAAATTCAATATGATATTGTTTTCAGGAAACTGGAATTACACGTCAAGAATTGAATGACAATCAGCGTTTTCCGATCGAGAGTATTTCTCCGCCGGACCGCCAGCTGTCAAACGTCTCTTCCGGTTTACCAGGGATCGAGCAAGTCGGTTTTATTTGCGCCTTGCGACATCATTCTGGGTGCAAAGCAAACAAAAAAAAAAAACAGCTGCGGTCGGTATGCAGTTTAGAAGTCACTATTTCAGTTAGCTTCGCAACTGCTTTTACCCTCACGTCGGAGTCAGTTGCCTGTCATGGAGAAATTCGAAGGCTATATTTTCACCGCCCTCTGCAGCACCAACTTTTTGGTGTCTTGCCTGCTCTTCTCCAGAGTGACCCGAGAGCAGAGGGCTCCCTACATGGACGAGATCTTTCACGTTCCGCAAGCTCAGAAATACTGCCATGGGAGATTCAACGAGGTGAGAAGGGAGGGGGCGTAAGAAGCAGCGTTAGCCGTAACACGCACCTCTGCTGTTGTTGTCCAACGGATTAAGGTTAGCTGACAGCTTTTGACGTTTAATCTCTTCGTTGGGCATGCAATATAGAACTGGCACTATTGGAGGGGTTATCCGCTGAAGAGGACTTGAGGCTGGCTGAAACTCAGTGCACGATTATCGTTGCTGCTCGTTTGAATTTTTGTCGGCGATGACGTTCTTTTCATGTTCAGTGCAGGACTGACATTTCCACCATTTACTTGTCCAGTAATGTGCTGCTACAACATACAAACTTGTTGTGTAGAAGGTTCGAAAGGAGGAGCAGCATACGGTCCTTTATGGAGTTTCATTAACGACTCAACACGGTCCCGAACATGTAGTACAACCAGTATAGCAACGGCATCAAGAGGAACTTCCCAATGTTCTCTTGCTCGTTCACAGCGCCACCCTTTGGCATAATGAAGTATTACTGAACACAACAAAACTCCCTAGAGATGAAAACGTGCATCCTTTTCTGCTATTGTTTTCTTCCAAAATGACCGTTCTGGAAATCATCTGCTTGTGACGTCATGAGCAGCACCCACCGCCCCCCAGCTAATTTTTTTTTCCCCCCCCCATCCTCTTAGGCCTTAGATTTGTTCCAGGAAGTAGTAGCAGTTTTAACGTGAAATAAAGTTGTTTTTCTGCAGGGGGGATGTAAACAGAGGGCAAAAGATGCGTTTTGTTTTTTTTCCTGAAGATGCGAGGAGTTCTTTAGTCAGTACCAACTCAAGTCAGGGATGAAAATAAAGATCAAGGTAGTTTAGCACTGTGTATATTTTTCAAGTTTCGACTGAAATGGACCTGATGACGTCACACTTGCGTCACCAGTCTGCATTTTTATTGACTTCTCCAAACTCCTCCACAGCAACAGGAAGTATTTGAGATCAGTTTGAACTGATTAGCAACCAGGACCAAAACAACTGAACTTGCCCGCTGTATTGTGAATGTAGAATATAACTAAAAAGTTTGCATATTTTTCTGTTCTTTTCTTTTTTTTCTCTATTTTGTTTTAACCTGTCGCTGGTTGCGCAGTGGGACCCGATGATCACCACGCTGCCGGGCCTCTACCTGGTCTCCGTGGGGATCATCAAGCCCGTGGTGCGGCTGGCCAACCTGACGGGGGCGGTGGTGTGCTCCACGGCCATGCTTCGCTTCATCAACCTGCTCTTCAACTGCGGCAACCTCTACCTCCTCTACCTGCTCGTCTGCAAGCTGCACCACCGGGAGAAGGTACCCGTCGATGAAAATGAAAATTTGAAAGAAAACAATGATATTTCCCTCACAGTTAATTATTTGTCCCTTTTTCACATTTTTTTTGCAGACGCGTACGACGTCTCGCCGCATTCTCTCCGCACTCTCCCTGTCCACCTTCCCCGTGCTCTATTTCTTCAACTTCCTCTACTACACGGATGTCGGCTCCACCTTCTTCATCCTCTTCGCCTACCTCATGACACTGTATGGCTGCCACAAGGCCTCTGCCTCCCTGGGCGTCTGTGCCATCCTCTTCCGCCAGACCAACGTGGTCTGGGTGGCGTTTTGCGCCGCCACAGTGGCGGCGGGCAGGATGGACGAGGCCTGGAAAGCGGAGCACGCCAAGAAGAGGGACGAAAGGCCGCCGCCGTCCCAGGTGCCGCTGTCCCTGGGCGGTGCGAAGAGGGTGCTGCTCTTTGTCCTGGACTTCCTGGCGCAGCCCACCCACGCTAAGGCTTTGCTGCTGGTGGCCTGGCCGTACGCGGCGGTTGGCGCTGGCTTCCTGGCGTTTGTGGCGCTCAACGGCAGCATCGTGGTGGGCGACAGCAAAAATCACGAGGCCGTGCTCCACTTCCCGCAGCTCTTCTATTTCTTCTCCTTCACACTGGTCTTCTCGCTGCCCGTCTCGCTGTGCCACCAGCGCGTCCTGCGCTTCCTGCACACCCTGAGGAGGCAGCCGCTCTTCTTCCTGCTGCTCACCGTCACCTCACTGCTCCTGGTGTGGAAGTGCACCCACGTCCACCAGTACCTGCTGGCCGACAATCGCCATTACACCTTCTACGTGTGGAAGCGGCTGGTGCAGCGGCACGAGCTGGCGCGCTTCGCCCTTGTGCCAGTGTACGTCTTCGCCGCGTGGAACTTCTTCGACTCGCTGAGGTCGCGCTCCCTCTTCTGGAGCCTGGGCTTCCTGGCGTGCCTGCTGGCCGCCACCGTGCCCCAGAAGCTGCTGGAGTTCCGGTACTTTATCGTCCCCTACCTGATGTACCGCCTCCACGTGCCCCTCCCCTCCCTGCCAAGACTGGCCCTGGAGCTACTGCTCTACACAGCAGTCAACGCCGCCACCCTTTATATCTTCATTACCAAGACGTTCCAGTGGCCCAACAGCTCGGACATGCAGAGGTTCATGTGGTGAGCAGGGCCGAAGGAGGAGAGCGGTCGATATTGTGGTTCAGAATTTTTTTCCCTTTTCTTTTCCCCCAAACAGCGTTGTCTGACAGTGCTCGGTTTTGTACAAAGCAGTTGACATGGCTCATGCTGAGAGGCAATATTGTCAAGTTTGTGAAATATACTAAACAAGTGAAACTCGAAAAGCCCTGGAATCACTTTGCAAACAGGTTTGACTGTAATCACGACAGTGAATTTCGCGACAGTGCAATAAAAAAAAAAAATCACCCAAACGGTTCAAAAGAATTCCTTGTTTGAGGATTTTCTCAACAACAATGAAAAATGCATTAAACATTCTGTTTCTGTAATTTTGAGATCTTTTCAATTCCTAACATTTTTTTTTTTAAAAGGAAACTTTGTCGCACTCAAAGAGAACATAAACAAAGCAGCTACGCAGGCACGGCCTCAGAGGGCAGAATGAACAGCGCCCTCTGTGACAGCACAAACGGCTGGTTTGCATTACAGGGAAATTGGTGGACAATGGTGATGGTTGATAATGTCATGGAATAATGTAAATAATGTGAAATATAATCTGGTATAAATGGAAAATAACTTTTAAGTAAACTGTTGAAATATTGCTCCTCATCCTCCTCTGACGCCAACAAAGAGGCTCTGTGTGGGTTTTTTTTGTTTCAAAGAATTTTATACTTGTGTGTATTTTATAATACAATGTGCTGATCTGTTAAAATGATAAGGACAAAACTGTTTACAGAGACTTGAGAGAGAATTCTGATTTCTAGAGACCAAACATGACGGCCATGTTGCAAACATTTATTTTTAGTTTTAAATTTGGTTTTGTAATGGCGGAGGGGCATCTTTACACTGACTGGACTAAATGTGACTTTTCTACCCTGATAAGCCATAAAAGATAAAAGTGATTCAGAAAAATCCCATTCCTGACTGATTATTATGTGTCAATAAATCAGTGTTTGTTCACTTGAGGGTGGGTAGTCTTTTACTCCTTCTTGTACGGACTCCCCCTTTTTTTGTATCCCCTTTTTTTCTGCCATCGTTGGTCCACTTTCAGTGTAAATACAGGGATCTTAGTTCACGTGATTCCGTGCAGCAGCGCAGTTACAGAACCTTTTGTCACTGACTGCCTTCGTTCAGTCCAGTTTGAGTGTTTGTCCACGTCTCGTGTCGCAACTGTCATTTCCCTCCATGTCTTTTGCTGCTGTCCTGGTGATACAAACATGTCTAATTTTGATTAAAGATACATGCACAGCTTCAAGACTGAGTTTATTTCCTTCAAATTTTTTATGCTGGCACCACAAGACAAAGACGATTAAAGAAGGTAAAAGATGCCTTCAACTAATGTATCAGCTGTATTGATAGAGACAGACTGAGCAAATTCAGAAACGAGTTCCACAGTCAGTCTCTAGGGGGAGCTGAAAGGCATGACACATATTTCCCTGACCAGCAGAAGCGCTTTCGGTTGTCATAAATTTAACGCGTCCATTTGATAAAAAAAAAAAATAATTAGAAACTAAACGTTTACCATGACCGGAAATTACAGAAGCGCATTGCATTCACAGGATAAAAAATGGGTACCTTAACTCATAATTACGTGATCAGGATCTCATAGTTCGAGAAAAGACCTCGTAATAACGAGAAAAAACCTCACATGAGTTAAAAAAAAAAATAAAAACAAAAGAAATAAAAAAACAAAACAAAAAAGAAACGTCTGTAAATACTTTCTAATCAGTGGACAATGATGGCGCTATCGCAGTGAATCTGCTATAATTACCTTCTCGGTTTGAGACACTGGGAAATACTTGCATTTCTTAAAACTGAGGATGGTATTAATAGTAGTATGTCAACACTGCATGCGCAGGTACGTAAGCGCATTGTGAGATCCTAATCTCATAATTACGAGATCTGATCTCATAAATACGCAATATTTTCTCCTAATTACAAGAAAAAGTGCCTAATTAATTAATTAATTAATTAATTAATTAAATTAATTTTCATCCAGTGATACAATTCGCTTCCGTAGAAAATAAAAACTACAAAAGAATTAACAGAGCTATCTGAGCAAAGTGGCTAAATCTGCTGGGAACTATGGGAAGACTTTTGCTTGTGCTTCCAAATACTATGGGTCAAAGGGCATGGTGGTGATGCCAGAAACTGCACCGGTTTCCAGATCTGTCCTCATACAGGTCAGTAGACATCAATAACTTTTAATCACTTCACCTTCTAATAAAAGTTTTATAACTGTCTTTTAGAGTTTCGGGGTGGAAGTTGAACGGGTTCCGACTTCCTGTCTTCTGGATGTCGTAAACCGCTGCGTTGAGAAGGAAAACATGACCTTCCTGCACTCCTATGATGATTTGGATTTAATCGCAGGACATGCCAGGTGCACAAAGGACATATGATGCTTTTGAGTGTTCGATTCTAATTGAAAAGCTGATTATTATGCAAGACAGCAACGTATGTGAATGTCCAGTTTAGGCATTGAGGTGCTCGAGGCGGTGCCGAAACCTAATGTAGTGGTGGTTTGCTGTGGTGGTGGGGGCCTGCTGGCTGGCGTGGCAGCTGCCATCAAGCTGTCGGGATGCGAAAAGACCAGAATTTACGGCGTGGAGCCAGAAAGAGGTAAAAGCAGCACGGTAACAACACCTCAATTCACAGGAGGAGCTTCAACAGTCGCATGTGTGACTGTCAACATTGGGTTTGTTGTGACGCTTTGCTTCTTTTTGACACCCAGCATGCACCATGTACCGAAGCTTCATTGAGAAGAAGCCTGTGGGCATGGACACTAAGAGCGTAGCCTCAGGACTAGCACCTCCCTTTGCAGGTACCATTCCAGCTGTGTGCGTTCTTTGTTTCTCATTCTAACCAATAACAATTCAAATGAAAACATAATGACTGTCCTTGAACAGGATTTGGATTCACAGTAAGTCATAAAAACGCAAAAAAAAAGTTTGTTTGTGGAAGTTTGTTTCAAAATCGCTTCTCTCAACTGTACTTCTTCAGCGCTGATATAGTTTGTTTTTTTCCCCAAACAATTGCCACATTTTTTTATTATTATTGTTCTGGGTTGAGAGTTTATTATTATTATTATTATTATTATTATTATTATTATTATTATTATTATTATTATTATCAATTTAATAGTTAAAAGATACCAGATAAATAAAGTCCTGCCCCTTTCTCGTGACATGTGACTGACAGGATAGGGATTTCCAGTCACATTTTCTTTTATCCGTCCAGATGTCCCTTCTTCCTGGATGTCCGTCTGAAAAGCGTGTGACAGGAAGGGTGAGCTACTACTCAGAAATGTATATATTACAAAATGATATATTTGTCATGATCATCCCCGTGTGTGCAATTGATCATTAACAAAAAAACATTAAAAAAAAAAATAATAAAGACATGGAGGCAATGGAGGTGGGGGTGTTGAGTGCATATGTGCTTGTTTGGACACAGGACTTCTTTGTCCTTTGGGCTTTTTGGGCTTACCGTTCACCAAGTGTACAATTGACCAGTCATAAAGTCGTAAACTTTGTCTTGTGAAAGGAGGGCCATCTGAAGGAAAGACCAATGACCGTAACAATGACCATGATTGTTTCCATTTTGTCTCCTGCTGAAGAGAACATGGAAACAATCATGGGAAGGTCGGAGATGTTGAATGCGTATGTGCTTGTTTGGACACAGGACATCTTTGTCCCTTGAACTTATGCAGCGCCAGGTCCCAGGGTTTGCACCGTCCCCAAGTGTACAATTGACCATAAACAAAAAAACTCTGAAAAATATTATGATGAATAATATCAATTACGCATGTGAAAGAGACATGGCGGAAATGGAGGTGGGGGTGTTGAGTGCATGTATGCTTGTTTGGACACAGGACATCTTTGTCCCTTGAGCTTATGAGGCGCAATTAAGTAGTTGAAAAGTTGTAAAGTCATAAACTTTACTAAAACGTGTGACAGGAGGGCCAGCTGGAGGAATGAGCAATGACCATCTATTCATAATTTGAAGATAGTATTTCAAGGGTTATTGAGAGAGTTGGAGTCCAACCGAATGACATTATCCAAGTCAATCTACGTGTTGAAAGTGTGCAAGATGATGTCTCAATGAAGGTGAGCTATGGAGTCGGCAATGGTGTCAGAATTCCAGGATCTTTAAGACAGATTGATCCAGAGTAACATGTCTGTCTTCACAGACGGCTCACTCGAGCTAACTGATAGCAGCGTGGGGGTGGTAAGAGGCAGGTTGAATCGTGTCTTGCGAGTGAAATTATATAGAAAAAAGTCTGACATTTATTTGTTACAACCACTGACGAACAAACATGTTTTTGAGGTAATTTAGCATTACTGGCAATTCTTGATTTGACATTATCGGAGGCCATAACTGTTGGACACACAGAGGATACCAGTGTCAAAACAGACACTTTTTATGAAAAAACATGAAATATCTGTTGCACTGACTGTAAACAGGACGCGATACAAAAAGATGTATTGTACTGGGTGCAATAGATTCTGTTCAAACAGACTGTTACAACAGGCATCGTGAGTTAAAACTCCATCCAAATACCAAAAAGATGGTCAGCAATTGTCAGATCAATAAAAAAAATGCCCTCAATGTAAAATAATTTACTCCCAGCAAAGATTCTGAAAAGCATGTCTGCGCAGTCACATTGTGCATGAACCTAAAACCACGTTGCCGTCATTGCAGAGACAGAACAATGGCTTAGAGCAGAAACCCGGTGTTCACTCCACCAGTGTTCACCCTGTGGATCACAAAGTGCTGAATCATCCGTTGGAGAGGAGGATGAAGGTAAACATGTTTGTTACACGCACAAAAAAAAAACCAAAAAACAATCAAAAGTGTAGAAAAGATATATCAAAAGATGTTGGTCTTTTTTGATTTTGAGACGTGTGAAACCAGTGGGACACATCTTCCACAATCACTGGATAGGCCACGACAGATCTGGGAGGGGTCTGATCGTGTTGTAAAATTCCTCATGCATTACCATAAAAACAAACACAAGCATACAACTTTCATCTCACACTATGGGAAAGGGTTTAATCATCACATCTTTAGCCTAATAGCATAGTTGCCTAAGCCATATTTGAACGTTTACGGAAAACAAGAAAACACACATTTTTTCGCAAGCACATTGGTAAAGTTAGGCAGATAACACAATTTGGCCAAAAAAATGACTACGGCAATTATGCTATTAGGCTAACGATATCATTTTGAATGTTTATGTGGGGGAAGGTCTGTCACCATTTGTCATAGCTCAGAGGAGTAAAATAACTCTGATCACTGATAATGACTTTCAGTTCAAATATATTATGATTAGGGACCATGAGAGATGCTTTTCATGCTGGAAAGCTGAGGCAGAAGTGAGGGAAAGGAGGCAGTTGGAGCATGGTGGTGAAGGAGATAGGGCCAGAGGATACACACACTCACACACACACACTGGGGATAAGAAGAAAGGACACAGAAAAACAGCATTTCACACACGAACAGTCAAATGCACCCGACCTTCTGTATCCTTCTTTCACAGGCCCGAGGGACCCTCTCCCAGGACCTGCCTGTCTTCCCTCCTGCCTACCCTCCACCGCGAGAAACCAGCATACAACCCTGCATATTCCAATGCCAACGCCACACCGTCGCTCAGTTCGTCAGTCACAGCGCCAACAAGCATGTCAGCCACAAAGGAACCCCAACATAAAGCAGAAGAAGGGACACGTGCAAACGCAGAGGCCGCACCGACCCCGACGGCTCCTGCCCGCGAACCCGACAGCACATCGCACTCAGAAACCTACGAGGATCACTCCCCGACTGAAGAGGAAGTGAGGGAAGTGAGGAAGAAGCAGAAAGGTGTGAAAAAAGAAGACAAGGTGAAAAACGTTGAGTCGCCGCCACACACCAGATCACACACTGCCGCACAAACTCATCTGATGCCGATGGTTGAAGTGATGGGCCCGCAGGGCCAACCCTGCCACGTTTTTCGGCCATGGACAGAAGCAGACCTGCTGGGCAATCTGGCTTTCCTCCCGCCTCTTGAGGCAAGTGGGGAAAAGTTTGCTGAGGCCATCGGAGCTTTTTGCAAAGAGTTTTCTCCCACTTTTCCAGAGCTGAGGCGCCTCCTGTCCCAAAAAGTGGGGGCGGTTCGGTACGGCAAAATACAAGAGAAACTTGTGGAGGACGACAGAATGGTGACGCCCGGTTGGGATGACCCCGACAACCACGTCTACCGGCTCGCCGTCAGAGCTCTGGCTGATGACATCAGAGTCCAGTTTCCACGCAAGTGTGACACCTCCAAAGTGACCACTTGAAAGCAACTGCAAGGTGAGACTGCCGATAAATATCTCAATCGTCTAACTGAGGTTTTCAACGAGTTCTCAGGCATTGCGGCGCCAGCAGAGACTGGCGCTGTTGCCAGTGCATGGGAGCAGAGCCTCATCAGTGCCTTCAGACAAGGGTTGCTTCCCCCGATCGCCAAAGCAGTTACCAGAAGCTGCGTGTGAATCGAAGATGCCCGTCTGATTGAGGTTCGACGTCATGCAGCGCACGCTGAAAAGCTTCTGCAGGAGGCCAACGAAGCAGAGGAAAAGAAGATGAAACGCGACAACCACAAAGCCTCCCTCACCATGATGAAACACATTGCTGACATGACACGACGGCCCTACAAGAACACTGACAACCGGAGGAGGGCGACCAGTGGAGACAGGACGGCCGACAGAGGCACGTGCCACGTCTGCGGCCGAGTCGGCCACTGGGCCAGAGATTGCCCTGACAAAGGAAGACGACGCGGGCAAAACCCTGCCCACCGCGGCCTAGGAAGAGATCGCGAGGGCCAGACGAGAGGGCCCAGAGGGGGCCTGCAAGGAAGGCCCGAGGAGGATTCAGTCCAGAGTAGCTGAGGGGAGGAGGTGGAGAGGGGGGCACGGCATGGATCCAGTGAGATGGAGCCTCGGCCAACAGCGTTTTCGCAGGGAAGTGATGCACACACATGCACGCTACACGCTTCTTGCAATGAAGAAATGCTTCCTGTCCCCTCTACCCCCCAACCCCGCTGAAACATCTACTGATTCACATTGTGATGTTAATTCCTATTCTGACAAGGTTTTACGTTCTGATGTTTGTTCTCAGTCTGATGTTGAGGCACACACCGATATTGACGCAGTATCCGATGTTGATTTACATGATCGGATCTTGAGTACCATCGACAGGTTAGAACGTCTCGACACTCCCTCCCCACCCCACGCAATGTACAACAAAGCTCCTTTTCAGAAACTGCCAAGTGTCACGCTTAGGGTCATGAATAAGGATATTACATTTTTAGCCGACAGCGGAGCAAGATTGTCGCATTTTGGCAGTGTATGGAAGCGGATGATCCACTTGGTAAGGAGGGTTCTGAGCTCAGTCCTGTGTCAGCAAATTTTAGATGAGGGTTAGTACTGAGTACAGTATTGTGAAGCCTGAAGCTATTTTAAATGATCGACCACTGACCAAGCTTTCAGATGATCCTCATGATTTGGAACCGCTCACACCTAATCACATACTTCTGCTCAGAGGAAAGCCTGCACTTCCCCCTGGATTTTTTAAGCCAGAGGATCAGTATGGAAGGAGGAGATGGAAACAGGTGCAATACCTTGCCAACCTTTTTTTTTGGAAAAGATGGATTCGAGAATATTTACCCTTGCTTCGGGAGAGGCAGAAATGGAATGTGAAGAAGAAAAATCTTACTGTTGGAGACATTGTGACCATTATGGATCAGTCAGCACCCCGAGGGTCCTGGCCCTTGGGAAGAGTCTTAGAAGTGTTTCCTGATAGTCATGGTTTAGTGAGATCTGTCACGTTGAAAACTAAGTCCAATGTTATCGAGAGACCAGTATCAAAACTCTGTGTGGTGTATGGGGTCTAACCTTGTATTTGTCTCCTGTTGTGATATGTTGAGAATTGTCATGTTGATTTACATGTCAATTAGGGGCCGGTGTGTAGGAGCCAAATTTATGTTTGAATGTGCGCATGTTGTTATTTTAAATGTCCACTAGATGTCACTTTAAGCACAAAGCATATAATGAGTTGAGGAAGTGATGTCAGCAGGTGTGTTGGCCCGGGAAGGGCAAAAGGTTTTGACCGCAGGTAGCGGGGAGAGAGACTTTTTGTATTTTGGAATTATTGTGTTACACTGGAATAAAGGATTTTTCTTTTAAACGGTGGACTCTCAACTCTTCTTGCAAGGAGCCATGCTTTGGGCTGGCTGTTACAGGGACGTTATTGGAGTGTGTGCAAAAATCTTGGAAGAGGGTCTGGGGGTCCAGCAGCTAACGCGGACAACCACGGCCCACCTCCCATCGTAATGGGAGGGAGCTTCCCTGCAACACCATCAACGTCCGCTAAAAGGAGTGGTTCATATTTGGGTGACACCCTGGACAAGTCGCCAGTTCATCGCAGGGCCACATAGACACAAACAACCATTCACACTCACATGCACACCTACGGACAATTTAGAGTGTTCAATTGTCCTCACATGCATGTTTTTTGGACTGTGGGAGGAAGCCGGAGAACCCGGAGAGAACCCACGCAGACACAGGGAGAACATGCAAACTCCACACAGAAAGGTCCCAGGCCCAGGCCCCAGAATCAAACCCACGACCTTCTTGCTGTGAGGCGGCAGCGCTAACCACTGCGCCACCGTGTCGCCCTGTTTTAATTCATTTGATGCTGATTTGATGCTGATTCGTCAAGATATGGGGGAGGTAAGTAAGGCACTAGTGTAGGATAAAGAGGTGCAGTTGGATTGTTTAATTGTACAGTATCGTTGGGAGGTGTCGTTTGAGCTGCTTTGGTCCCAGATTTCTGTTGTTGTTTCTCGCCTAGAGCGCGGCTTCTTTCCTGCCAACTAGTCATGCACATGCCAGCTGATCTCAATCTTCCCCACCACACAATCTCTGCTTCCTTTTTCGTACATTCCTTCTTACATGTCCCTCTCTTCAACACCGGAGCTTTCTCCAGCTCAGCCTCGGCCTTTTGTTTATCCTTGTCACTCTTCACCCATCCTTTCTCCAAAAACTTCCTCACATCCGTTTTTTCTTCATCTTCCCCTGCCTCTGTTGCTCCTTAATAACCTCCTCCAACTCTTTCTCAGCCCTTTTCTTATTCTTTCCCTTGGTTTCTGACATTACTTTTGCCACCAACCATTTTAATTGAACTACAACAGTTTCCATTTCGACCGGATCAGCCATGAATACCTCTTTGGGTAATTGTCAGAGTTTCACAAAACAAGCTTATACAGTATTTCTACTGCGGTTCTGTGTTGAGGGTCTTCCCAAACTCCAACAATCTTTTAATTCACTACTGATCCGTGTCCCCACCCAGATACTTTACCTGTTACCTGTTGATTATATTGTGACGTCTGTCTGATCTCGACAACAGGACTGTCACAATCCTCCCCTTATTTCCTTTCTTCCCGTTCGGTGGTTCGTTACTCCACCGGGCCTCTAACCCGCTCTTTAGACTCTGGGCGCCACCATAAGTCAGGGCCTTCCACCCCACGAATATTTACCTCTCCTTTGTTGTCTGTTGTTGTCTGTTTGTTGTTGTTCTTCTTCACAGATCTTTTACCATCTTCTTTACCTCGTAGTCATCACTAAATATTCATCATTTATTCAATGTTAGAGAATGATTATACAGGTCATCAGAAATCAAAAAATTTAGATTGATCAATGTGCAGTATTTTATGAAAAAGGTTACTGCTTACCTTCTTGATTGATTCGGATCCGTTGATTTCGATGATCCTGGACAACCCCTCGGTGAAACCTAAGTTTTGTCTCCTTCTCATCACGTCGGGGTCACCAAATTGTTGAGGGAATAAGCCTCCTTTCCCTGGTTCCCTCGCGCATTCGTTGATTGGAATAACGGAGACGAGGCCAATAGTCTAAGTTAACATTTTCATAAAAGTTCAGTATTAAGTCACAATTGAATAAATGATGCGGAGCGCTCCGAGCTTTTTCTTTTCCCCCCGGATCGAGAAGCGCGCCCCCTCCTTCAAGATGTCATCCTTTATCCTCCTTCTGCCGGCGGGGCGTGACCGGGGTCCTCCTAGCGCCGACAGGTGCTTGTCAGCCGATGGTTGTCATGGCAGCGATGCATCGTGAGAATGAGAGTCATTCTCACGGCCCGCTCAGTTTGAGGAGGATGTTGTTGTCTTGGAGTCTCTTTTCTCAGGATGCCAGCCGCACCTGCGTCTGGGTTGGTTTTATCTGCACACAAGCTCAAACAATAAGTTTTTCAACAACACCCGCCGCTGTCACGGGAGCAGACGGCTCTTCCTTTCTATTCACACGGGAACAGACGGCCTCTCATTTCTTATCTTCTATTCTCACACGTACGGCCATGGCAATGGTTCTCATAACATACTCAGCAGCTGCATGATAGTAAGCAGTAAGTTCAAGACATTAAATTCCTACAATTAGCAACGGACACACTTTAGGGGAGACATTTCTCAGTAAACCCTAAGCCAGCAAAACGCCGACTTCCGTGTTTTGTCACGTGAATATTTACGGCTCTCTGTGTGTCCCAGCGCTCTCTGCTTGTTTGGGAATGGTGTGTGTGTGTGTGTGTGTCTGACTGATTGTTTACTAACCTGTTTGCACGTCCTCTTGCTCTGCTCTCTCTGCATGGTGTGTGTGTGTGTTCGGAGGGCCGGTGCTCACGTCCCCCTATGACAACTTTGAGGGACACACCTCCCTCGTCGCACATAACACAGAAGAGTCTGCTACATTATTATTTAATATTATTATAAGTAAATAAGTAAATTTCCCACACCATGCAGCAGTAGAATTGTGTATGACTACAGGATCAGATATTAGTACCAGATGGAGAATGAATACGTCTTTACTACATGATCAAAGTTTTCGGACATTGTTGAGTGAAGATTTGAAATCCTTTTTTGAGATAAACATAGGCTGTTGTTACGGCCACTGGCCGTCTCGCCTCCTCCCTCTGTATCACTTTGTGTTTGAGTTATGCAAATCCAGGTGTGTTCCCCCGCCACCCACTGATTGGTGCGCTGCTGCCCGGCCTGCTGTCCCGTCAAATTCGATTGGTGAGCTCGGTCCCGCTTCCTCCCCTCAACCCCGCCTGCAGTCTGCCGCTCACCCAACCACGAGCGACCAATTATGGGACAGCCCCGTACTTAGGCGGCCAGCTTTCTACACTTCGGGGTGACTGAACTCCCTGCCAGTACGCCTCGGGACAGTGCACCGTCAACTTCGATCTTTGTGAGCAAAACTACGATTAGAACGGCCAAGGGCTAGATTTTTCTTATATTATCTCTTTTGAGCTTCGAGCTAACTTTGTTGTCGAGCTAACAACATGGCAAACGCGAATAAGAATGTTCATTTTTGGAGAGAGGAGGAGACTGGGACCACTGACCCCAAAAAGATGTTTATCTGATTTTATTTTATTTTGGTAAATTCACTGTTCAGAACACACATGTCATTTACACTATGGCTAAAAAAAAAGAGACACGGCTTGGCTAAATAACGTTGACTGTCTGAGGACATTTGCGTCGTGTGCACATCCAGGCATCTTGCAGTTGATGTTCCAATAACTAGTAATTGAATGCAAATATTAGCATAGACGCACATGAAGCTAAAAACAGCACGAACAAACAAGCTAATGGTTTTTTGGCTAACTCACCGGTATGTATCGTCCACCACGACCTGAAGAACATAAGAGGGCCAACCTTTTATATTAACAAAGTCTTTATATCCATCACTAGGCGGCAAAACTGTTATATGTGTTCCGTCAATGCATCCCATGATTTGTGGTACAAGCTTCCTCCACGGTCGGCACTAATGAGCGTGTGTATAACTGAAGACACCATTCCTTTGCAAAACCTGTATACAAACTTTTTAACTGTGGATTTGTGCACTCCAAACTGGTTTGCAACGACGCGGTATTCTGCACAACTAGCCAGTTTGTATAAAACAATGGTAACGTGGTGACGTAATCAACCGGAAGCAGCTGACCAGCTGAAAAGACTCACACCACCCCCTAGTGTTGGGAGGAGGACACGTTCCCGTCATTCATTCATTCATTCATCTTCTATACCCGCTTATTCCAATTCAGGGTCACGGGGGTCTGCTGGAGCCTATCCCAGCTGTCTTAGGGCGAAGGCAGGGTACACCCTGGACAAGTCGCCAGTTCATCGCAGGACGTTCCCGTCAATAATTCAAATTTCTCAGCTGCTTATTTCTTATTGCTTAGTCCGATTAAGCTCTGCATGTAAACGCACTACTGTCGGGGGAGGTGAATGTTGGTGTTGGGCCTCTTGATGTGCTTTGCGGGGGATGGGCAATGTAGTGGGTATCTGGTCTGGGGGCATGCATTGTTTGCTCTGGGACACATGGAGGAAAAGATTGTAATGGGCCCACTGCAGGATTGTATGATGACATACTTTGTTGTTGTTGTTGATGTTCTTGTTTTTGCCAAAAATCTTGAAGAATTTTTAAAATGTTTATTTTGGCATTATTTCTGTTGTCACTATTTAATCAATAGTGGAACCAAGCTTAGTGCAAAATGATAACATTGATCAATTTGAGTCTCTGGCATGTGTGGTTTGGGGTTGGGCTACTCCAGGAGTGACATGAGCCGTCCTGCGATGTCGGTTTTTTTTTTTGCTCCTCCTCATGTCCTGTGTGTGGTGTAGTTGTTGGGTGCTGGTTGTGAGGGGGCTGCAGGACCTAGATGAGGGCATCTCCCTATCCCCAGAGGCTGTAACTCCAGATACTGATGGGGGAGGAGATCGAGATTGCTGACATTGCTGAGGAGTTGGTGTACTGGGCCGCCCCTCAAACTCATCGCCACAGAAAGAATGAGGTGTTCCAGATCTCTGTGGCTCTGTTGCAAGTGATGGTGGCAGGCTCAGGTTGCTTCTGGAACTGTAATTATAATAGAATAGCACATCAATTAGAGTAAATAATGAATATTAGAAGTATTGTTGTAAACAATATTGTTGTCACAATATTATTACAATAATAACTTCTTGAAATGATGCTAAACTATTGTCACATTTTTCAACGTAACTTCTTGGTTGGACAAATGGCAACAAGAACTCCAGCATTCATGCATGTTTATAATCCTTCTGGCTTCCTCCACCAGCTGATCCACTTGGTTGATGCATTTTTTTTCTGCTTGTCACAAAAGCGTCCCTGATCACCTTCCATTTTGCTTTGCAGAGTTCAACTGAAACAAAGTACAGTCACAGATTAATAAATCATATTCACATTTATGTCATGTTTCACTGTCTCATTGTAGGTTTATTGCTTCGGGAGATTCAGTGGCTAGCTTAGCTTTGAGCTATCGTCTCGGCCACTGTACAGTGACAGAATCTGTGCACATGTGGTGCGCAGCCATCGAGAAGTGCATGATGGACAGTCATCTGCCTAGGCCAACAACTGAACACTGGAAGCAGGTGGCACAAGGCTTCTGGCAAAAGTGGAACTTTCCAAATTGCCTGGGGGTATTAGACGGAAAACACATTCTCATCCAAGCACCACCACTCTCTGGAAGTCAGTACTTCAATTACAAAAAGACTTTCTCAATTGTACTTTTGGCTTTGGTTGATGCTGACTACCGATTCAGAGTAATTCAAGTGGGAGACTTTTGGACGTACTGGCAATGGGGATGTCTACCTGGTTCTGAACTTGGAAAAGAAATGGAGAACGGGACTGCCTGATGCTGAAGAGTTGGGAGAGGTCCCATTTGTCATGGTGCAGCTTTCCCACTGAAAAAATACCTCATGAGACCGTGACCTGGACAAAACCTCACTCAGGAGAAGAGGATTTTGAATTATAGACTTTCCAGAGCGAGGATGGTGGTTGAAAAGGCTTTTGGCATTCTGGCCTCCAGATGGAGGATTTTTCATCGCAGGATCAACCTCCACCCCAAACATGTGGACACACTACTAGTTGCAGCTTGCATCCTGCACAACTACCTTCTTTGCCCCAACAACAACCAGAGGTTTCTGGACAATGCTGGCGAAAAAGGGCAACCTATTGCTTTCGTCCAAAAAATGAGAGGACACAGGGCCACACGTGAGGCCTGGAATGTGAGGGAAACTTTCTGCTATTTCTTTTAACTCTCCAGCAGGTAGCGAGTCGAATTATTTAATTCGACCAAGGTAATTCATGTAAGACTGGAAAACAACTTGCTCCCTTGTTCTGCTGTGTACTGCTTGTTCTATTGTGCTCATTGTTAGGTTGTGGAAATTTCAATTTTGAACATAATTCCATTGGTGTGTAAAATAAAATTCAAGCATCCAAATATATCTTTGCTCTTTCTTTATATGGAAAACAACTTGTTTATGTTTTCACTCAACTTTAATATGAAGATATGAGTTATAGTGTCCAAACATTTTCAAAACATATAATAGAATACTATAAAACATGAAAAAGTAGTTAAAATACAAATCTTATTTTATGAACCTCTTGATCAAAAGATGCATAACACATTATGTACTATACCTGTACTATAGTGTAATTAAAAAAAAAACAAAAAAAAACTTTTTCAATATTTGAAATGGTGAGCTAGACAACTGGCTTTTTTAAAGGTAGACAGAAATACAAATAAAGAAATATTTTACCCACCTTCAACTCCAAACTTTTGAGCAATCTCAGCCTACGCCTTGTCATTTGAATTATCCTTGTAAAAAGGGTGTGTAGTGTCAAACACAACTGAATGACTTTCAACCTCCAAAATAAAACTTTCATCATCCATGTTGTCCAGAGTAAAGCATTTCCAAAAAGAAAGAAGAAATGGTTGTTTAGCAGCTGGGTCACAAATACACGAGAATTTATAGCCAGGTGGTCATGCACACTGAAAAAAATTATACTTTGGATCAACTCAAAAAAATTAATGTACCCTGCATTCCAGATTATTATGCAAATATATATTTTTCTGAGATTTTCCTAAATAGTCAATATAAATGAAGTCATCATAATTTTCAAGTCATCAACCTTTTGAGTACAATTCGAATGTCAGTGAACAAACCTCCCAATGATAACAGTATTTTTTTCAAAAATAAAAACTTAAAATGCACTGTTCCAAATTATTATGCACAACAGATTTTCAAACCATGTTATTGTAAAGAACTGAAAATGGTCATGTTAAATTAGAAGCATTAGCAGGTCATATTTACTGAAAATCAAAAGCTATTTCAATCAAAACATCTTAACAGGTCAAGTTACATTTTAACAGAACCCCTTATTTGATAGGAGCTTCACAATTCTTGCATCCATTGAACTTGCGAGTTTGTGGAGGGTTGCTGCTTGAATTTCTTTGCAGGATGTCAGGATAGCCTCCCAAAGCTGCTGTTTGGATGTAAACTGCCTCCCGCCCTCATAGATCTTGCTTCTTTTTTCTTTTTTTTTGCTTGAGGATGCTCCAAAGGTTCTCAATAGGGTTGAGGTCGGGAGAGGATGGGGGAAACACCATGAGTTTGTCTTCTTTTATCCCCATGGCAGCCAATGATGCAGAGGTATTCCTTGCAGCATGAGATGAAGCATTGTCATGCAGGAAGATGATTTTGTTACGGAAAGCACAGTTCTTCTTTTTATACCACGGAAGAAAGTGGTCAGTCAGAAACTCCACATCCTTTACAGAGGTCATTTTCACACCTTCCGGGACCCTAAAGGGGCCGGCCAGCTCTCTCCCCATGATTTAGGCCCAAAGCACAACTCCGCCACCTCCTTGCTGACGTAGCAGCCATGTTGGGACATGGTGGCCATTCACCAACCATCCACCACTCCATCCATCTGGACCATCCAGGGTTGCACGGCACTCATCAGTGAACAAGAATGTTTGAAAATTGGTCTTCATGTATTTCTGGGCCTATTGGAGCCGTTTCTGCTTGTGAGCATTGTTTATGGTGGCCGAATGGAAGGTTTATGCATAACTGCAAGCCTCTGGAGGATCCTACACCTTGATGTTCGCGGGACTCCGGAGGCACCAGCAGCTTCAAATACCTGTTTGCTGCTTTGTAATGGCATTTTAGCAGTTGTCCTAATCCAATGCATTTGTCTGGCAGAAACCTTCCTCATTGTGCCTTTATCTGCACGAATCCGTGTGTGCTCTGAATCAGCTACAAATCTTTTAATAGTACAATTATCACACTTAAGTTTTCATCAAATATTGAAGGTTTTCATACCTTGTCCAAGGCTATTTCACGCTTTTCGACACTAAAGAGATCCTTTTTCTTTCCCATATTGCTTGAAGATAGTGGTCTGCTTAATAATGTGGATCGTCCTTTTTAAGTTTTTTTTTTTTTTTGCTTTAATTGGACTAACCTGGCAATCTAATTGACACAGGTGTCTGAGATTGATTTCAATAACCCAAAGAGCCCTGAGGCACAATACCATCCATGAGTTTCACTGGAAAACAAAACAAAACAAAACAAAAAAAAAACCCTTTATGACACTTAAACACAATTTGCATAATAATTTGTTACACCTAATATTATCAGTTTTTCTGAATTTACATTTATGATTTGTTTGAACCCTTACATTTTGATTTAATATTAACACATTTATTAAGCCAGAGGCAAAATTTTACATTGACTCAAATTAAAAAAAATAATTTAGATGTTAATACATTTTTACATTGTTATAACTGAATATTTTCAGTTTGCTCACACTTAATATGTACTACTTGATCAAAATTAAGTTTTTAATTTGAAATAAACTAAGTCAATTCCTGTAATTTTGTTACACGCAACCTTGTTAACTTTTCCCAGGTTAAATTTCTAAATCAGCACAAACTATACTTTTAAATTTACCTTAAACAATTATTTTCTTCAGTCAGAAACTTTAATGTTACTTAATGTAAGTCAATATATTATAACATGTTGTCTTTCGTACAACTTACATGTTACCATAAATAAATGCTACATTTGTGAGAAAATATAAAAACATTTCCTTCCAGTTTAGTCACAATAAATAAAAACATGGAAATTCACTTCACAAGAACTTGTTTATTGTGGTGTCTGAAAATGTGCATCAACATTACACTAAAAACAAAAACACCTTCCCACTAAAAAAAAAAACAAAAAAAAACTGACACTGAATATTGCACAGTATGTGTTGCACACTTCAACACTAGCCTTAGCCCTATGACAGCTGGGATAGGCTCCAGCAGACCCCAGTGACCCTGAGCTCGGGGATAAGCGGGTATGGAAGATGAATTTCTGCAAGTACAAATATATCAGAAGTGGCTAAAGCACTCAAAGGCACTGATCCTAAAAAAGCACCAGGTCTAGCCTTGAAGGTTATAAATGACATAACTGAAGCCTTAGACAATAAACAGTGGAATAGCCGTGGAACGATGGTGTCGTTCACACCAGACTCGAAGCGGCGCGCGCGGTGCAGCGATCGTTTTGGCGTCTGATCTATTTTGTGCGCGAGCCGCGAGCGAAAAAGCCAGAGGACAATGAACAGTTTTCGAGCGCTGATGGAACATAATCGAACACTTTTGCATCAGTAGGTGATATACGCCACGACTGGCGCGATATTATGACTTAGTGCACGTAACGCTTAACGTCATCCCGCAAGATGTGATGTCATCGCGGGTGTCCAAATTCCACTGCAAGCCGAGCCGATCATAGCCGAGCCGATCGGAGCCGATTTCAACCTGGGTCTCTTGACGTGTTGTTTGACGTGTTTCAGTGCCGCTCGGTGAGCCTTCTCCACTGTCACCAAATGCCGATTAGCGGGACTACATTACGTTTTTTGGCCAGTGGAGAAGGGGCTTATGATAGGGATCAAGGGACTATTTCACAAAAGTAAAAGTAAATTTCACACGGGGAATTCATGTGAAATTTGATTTTTGTACTTTTTTTTTTTTTAGGGCATTATTTTTTACTGGACCAGTGGTTGGAGCGTTCTGGTGGCCCGGATGGTTTTCAGAGTACGCCCGGGCCACATGGCTAGTTATATTGTGGAGCCCAGCTGCTTAATCACTAATAGTTTTGTGTGTCTGTGTGGCACAAAGTGTTTTTAGTCATTGAAAGAGTGTCAGAGACATGAACACTATTATGACTTGATCAAAATATCCTGCACCCATTTTACAAATTTCAGCAACTTTGTAGTAGATTAAAATCACTTTGGGAACACATGGTCAGCAGAGGGCGCTATGGTTGGACTTGTTGTTTTTGTTGCTGTTCCTACAGGTAAGATGCATAGAAATCATAACCAGAATAATATGGAAGTTATATTGTAAGTTAGAACCTTAGACTGTGGTTATGATGTGGTATTATCCTGAACGAGACACGGTATAACGGTATCTAAAGGTATCTTATCAGCTTGTCATAACCAGAGAGAATGCACAAAGATACAGCAGCTGTGGTGAACACAGTTCAGTACCTTCCCTCCAAGCACCAGTCACAGCTGGTTTGACTGGTTGGGAAAAGGTGTATTGTCAGCGGTTATATGGACAATCATTTGGTAAAAGTGTTGTGGGACACAGGTGCTCAGTCCTGCATTATTAATGAGTCGTGGTGTTAACAGCACTTGCCCCACACAGTTATTAGGCCCGATATGGAGCTGCAAGAGGATGACACACTGACACTTCTGGCAGCCAATGGCACACCGATACCCTGTGTTGGCTGGATTGAAGTCAGTTTCTGTCTGGACAATGACAGAAAAAAACTACAAATTCCAATACTGGCATCCAGTGACCCAGCAGTTGCCAGTGACCCCATCATCGGCTATAACGTCATTGAAGCGGTAATAAACATGAAGGAGGCAAAGACGAGAGGAGAACAACTGGCAACAACTGGCACACAAAGTTAGTAAAGCCTTCTCCATCACTGTGAAGACAGCTTATAATGTGGTCAAGCCAGTGAATCGTGGTTCAGATCCAGACACCGGTGTGGCCCGCACTGGTGGGAAAAGAGTAGTTTTGCCAGCAAACCAAGTGTCCATCATCTATGTCAGATCACATGTGAATGCACAAGCACAAGGGTTCGACATGATGTTCACACCAGACATGCTCAATCCTCAACCTTAAGCTGTCTCTCAGTGAAGGTCTGGTGCATATTCCTCAAAGAAAGGTTACATACATACCAGTCCCCATTACCAACACTACTGACCACAGACCATTTATCTGAATTGACACACTGTTATTGGACATTTAGAGACAGTGTGGTGAATTCTTCAGGTGGCTTCGAGGGATGTAGATGTTGAAGGAGTCTTCGCTGACACTGACTTGGTTGTATAAAAACTGGTTTATTGCAAAGAAGTCAGAAATCAAACAGGCACCCGGGTCGCCTGGCGGATTCTTTTTGGCCAGATATGAGCAACTCCCAACGATCCTTTGTTCACATCTCCTCTTATACCCCCCGTAACCCGAGATGAAGATACTAGGAGTGGGGGAGAATGTATACATTTCTTAGTCGTCCCCAAGTGTCCTCCTGCGCAGGAATGTGGTGGCACTGGTGAATAACAGGAAGCCCACTGACCAGACCCCTTTGCCAGAGGCACCATATGGAATCAATAACTGCCTTATATGGTGAGGTGCAGCCGGGTCCCTCTTGGTTCAAAGGAGTTCATAGACATAAGTTCAAATGAGTTCATATACATAAGTTCAAATACATAAGTTCAGATACTACAACAGTAGAGACAGTGTATTCAGCAGGCTTTCAGCCAAAAGAGACACTGAGCAAAGCACAACCAGAGAGCGCTAGAGTTGAGGGGCCAAAGGTATGGGACCCACCAGTTGACCTCAGCCATCTTCCTGAGGCCCAACAGAAGGTTGCTAAGACAATGCTGAGAGAAGAATGTGAAGCCTTTGCATATGACGGTGACGATATTGGCTGTATTCCATCTTTATGGATGCACATTACACTTCACGACACCAGTCCAGTCCAAAAGACGTACATGTCCGTCTCAAGACTCCTTCATAAAGAAGTGAAGGAGTACCTGCAAGATTTGTTGAACAGGAGCTGGGTCACGCCTTCACGGTCTACGTATTCATCACCTGTGGTATGTGTCTGCAAGAAAGATGGCACGCTTCACCTTTGTTGCGAATACAGAGAACTGAATGGCAAATCAGTGCCTGATGGCCATCCGATACCAAGAATAAAGGAGATGTAAGACAAACTTGCTGGGAGCTTGTGGTTCTCTGTCCTGGACCAGGGAAAAACATACCACCAGGGCTTCCTGGATGAAGAGAGCTGTCCCTTAACAGCCTTCATCACGCCCTGGGGGTTGTACGAATGGGTACGCATCCCCTTTGATTTGAGCGCTGCACCTGCTGAGTTCCAACAAAGAATGGAGCACTGTTTAACTGGCCTAAGAGACACAATATGTCTCCCAGACCTGGATAACTTGGTGCATAGTGGCAGTCTCGATGAGCATCTGGAACTTGTCCGCCTTGTTCTCCAGCGCTACAAGGAACACGGAGTAAAATTGGCACCAAAGAAATGTGAACTCTTCAAATGAAAAGTGAGGTTTCTGGGAAAGATGGTAATAGGAGAAGGCTACACAATGGACCCTGCAAAGATTGAACAGAACCACCGTCAGAGAATCAAAAGAAACCTAGGAAGACATAGAAAGGTCACTTACATTCTCGCACACGGCTTCCTCCCACACTCCAAAAACATGCATGTGAGGTCAATTGAACATTCTAAATTGTCCGTAGGTGTGCATGTGAGTGTGAATGGTTGTTTGTCTCTATGTGGCCCTGCGATGAACTGGCGACTTGTCCAGGGTGTACCCTGCCTTCGCCCTAAGACAGCTGGGATAGGCTCCAGCATACCCCCGTGACCCTGAATTGGAATAAGCGGGTATAGAAGATGAAAAAAAGGACGCAGACCCTGAATTGAGACACAGCCATACAGACACCAGGAAGTGCTGAATCAGCTGATCGAGACCCTCACCAAACCCCTCATCCTGGGTTATCCTGACTTCGACTGGCCTTTTGCTCTTCACTGTGATGGTTGGGTGTAGTGCTGTATCAACGGCCACAGGAGAAGATGAGAGTTATAGCGTACGGCTCCCGCAGCCTACCAAATTGCTGCCAGAAATGCAGATAAAGGAGCAGCCCGTGGAAAAGCCAACTACGGTAAGAAAGTGCTTGGCAGAGACCTCCAACCAGGTGATCGTGTCCTCATCTGAAATCTCACCCCGAGAGGAGGAACAGATCTAATCCTGCTGGGAGAACCTAGTCTTTAGAGTAAAAGAAAGGAAGGGTGATGACAGCCCAGTGTACCAGATGCGGCCCAGAGAATGGTATTGGGAGGGGCAGGGTGGTCCAGAGAAACCTGCTACTGCCATGCGACCATTTGTCGCGGCGGCAACGGCGGCATCTATCAGTGGCATCTCCAGTCTGATGGAAAGATGCAGCAGAGCCAAGTATTGCTGAATCCTGAGGCAAAACCTTTCTGGCCTCAGTTGGGTTCCCCACTTTCAAAAGAGGAAACTACAGAAGAGGATGTGCCATGACAGAGCGAAGAGGTTGCTGATGTGTTGCTACTGGCTGACCAACATGAAGCGAATCCAGCGGCTTCTGTGGTACCTGAGTGTAGTGAGTCAGGAGAAGAACCGCCTCAAATAGAACAAGTACACCTACACAGACTTAGGCAGCCATCTGTCATATTGAGCGACGAGACACTGGGGCAGCCATCACTGATCTCAAGACACTGTCAGGTAATAGAGACTTAGTATATTGAGCAGAGGCGCTTATGGCGACCTTGGGAGAACGTCGGTTGTAATGTCGGGAGACATTAAAACTTGTCAATCAATCAATGAACTCTTATTTGTACAGCGCTAAATCACATCCAAAAACGTCTCTGATTGTACAAAAACGCTTTGAACAATCAGAAAAAGAACCAACTGGGCCCTCAGAGCAAGCAAAGTGCGACAGTGGCCAGGAAAAACTCCCCTGTGGGAAGAAACCTAGAGCAGATCCAGACTCCAGAGGGCCGTCCTCTGCCTATTGCTGTATTCACATTGAATGCATTTATGCCGCTGTCTGCCGTGCTGTACGGCGCAGACAGGCGCAGACCAGGAGACATCTTGGCGCGTCCAGTAGGAGAGCACGGCGCGCTTTTTCGTGTTAGTACAGTAAAAAATCATGTACCTGTCGTTGGTGCAGTAATGCTAGTCCTCAGGAGGAGACGAGCAGCTGCAGGAAAAAGAAAGGTGTGGGTCCACCTGATTTTAATGGCAATGCAGAATTTGGGGGAGTAGAGGCTCGTTCAGGAGCTAAACTTCCACACGGACCGCTTCGAGCGCTACTTCAGGCTGAGCAAGGACCAGTTTGACCGTCTGTTGTCTTGAGTTGGTCCAAGCATCGCCAAAATGCCGTCTAACTTCAGGAGGCCCATCTCTCCAACCGAACGCCTGGCCATTTGTTTGAGGTGAGGTGACTTTTCATATGTGCTATATGATGTGTACATATGTAACCGGGTGAAACTGAGTTCAGACTGTGAACAGTATTTAAAGGTTTCAATTAGAATTTAGCAAAGCTACGTTTAACAGCTGTTTGCACGTTGCCATGGAGACGGGGTTGGGCGGGGTTCTGGGGCGCATTGTGATGACGTCAGCGGCGCCGGAAGAGACAGCGCGGTTAAGAGCAGGACGGAGTGGCACGGACCTGCAAGACGTTTTATGCTGAGTTCGCGACGCAAGTGTAGTGCGGTCCGCTGTCCGTATTGGGAGACAGAAGGCTGCTGAGCGGAACGACGGCGTAAGTGGCCAATATTGATAGAATTTGATGAAGTCAAATTGTTTTATGCAACAACGTGATCGTGTGTTGGGCTGTGTGTGCTGGTTGTGCTTGACACAGAGGGGAGAGTTTCATGCTGTGTTCGGGTCCCCAGGTAAATGGCAGTTAACTTTATTTTGAAGAGTAGTTCTGCTACTTCTTTTTTTGTGCTTTTATTTTGAAGAGTGCGGTTTGTACTTGCAATTTCCTTTTGCCGAAGATAGAGTTTTGGCTCCTGCCTCGAAAGGCGACACGTTCTCATTGCTCTAGAGTAGGTAAAACATACAAACAATTTACTTGTTGTATAATGTGTTGAACTAGTGAAAGGTTGTTTTATTGTGGTTTGCTTTGTGATTTTGTATTTTTTTGTTTGCATCTCATATAAGGAGTATCACCACGAGGTGTGTGTTGGAGAAAGGTGGTTAGCAGGCTGAGCTTAAGTTTAGCGCCCTTGGAAAGCGTAAGGAGGTAGGACAAGATTAATGGTGTATTTAATGTGAAATGTATTATTTGAGTTTATGAAGGATTATTGTTTATTGAGTTGAAAGATGTGAATATGATTTGTATTGTTTTCTGAGACATGACACCACGGCTTTTGTATTTTTGTTTATTTACTTAGTGTTCACGGTGTCAGAATTATCAATTCAGTGGTGAGAAGAGAGGAAAGAAATTAAAGAACACCGGTCGAAGCTCTCTGCATTTGCGTAGTAATTCCAAGTGGGCCGCTACAGTGAAAACTCCTCGACGGCGACCAGTGAAAGCCCCCGGCTGCAACAGGCTTACCATCCCTGCGGAGAAGCTGACGCTAAATAAGGAGACGTCAAGTGTTAAGGAGCAAAAGAGACTTTATACACACAAACTCACAGTGCAACTAAAGTGCCTTAAACACTAACGTTATATTCTGAGGTCAAATAATTTGTGAACTGAAATGAATGATATTTCAAGATGTTTGTCACATGTGTCTATGGAGTAATAATTCATGTTTATGAATAGGTTTAAAGGGTGAACCACTATAGCTACTGGTGTCTACAGCGCTCATTTATGACATCTTGTTGTTACTGTTTTATGCTAAAAAATCCCTCTGAATGTCCATAACCTGTGAAATCTTGACATAGTGTTACTCTGTGGTAAAAGATAACTACAGCTTATAAGTACAGATTCAAGTATAGGACAACCAAAGTCTACAGTTGAACTAAAGCAATTGCAGAAAGCAAACAAAATAGACAATCCCGTGGACACACCACTCAAGTCTAGCTCATGTGAGAGAAAACTAACAGAGAAAGGTGCCAAAAAACGTGAAAAAACATTTCACAAAGCTTATAACCAGGGGTGCACATAATTGGTACGCATGCGCAACAAAAATAAGAAATGAGTAACGTCAGTTGTATCACTCCGCGCTATTGCGTACCTGAGGCTGGCAACATCACACCTGTCGTCATTTCATTTCTTCTCGGCTCACACTACGAAGCTACTACCAACAACTTTGAAGATGTCAAAGAAACAACAGACACTAAGCAGCTTCTTTGGTGTTTCCCCACCAACAAAGAAACGGCAACCTGAGCCGGGCTCCGCGCCAAAGAAAAGGATTTTCTCTGAAAAGTGGCTCCACAATGTGCCGTGGCTTGAAGTTAACGATGAGTGCACTGAAATGTGGTGTAAGATTTGCCGCTCGCACCCGCATCTGGCAGACAAAACAGGTGTGTTTTACACCGGCTCAAAGAATTTCAACCATCCCTTATTTGATAGACATGAAAAGAGCAAGAAGCACATGAATGTGGTGAAAGTTATTGCTAATAAACAAGCTAGCCCAGAAGAACTATCCAGTCGCCCACTTGCCAGATGGCAAGACAAGCTTAATCAGGAACAACGGCAAGGGCTCTCCAATATTTTTCTCCTCACCTTCCATAAAGCTAAACACGCACGTCCCATGTCTTCATATTCTGAAGATATTCCATTATTGAAGAGACTAGGAGTGAATGTCGGAGGAGCATATCATTCATGTGAGGGGGGTACCCGGATAATGGAGACTATCGCGGACACAATCAGTGGAGGGTTAAGAGTCAAGTTACAGTCTGCTGAATTTTGGGGGCTGCTTTTTGATGGATCTGAGGACATTACAAAAACCGAGCAGGAAATCGTATACATCGTGTCTGTGTCCGGCAAAGGAGAGTTTACCTCGGACTTTCTTGGACTGATTGAACTTGGTGCTGACCGGACCGCGCAGTCTATAACAAACGGACTTGTGAGACTTTTCCTGGACACAGGCTTGGATGACTAGGCAACAAAATTAGTCGCTGTGTGCACAGACGGAGCTGCTGTCAACGTTGGTATGTACAACGGTGTTGTGCCAAAACTACGTCAACGTGTTGCGGTAGGAGACTCTCTTGTGCATATTTTGTGCACCGCACATACACTTGAGAACTGCGCAAAATCGGCTGTCCCTTATTGTCACACGTTTAATCGGTCTGTGGTCAGACTGCTGCAGTTTTATCTACAAAGAGGTGGAGCAAAAAACACTGCTGCACTGAAAAAGGTGTGTGAAGAAAATGGGATCTCCTTTGTAAAACTGGGCAAGTTTCATAATATCAGATGGTCGGCATGGAGGCAGGAAACACTATTAAAAATATTAAGACTAATGCCAGCCATTAAAATTCAACTGGCTACAAGTGAAAACAGTGATTTGCAGCATGTTTGCACAGAGCGTTTTCAGTG
Organism: Thamnaconus septentrionalis; assembly: GCA_009823395.1. Taxonomy (NCBI): domain Eukaryota; kingdom Metazoa; phylum Chordata; class Actinopteri; order Tetraodontiformes; family Monacanthidae; genus Thamnaconus; species Thamnaconus septentrionalis. Next base: position 970,835 of record CM020502.1, on the reverse strand, counting down.
TTTTCTTGCCAACATGCTTGACATTGGACACATTTTGAAAGCCACATCCATTAGATTTCAGAAGGAAAAGCTGACCATTGGAGAATGTAAGGATGAACTTATGGTGGCCATTGGACAGTTCACACTTCTGCTTGATAGTGAAGGCCATCACAGGACGCACACTTTTTCTCATGCTGATGCTGACTGAGACAAAACAAACGTGCTCAGAGGATTAATTCAAGAGTTTGAAACCAGATATCATTCTCTCAAGTCATGTGATGACTTTTAGTATTTGATCCTTCAACATGGCCGCGGGAAATTCAAGACATCCACAGTTTTGGTAACACAACAGTTAGCAGTATTCTTCAGAAATATGAGGCTACATTACAACTTGACAGAGACACCACTGTGAGAGAATGGATGCGCTTAAAACAAGCAGGAAAACGCCTGGGAGCCTCTACTGTGCATGACTTGGTCCAAATAGTCAATACAAGTTACTCAGATGCTTACTCCAACATTAACAAAGTGGTTAAACTTTCTCTCACACTTCCTTTAAGCAGTGCAGCTTGTGAAAGGGGATTTTCACATCTCAACATAATCAAAACCAAGTACAGATCTCGTCTATCACATGCTCGTCTCTCAGCCCTGATGCTCATTCACTTATCAAAGAAGACCACAGAGACATTTGACCCGAATCCAGCTGTTAACCTGTGGATGGAGACAGCTAATCGAAGGCTAAAGCAGGGTCAGCCAGTTGCATCTGCAGCATCTTCATCATCTACCAAGCAGGAAGCTGAAGCAGATGACAGTGCGGAGGACACTGAGGAGGACAATGAAGAAGACTGCACTTTTTAAGACCACGCTACATATGTGGTGAGTACCAAACACCATCTCCTGGTACTCCCCTGAGTAATCCGTTGAAAAAGTTATGTGCACCCCTGCTTATAACTCTTGGAAAGTCACAGCAAGGGAGACAAGGACAAAACTAAAAAAAACCCTGCTTCTTAGAAGACTTCAATAAATTACAGCAAGACATTGAAACAAAGCATGACGCTGTAAGACAGCAATATGAACCTATACTACATAACGGCAACACTACATTTGAGATTGTGAACAAAATGGGCGCCTGCGTTACACTAACAAAGGAAATCTGTATCCTCATAACTAATAATGGAGAATATAATAATCAACTCGAGAAAGAAAGAGTTAGAGAAACTTTAAACAAAAATGAATATGGGTCTGTATTTGGTCACACCAAAACTGAAACTACAGTCTCATCAGAAAATCAAGCAACCACTCTGGGTCAAGCAGTACCCACAGCAGTAGAGTCAATGCAAAGGCAGAGCTTGCTGCTAAGATGGAGCAATCAAAAGCCATAGAAGAAATCCAAGCACAGCAAGCACATGTTCACAAATTAGAAAGTGAATGGAAACTTAAAGAAGCAAAAATGTTGTCAGAAATGAAACAAAGAGAGGTGGAAATGCAACAACAGTTGGAACAAGAGAGAGCAAAACTGCAGCAGTTACAAGCAGAAAAGGAAGTTGCTATAGCAGCAGCTCGTGTAAGAGCAAATGATAGTTTTGAAGGTTTTGAGAGCCATAATGAAGAAATCAGTTCTGCTTGCTTCATAAAACTGAAAACAGAACCTCCATTGAATCCAGACGCTACATCATTCCAACCTCGCCAAGCAGCTTTTGAAAGAACAATGACCCTTAGGTAGTGCTGTTCTGTGCAAATGGTGGCACAACAAGTTTCCACCGTAGTTATTCAAGCCTCTGGTATCACCTGAATGCAAAACACGTAGCAACTAGTACGAGCACCGGAGCTAACTAGAGCGTCGAAACCAAGTTATATTATAAGTGAGAACCTTAGACTGTGGTTGTGATGTGGTATTATCCTGAACGAGACACGATACAAAGGCTAACGCCACTAAAGCTTGTGTGCAACCGGAAGACATTCTGTGCAATTTCCTGTTGATCCTTCAGAATATAAGAGCACTGAAAGTACATTAGCGTTTTTTTATCTGTTACTGTCAGATTTCTAGTGCACTTTGCTGGAGAGGGAGGCTGTTCCAGACGCGTGGAGCAGCTGAGCAAAAAGCTCGGTCACCCATGGTGGTGAGGGTCAAACCAGACTCCTAGGTTCATTGCTAAGGATGAAAGTGGAATGAGCTGGCCATCGAAGGTGAGATAGGTTATAGGTGAGGAGTGAACCTGATGGGGCGTGCCGATGAGGAGAACTTCTGTTTAATTGCAGTTTAGTTGGAGGAAGTTGCTGTTCATCCATGCCTTTGTTTCCTCGAAGCAGTTGGTGAGGAATAACAGGGCTGCGAGTGGGTCTTGGGTGGTTTTAATGTAGAGTTGCGTGTCATCAGCGTAACAATGGAAGGAAAGCCGATGTTTGCTGATGAGATGACCGAGGGGAAGCATGTAGATAGTGAAGAGGACAGGGGCAAGGATTGATCCCTGGGGGACACCAGTGAGACATGTTCAAACCTATCTGAGAGGTAGGATTCAAACCATTTCAGGGCATGGCCTGTCAGTCCAACATTGTTGTGGAGACGCTTGAGGAGGATGGTATGGTCCACAGTGTCGAAGGCTGCAGTCAGGTCCAGGAGGATGATTAGTGAGGGAGACCTAGAGTCAGATGACATCATGAGGTCATTTGTTACCCTAAGCGGGACTGTCTTGGTGCTGTGAGCTGAGCGGAACCCTGACTGAAATTTTTCAAACAGACTGTGTCAAATGGTCCAGGAGATGTGTTGCAAGGACCTTAGTGAGAAATGGTAAGTTTGAAATAGGCCTGTAGTTTGCGAGGTTGTCAGGGTCCAGGGAGGGTTTCTTGAGGAGGGGGACGAGTAACCGCAGTTTTGAGAGCAGGTGGAACATGAGCAGTTTGAAGTGAGAGGTTAATTGTCTGGGTAATGATAGGGCTGAGAATGGACATGTGTGATTTAAGATGAGTGGCAGGAAATGGGTCTAAGCAGCAAGAGGAAGACTTCATGGTTCTGATGGTCTCCTCAATGTGACTCAGAGTGGCAAGCTCTCCACCTGGGTATTAGGTATAGGAGGGGAAGAGGAGGAAGAGCTGGGCAGTAGAGAGTGGATGTTATTGACCTTATATCTGAAGCTGTCGATGAACTGTAGCTTCAATTGGAGATGGGGATTGTGGTTTCAGGAGGTGGTTTATTGTAGAGAAGAGCTTCTTAGAATTTCTGGTGTGCTTATTGATGAGGTTGGAATAAAATTTCGACCAAGCCTCTTTTAAAACCTGTGCGTAGGTTTTCTTATGCTCACAGAATGCCAGCTTGTTGACAGTGAGCCCAGTGTGTTTGAATTGACGCTCCATGGCACGACCAGCTGTTTTTATTGACTGCAGTTCCTGGGTGTACCATGGGGCAGAGCATTCAAATGTGACTTCATGTGTCTTAGCAGGTGCGTGGAGGTCAAGAACACTGATAAAGGCAAGGTTGTAGTGCTCCACTAGCTCATCCGCAATGTCAGAGTCTGGACAGGTGATATGCTAGAGGTCTGTGGTCAATGCAGCTGAGTTGATGTGTTTCAGATTCCTGAAGGTTATTTGATGCTTGGGTTTGGCAGTGAGCAGCACAGAATTCAGTTTCATTGAGATCACCTTGTGATTGAAAAAGGGTGTTCAGTACATGATCACGTTTGAATGTTCTAACCTGTTTATATTGTAGTGTGTTTTGAGACAGTAGTAGAACAAGTAGCCACAGCGTGAGTGATATAGTCAGGCATAGGTGCTGAGGGCTGGCATTTGTATTTGTTGTCCTTCCTGCAGACAATAAAACAATTAATGTGCTGCACAAAGAATCGGTCAAAGCGGCATTCTAGTGTAATATCTGTGTGTATGTTTCTCAGGTTCAATCCTGCCGACATTGCGTTTCTCCGTTCTCACAGAATACGCAAAGACCATGAGCCCAGTTGCAAAGGCAGTTGGTGGGAGAGGCAAATGTGCAGATGGGGTGGCTTGTATCCACCATCACACTACTCAAGACCAAGCTCCAGAACCTTCACACCACCTCCAAGTACTGTGGGCCATTGGTGGATGCTGATATTTGGAGCGCATGTTGTGCCTCTTGATTCCCTGTTTGAATCTTTGATGCTCTACCTGAGTCAGTGTGAGAGAGATCTCATAACCGCTGCCTTAGGGGCTGGATTGTCTGGGAGTGAAAGCTGTTCCATCACAAACCAACCTAAAAGCAGTCCTCCTTCAAGTAGCACACAAACAAATAATACAGCAGCCAAAGCATGCGCATAGGCCTGTTGCGATAATCGATAAGTCAATTAATCGCTCTGGAAATAAAAACCAGGTCGGTAATTTTGCCGGCCTCGATAAATTGACACGTTTGTTTTTCTCCTCTCTCGCTACCAAACACGCTGGATGAGAGAAAAGGTCTCACTCTGTGCATTTGTCTCGACACCTGTCCGCGTTGGCTCTATAGTGGAGTGAACGGAGTGAGTGAACTCTCCTGTCAGTCATTAAGTGTCTTTCTCACAGGATGGGCGAGGCGGTCGCTGGCGCAGACACAGCAATCGAGTCTGGCTGCAGACCTGCACTGTCAGGACACGCCTGCACTGAGAGGTCCGCCTGCACTGTCAGGACAGGAAGTTGATTTAAAGCCTTTCAAATTAAACGCTTTTAGACCGGAAGTGCAGGCGGGTCCTGACAGTGCAGGTCCTGCAGCCAGACCCCTCTCAGACACAGACACACACACACGGACACAGTGCCATAAGTGAGGGAAGTGGAGGAAAAGCGAGCAAACGCTATGAATGATGAACAGTCCCAGTATGGGAAAACTTCGGCTTCAAACGAAACGAACGAGGTGAGCCCATGAACACGGGCGAGCCGATATGTCGCATTTGTTCGAAAGTAGTGGTGGTGAAGAAGGGGAATATGACGAACATGCACGCGCACCTCAAGCACAATCATCCCCTCCAGTTTTCCCAACTGTGAAAAAAAAAAGTACCGCCCGAGGTTCCGTGGGGCCATCGTCCCGACAGGCAACGTTTGAAGCGTTTGGTAAGCAAAGCAAATATACACATATATATATATATATATATATATATAAGAAAAAAAACAGTGCAAAATGGTGCGCGCTTACAGACAGCGTCAAAGTCCTTTCTTTTTTTCTTTTTTTTCTTGTTTTTAGTTGTTATTGTGATTTTTAAGTGCTATTTTTTGATAAAACAGAATGTAAGTGCATTTTATTTTTATTGTTTTTTTGTTGTCTTTTATGTTTATTATGTTCGTTCATCTTATTTGCAACCTCTTAATCTTGAGAAATGAAAGTTTATTGCTTTTGACATGGTGTACTTGCAGTATTATGTCATATATTATCATTATATATGATTTAAAAAAAATGGTCAATAATATCGTTTATCTGCAATAATTTGTAGCACAATTATCGTCCAGCAAAATTTGTTATTGTGACAGGCCTACATGTGCTTGATAACTTGTCAGCAGTTGCAACATGACTCCTGAGAACCACCATAAACAAAACAAGAGCAATACAGAGCATGAATGCAGACAAAAAAAAACAACTTGCTGGAAAGTCCTGAAGCTAACTGAAGCAAATCCACAGACTCCAGCTGAGAAACAAGCCCTTGGATTTTTACAGCTGTACATATGGGGACTGAATGAAGTGAGTCTCAGAAGGCTGCTGAGATTTGTGACAGGCTACAGTTACTTGGAAGGAAAAACTGCTTGGCTGGTCCAAAAAGGAAAAATTATTTTAAAAAAAATCACGATCTTGGGGCTGAGAATTAGTGAGTTTGGGATCAGGCAAAAATTAAAAATTAAAAATAGCAATCACTGGACGAGTCTGGGGCGACACGGTGGCGCAGTGGTTAGCGCTGCTGCCTCACAGCAAGAAGGTCGTGGGTTCCATTCCGGGGCCCGGGTCTGTGACCTTTCTGTGTGGAGTTTGCATGTTCTCCCCGTGTCTGCGTGGGTTCTCTCCGGGTTCTTCGGCTTCCTCCCACATTCCAAAAACATGCATGTGAGGTCAATTGAACATTCTAAATTGTCCATAGGTGTGCATGTGAGTGTGAATGGTTGTTTGTCTCTATGTGGCCCTGCGATGAACTGGCGACTTGTCCAGGGTGTCACCCTGCCTTCGCCCTAAGACAGCTGGGATAGGCTCCAGCAGACCCCCGTGACCCTGAACAGGAATAAGCGGGTATAGAAGATGAATGAATGAATGAATGAATGGACGAGTCTGAGCTGTCTCTGCCGCTATCTTAAGCGATTAAAAATTAGCGTTGTGCCAGATATTGAAAAATAAGTTGCCGAAAAATAGAGTAAAGAAGAATGACGAAGACAAAAACTAAAACGAAGACTAGAACGAAACAAAGACTAAGAAAGACTAAAGAAGACAAAACAAAAAAAAAACTAATGATAAGGGGGTCTAAATGGGGTTCAAAGTCGCGGCGGAAAAATAATAATAATAATAAGGAAACTGAAGATAAGACTGACTAAAACAAAATAACTAAATCCACTAGTTTAAAGTTGGAACGAGGGTGGTGTCTTGAACTCCAAGAGCCAATGCAAAGGTTGTTCCAACACTAAAAATGATGGATCATCCCACGCTACATGCATCTGATGAATATATGTGGTGTCAGGTTCCTTGCTGATAAAGAAATAAAACAATGACTATTTTAAGGCCAAGATGGTTTTGCTTTTTGTGTGTGTGTTGTGCTTTGCCTTTTTTTTTTTTAAGGTACCCACACCCTGGCCTACTGGCATTGACCCGCTTTTCCTCCCCTCTGATTGGTGCGGCGTCTGTGGAGGTTCAGCTCTCCAATCGGGAAAAGCCTTCCCTGCACCTGGTACCTGATTGGTGCGGCATCTGCTCGACTCCACCCGATTTTCAATTGACAGACTACAAAAGCCGTACCAGATCTAAAATACAGATTGGTTTATTTTCGTAGCGGCTTTACTTCATGTATAGATACACTAGGTGCAGGGGTGCTGGTTACTGTACTTTTGGTTTTTAGATTATGTTGATAGAAAAGCCTTTTGCTTCCTCTTTCCGTTCTTTGCCTTTTTATTTGTGGAATAATAGGTTGTAGCTTGTTGAGTCCTCTTTATGTTATATTCTGTTTTTGATTTAACCAGCATCCATCGCCCCCCCCCTTCAGTTCTGTTTTTTGTTTGTTGCCCCTTCACCACCTTCAAAACAGGGCGCAATAAACTTACTCCACCTAAAACACCATGGCCTTGTGTTACTTTCCCTTCCCTCCAGCGAGCCCGGTTGTAACCGTAAGTGGGGGCTCGTCCAGGACAATAAAATAAAAGAACAACATGAAGAAATAAAAACCGTGTGGTCTTTGGGTAAGAAAGTTAGAGAACAGTTTGTGAAGATGCAACATTTCAGAGCACATTAAACCTGCAACATATATTTTATATCTAAATATATATCAACACACACATGCATAAGCAGGAGGATTTTTATTTTATAAATTTAAACAAGTATGTGTTCCATAATGCACTTATATGTCTAAGTGCATTATGAGCACACATGTATATGTATATACATGTGTATATATATATATACACATATATATATATATATGTACATATATATACATATACATATACATATGTGTTCGTGATTGGAACACATGCTTGTTTGTCCCTAAAAACATTCATGAAGTTTGGTTCTTTTATGTATTTATTATGGGTCCGCTGCAAATGTATAGGGCTCATTTGATACAATCACGAGACTCGGCCAAAAACGCTACAATGGGAAAGACAAAGGAGCTCAACACAGATTTGAAAAAGCGAATTGTTGACCTGAACAAGTCAGGAAAGTCATTTGGAGCCATTTCAAAACAGTTACAGGTCCCAAGAGCAACTGTGCAAACAATTGTTCGTAAGTATAAAGTGCATGACACAGTTATATCACTGCCATAGGTCAGGATGGTCAAGAGACAACCGAGAACCACCAAAAAGCAGATCTGCAATGAATTGTAAGCTGCTGGAATACAGGTGTCAGTGTCCACAGTCAAGCGTGTTTGACATCGCCAGGGACTGAGAGGCTGCTGTGCAAGAAGGAAGCCCTTGCTCTAGAAGCGGCACCTTCAGGCTCGACTGAAGTTTGCTTCTGATCACATGAACAAAGATAAGACCTTCTGGAGGAAAGTTCTGTGGTCTGATGAAACAAAAATTGAGCTGTTTGGCCACAATGCCCAGCGATATGTTTGGAGGAAAAAAGGTGAAGCGTTTAACCCCAAGAACACCATGGGCCTGTTTTGTTGCCAATGGAACTGGTGCTTTACAGAGAGTAAATGGGACAATGAAGAAGAAGGATTACCTCCAAATTCTTTAAGACAACCTAAAATCATCAGCCCGAAGGTTGGGTCTAGGGCGCAGTTGGGTGTTCCAACAGGACAATGACCCCAAACACAAATCAAAAGTGGTAATGGAATGGCTAAATCAGGCTAGAATTAAGGTTTTGGAATGGCCTTCCCAAAGTCCTGACTTAAACCCCATTGAGAACATGTGGACAATGCTGAAGAAACAAGTCCATGCCAGAAAACCAACCAATTTAACTGAACTCCACCAATTCTGTCAAGAGGAGTGGTCAAAGGTTCAACCAGAAGCTTGCCAGAAGTTTGTTGATGGCTATAAGAAGCGCCTAATTGAAGTGAAAATGGCCAAGGGACAATGCAATCAAATATTAGCATTGCTGTTCCACACACACACACACACACACACACACACACCAATTATCCCTAACCTATGTGCTGAAAAAGATAAAAATATACAGCAAAACATCTTAACGTAAACACACTTTTACTGATAAAATAAAACATAGGCAGATATAACCTTAACAATTTTAAACCATGAGTTTGCTGTGCAATGATAAGCATACATGCACATGGGAACATGTTGACCCATTTAATCCTCTTTCTTTCTTTCTTTACTTATTTATTTATCACTGGACTACAAATTATTTCTGAATTAACATGTTTCCCATTTTTATAGTAGGTCTATCCTTTTGACTTGGTCATTTTATAAGTAGCTCGCATGTTGAAAAAGTGTGAGCACCCCTGCTTTAGATCTTGAGAATTTCCAGAACCACACTTTCTTTGATGTTTGTAGAAAAGAGTTCTGCCCATCGTCCACCAGTGTATCACACAAAGACCGTGCCGATGGCAAATTAGTACAACTGCCACAATCAAGCCTTCTCACACTCAACAGAGATGGACACAAGATAAAGGTTTTCAGTAGAGTTGTACACTTTCCTATATAAATCCCACTGTTGTTGCTCAACAGTGAAATTGATAAAGGCTGTGCTGTTTTTCTTTTCCAGGTACAAATGATACAATACAAAAATAAAAAATGCTGGAGAAGAAGAATTATTCCCACATCGTAGACCTGTCAAAAGGTTTGGAAGTTGAGCTCATCTTCTAGGAAAGGACGTTCCTTCAGACTTGATGATACCAAGCACATAACCACCACCGCCCACTGCAGAGCCCTTCAGAACCAATGTGCAGCATGGGGAGGGTGATCCCCAGTTTGACATCTGAATGATTCTGTGTAGATTTTCTCAATAGTTAGTGAGGTGTGAATAAAAGCTGGTGCACTTTTTTTTTGAAAATTACTGTATTTATTTTGAACATTTATATTTAAAAAGTAATCGAAAGTGGACAAAATACAAGTATATGTATACAAATACAAACTATTTACAATAACAAACTATAGCTAAACTAGCAGCCGGCACAACCTGAACCCTCAACACGCAGCAACTGGATATGACCTCTCTATTCTCCACCCCAAGGCAGCCAAAAAGCTAGTAAACTGTGTGCCTATACTGTTGCTATCAGTTCCCAGCTACTGGTATGTCATTCCAGGCTGCACCGGCAAAACCTCAAACCTCTTCATCCAGTGTACAATACTCAGCTGCTCTACAAGATCCAGCGACAGCAGGCAGAGTATCATGATCCTAAGGCAAGACGTGGATGTGGATTCCTTTTTTTTCCCCCCCCTTGGGGTGGGGGGGTTGTTGGAGCTCCAAATATCATACTGTTACTGTGTTCTGTTATACATCACAGAGTAGGCTGCATGGAAATAATAAGTAACCTCAATAACTCCAGAAATAATGAAAGTTTTAAGTGATGGTTACAATGTTATGTGCCATATTGGTTTTGTAGTTCATATTGGTATTTACCCCGATCCCCTGATCCAAAACGAGTGCTACTTTGTCATTTTATATTTCCCCAGGTCACTCAAGAAATGTGATAATAATGCTAAAATCCATCATAGTTGAATCAATAAATGAATGCGGTTGTTATGAGCATTACGGCTTATGAGAACGTGACAGTCTTTTATTTATTTATTTTTATTTTATACATGTCACATCCTTTGCAAACAATGTTACAACACTGTCAACACTATCATTTTGTCATTGTAGTTTTCTATCACACTAAACAGTATAATAAAATTATATTCTGTAAATACTGTATAACAAACGCTACTTTACCTTGTCGATTAAATGTTTCCAAAAGACGCTTGGGGATTCGTCTCCAACAAATTCCTATTGAGTTTCCCCTTTACGACACTGGTAATTGCACTTCTCTACCACCTGGGGGTAGTAATGAGTCCAACCTAGTGTTTCTTCACAATCAATGACATGAGTGAGTACAAAAGAAGGCCTTATAATATTTTCATGAAGGTGGAATTTATTGACAACCTTGGCGTTTGAAATTGTGATTTTTGAATCACTTTTTATTCAATTAGAAATATAAGTGATCAATTGGAGACACTACTGACATTTGTCCAAAGTCGGCGCCTGTAGATCGTACAAATCGCGTCACCAGGAAGTAGGCGGGGTTACATATCGAGCGACATCGGGTTGTGAAGCTCCAAACACAAACAGATGCGAAAATGTTATGTTGAAAGAGCTTGTTTGAAAATAGCTGTATGAATGAACGTAATTGACCTAAACCGGAGAAAGCGTTTTCAGGTAATGGACTAATTTAACGTAGATAAATACGCCAGACTGTAAAACGAATATTCTCTTTGATAATTTTGTTTACTAGCTAGTTTACAGCAACAACGCCTTGGCAACGTGATTCTCTGCTGTTCTCCGACATGTACCCATGAGTGGACAAATATTTCAGAGCTTATTTTAGCCACCTAAGTTGTTAAGTCGCGTCTCAGCGACTGTACCTTCAAAAACACGTTTGCTTTTCATCCTGATGGTATTTTGTGGACACGAGAATGCTATGATATGTGAAGAACGTCGGGAACAAGTGTGTAACCCTCTGTGATCCTCTTTAAACCCTAAACCCTATTTTTCTGGCTGGGTGTTTTTAATGTAGGGGAAATGTGAGCCACATCACAGCGGACTGATTTCTGTAACTTATTTAATGTATCTCTGTTTCAAAGTTAATAAGATGTCTGGAGGAAACAAAGCAGTTGAGTTACAGCTTCAGATGAGGCAAAATGCCGAGGACATGATGAGTTTCATGAGGGAGCTGGAGAGCTGGGAGACGGACATCAAGAAGAAGGACGAGGAGCTGAGAAGAGGAGGACGTCCAGATGAGCAGGTTTTTGCCCCCACCCACCCCTCCACACCACCACCACACACACACACATTATGAGATGCTGTTGCTTATTTGTTGACATGCAGGTCTAAGATGCTTGTTGTCTCAATCCCGTTGCAGAGTCTCCCACCTGTACGCAATAAGGACTTCAAAATGAAAATGAGAGACAAGAAAAAAAAGAAGAAAAAGGAGCCAGTGGGCAATGGCAGTGCGAAAGGAGACAGGCTCAAGAAAACCTCCAGGATAAAAGCCAGCGATTATCAGTCGTGGGACAAGTTTGATGTGGTAACTTGCACTTGAATGTTTTCATATGATATCACCAACAAACGTAAGGGCCCTATTTTCTCATCCTGGACCTGATGTGCGTCACAGGGAAAAGCCCTCTCCGAGCTGGACAAGGACGACAGTCCTCCAGAGTTGAACGAGTCCGACTCCGAGGAGGTCACATTCGATCAGGAGAAAGCCTTGGCTGAGAAGGAAAGGGTACTATAAACACTGCGAGCAACAATAGCGGAAAGGTCATGTAACATATATTAATATTCTGTAATTTTTTTACTAGGGCAATGCTCATTTCAAAGAAGGAAAGTATGACGAGGCCATCGAGTGTTATACCAGAGGGATGAGCGCAGACCCTTACAACCCCGTGCTTCCCACCAACAGAGCCACATCTTTCTTCAGACTCAAAAAGTAAATCAAACATTCATGCAGTTCCTCATGACCTGATTTCACCATCTTTCAAAAACATTTTTTTAAGTCTGTTGTTGCGTGCCCGCTTCTCCGCCGCAGATACGCCGTGGCTGAGTCCGACTGCAACTTGGCGATCGTCCTGGACGGCAACTACTGCAAAGCGTTCGCGCGAAGAGGAGCGGCACGCTTCGCGCTGCAGAAATATGAGTCTGCGTTGGAAGGTGACGGCACCAGTTAGGACGAAAAGGTCGAGGTGACTGTCGAGCGCTGAGGTTAACCGGTGTGCTTCTGTTTTCGGGGTAGATTATGAGATGGTCCTCAAGCTGGACCCCGGCAACTTCGAGGCTCAGAGTGAAGTGAAAAAAATCAGACAGGTGAATTTGAAAAGAGTGATTTTATGAGTTTAAAGTGTTTCTCAAGGTCGTTGTTGCTGTTCTTTGTGTTTGTTTTTTAAGTTGTTTTTTTTTCCTGCCTGGTTTCAGATCGTCGGCGATCAGGACTCTCCAGGTTCAAGCCAATCCACACAGCCACAGCAGGCCCCTGTGTCAGACCCGCAGCAGCAACTGATCGAGGAGCAGCAGAGGCGACAGGAGGCAGTTGTCCAAAAAGACAGAGTGAGCTTGGCTTGCACTGTGTGTCAAAGGCGATCCAATTTGGAGTAAAAAAAAAAAAAAATAGGGTTTTGTTTTGTTTCTGGTAAACCAAAAATAATACATCTCAGTAAATTATCAAATATTTATAGATTTGATTTCATGTTTGTTTTCTTTTCAGTATATATTGATACTTATCTTTATATTTTCTAATCTGAATAACCATGGAATCTGTATTATTTTTGTTTAATTGACCCTGTCACAACACAGCATTGAAATGCAAGGTAACTTTTATAATAATATATGATTTTAGAAGAACTTTTTTTTCCTGGAAGGACTAAACAGTGGAAGGTTGTGCGGATTAATCACATCATAATCTAGACAGGGATGTCTTCAGCACTGTTGCAGATTGAATGCTCCACCACTTCCCATGGTGCACAGAGACTATCAATACTTTAAACCAGCTTTTTAACCTTTTGAAGATTTCACAATTTTTTTTAGATGCTGAAATCCTTCAGTGCTGTTGGCAAATCCATCTCCATTTATATTGGTAGCATGTTTCCCTAAGTGCTGACTCTTTCCTGCAGGGGAACGCTTATTTCAAAGAGGGAAAATATGAAGCAGCTGTGGAGTGTTACAGCCAAGGAATGGAGGCTGACGCCATGAACGTCCTCCTTCCTGCAAACAGAGCCATGGCCTTCCTGAAGCTGGAGAAGTTTGTGCAATACCACTTACTTTATTGTTGTTGTTGAGTAAACAAGATTTATAGAGGATAAAATGTCTCATGTAGGTTCGAGGAGGCAGAGGAGGACTGCACCAAAGCCATTTCTCTGGACAGCACTTATTCCAAAGCTTTTGCCCGTCGTGCCACAGCCAGAGTGGCTTTGGGGAAACTGCAGGGGGCCAAACAAGGTGCCACTCAAATCACAAGCGTACCGTGGGGATCGAAAGTTTGGGCACCCCGGGTAAAAATTTGTATCAATGTGCCTAAAGAAGCCAAGGAAAGATGGAAAAATCTCCAAAAGGCATTGAATTGCAGATGAGACATTCTGAGAATGTCAAAAAACCTTAGATTTTATTTCCATCATTTACACTTTCAAAATAACAGAAAACAAAATAATGGCATCTGCATAAGTTTGGGCACCCTGCAGAGTTTATACTGTGTTGCCCCTTTTGGCAAGTATCACAGCTTGTAAACGCTTTTTGTAGCCAGCCAAGAGTCTTTCAATTCTTGTTTGAGGTGTCTTTGCCCAGTCTTCCGGTTCTTTGAGATTTCTGGGCTGTCTGTTCCCACTGCTCTTTTAAGGCCTATCCATAGATTTTCAATTATGTTGAGGTCAGGAGATTGTGAAGGCCATAGCCGAACCTTCAGTTTACGCCTCTTGATGTAATCCACCGTGGATTTTGAGGTGTAGGATCATGATCCATTTGCAGAAGCCATCCTCTCTTTAACTTCAGCTTTTTCACAGATGGCATCAAGTTAGTGTCCAAAATTTGCTAAGATTTTATTGAATCCATTTTTCCTTGTACTCATGAAATGTACCCTGTGCCACTGGCTGCAATACAACCCCAAAGCATGATTGATCCACCCCCATGCTTAACAGTTGGACAGAGGTTCTTTTCATCAAATTCTGTGACCTTTCTTCTCCAAATGTACCTTTGCTCATTCCAGCCAAAAAGTTCTATTTTAACCTCATCGTTCCACAGAACTTGTTTCCAAAATGCATCAGGCTTGTCTATATGTTCATTTGCGAACTTCAAACGCTGATTTTTGTGGTGAGGACGTAGAAGAGGTATTCTTCTGATGACTCTTCCATGAAGGCCATATTTGTACAAGTATCTCTTGAGAGTGGAATAGCGTACCACAGCACCAGCGCCTGCCAGATCTCTCTGGAGGGATCGTGCAGTCAAACGTGGGTTTTGACTTCGTTTTCTCACAATCCTGCAAGCTGTTCTGATATATTTCTTGGTCTTCGAGATCTTGCTTTAACTCCCACTGTTCCTGATGACTGCCATTTCTTAGTTACATTCTGAACAGAGGATATTGGCATCAGAAAACACTTTGCTATCTTCTTATAGCCTTCTCCTGCTTTGTGAGCGTCAACTATTTTCAGTTTCAGTGTTCTAGACAAGGGCGACACGGTGGCGCAGTGGTTAGCGCTGCCGCCTCACAGCAAGAAGGTCGTGGGTTCCATTCCGGGGCCCGGGCCTGGGACCTTTCTGTGTGGAGTTTGCATGTTCTCCCCGTGTCTGCGTGGGTTCTCTTCGGGTTCTCCGGCTTCCTCCCACACTCCAAAAACATGCATGTGAGGTCAATTGAACATTCTAAATTGTCCGTAGGTGTGCATGTGAGTGTGAATGGTTGTTTGTTTCTATGTGGCCCTGCGATGAACTGGCGACTTGTCCAGGGTGTCACCCTGCCTTCGCCCTAAGACAGCTGGGAGAGGCTCCAGCAGACCCCCGTGACCCTGAATTGGAATAAGCGGGTATGAAGCGGGTATGAATGAATGAATGCATGTTCTAGACAACTGCTTAGAAGAACCCATGGTGCTGATTGTTGGGGCAAGGTCAGATGAGTCTGGGCATTTTAAATAAAGGTGAAATAAAAATAAATAAGATGGTGATTGTGAACAAACCATGACACTATCAGGTCTCAGCCTTCCAAAGTGGGCGGTGCATGCTATAAACTCTGCAGGGTGCCCAAACTTTTGCAGATGCCATTATTTAGTTTACTGTTATTTTGAAAGTGTAAATGATGGAAATAAATCTAACTTTTTTTGACATATTCTCAGAATGTCTCATCTACAATTTGATGCCTTTTGGAGATTTTTCCATCTTTCCTTGGCTTCTTTGTGCACATCAATACAACTTTTTTACCCACAGTGCCCAAACTTTCGATCCCCACTGTAGTTCTCAAGCACTTTGGATTGTATATTAGTGTAATTTTTTTTCCCTCCTCAGTTTGTGCAACATTTTAAGACGATCACTGAACAGCCCACATTGATGTTGTCATGTTTCAGATTTTGAGGAGGTGTTGAAGCTGGAACCAGGCTACAAGCAGGCTCTGAACGAGCTGCAGAAACTCCAGATGGTGTGTTTCCAGCAGCAGCTGTGCATCCAAACGAGCACAATCCGGTAGAAGGTGTCACGGTTACAATCTCTGCCTTTCCTTTGAACTCGCCTGTATTTAGGCTATGTGCTCCAGCGGCCTCCTTCAGACTGCGGATGGCACGGAGAGGAGAACCGTGCAGCCACTAGACAAGCCAGAGCATCTGCGCTCAACCGTGAGTTGTCACGTTTACATTTCTAGTTCATGAAAATTATATATTGTCTGCAACTTTAAGCATATATGAAAAACTGGAATTGAGTTTTTTTTTTTTATTGTTGATAGATATGAATTTGCTACCAGGAAAAACTTTTTCATTAATATAAATTTTGGGCCCTTTTATAGCGACTCATCTATCACCTGTCAACATTTTTTCTAACTCTCCAAGTAGTATTCATGCAGCAAGTCTTATTTTATTTTTTTCAAATGTATTCATATTGTTAGGAATGTTAGATAACATCTAATATTTGCGATAATGGATTATTTCTGTGATAAACGATTAGAAGTAGATTTCCAGTTGACAACACCAGTTGTGACCTCATATATCCACAAGGTGGCAGCAGAAGTTTTGACTCTTATTTTGTCTTAACCGTATTAGAGCTGAGATCAGAACATTGCTGTTATGTATCTTTATCATGCAGGTAAATTCCTTTTTGAAAATTGAACCGACTCGCTGTTAACAGAACGTGCAATGTTTTTCAGAAGCCGCTGATGAGGATTGATATCAAGGAGGTAGGTGGAGAGTTGTGTTCGGCTGAGATGAAGTCCGTCGCTTCTAAAGCGTCCGTCCAGGAGGCCAGCAGGGAGGAGTTCTCCCCGCTGTCCACCTCACCCGCTGCCAAGATGATCAAGATCGAGGAACTCCCAGAAGCTCCCACACAAACATCTGACCAGTACGTGGTACCATCTTTTTTTGTTTTGTTTTAACGGATTTCTTAATTTTTATCCCTGCACCTAAAACAGAAGCGATCTTGGCAACTCCAACCTGTGTCCCCTGTGTCCTTTTCCCCAGAGTTCCTTCTGAGAGTAAGCAGCCCAAACGGCCAGCACAGGCGGAAGCGGCGAGCCATCCTCCCCTGTCAACCTGCCACTCACTGACAGTAGGAGAGCTCCCCCCTCCGCCCAGCAGCAGCTTTCAGCTGGAGGCCGAGCTGCGCAAGATCGGAAACCAGCCGGAAGCCGT
The DNA here is from genome assembly GCA_009823395.1 of Thamnaconus septentrionalis. Lineage (NCBI taxonomy): Eukaryota > Metazoa > Chordata > Actinopteri > Tetraodontiformes > Monacanthidae > Thamnaconus > Thamnaconus septentrionalis. Next base: position 953,714 of record CM020502.1, on the reverse strand, counting down.
TTACAGATATCTGAGGGTGAGCAGGAGTCTGAAATAATGCTTGCAATGCAGACTGCGCCAGGATCCTGTTTGTCCTCGTGATTAGGTGTCTGAGTGTTTTTTGTTTTATTTCACAAATGAAGAAAGAAGGAACAAAAAAGTTAAACATTTTGGAAAATCATCTGGATACTGGAGAAACTAATGTGATTGTAGTGCGCCAATCATATCTCCTCTTTTGCAACACGTTTCCCTCTCCGCCGTGCAGCAAATCCAGCCGGATGCGTATGCCAACATCTTCCAGAACACGCTGGAACCGGACCTTCTGAACCAGATCTTGAGGACTGTGCGCGATTTCTTCATAAAGTAGGTTTTGGACGATGCTGAAGGGGTTGTAAGGGGGTTGAAATCAGTTTCACAAGTTACCTCTGCGAGCAGTAAATGACCGTCTGCCTTGCGCAGGAATGAAACTCTGGCCTTCACACTGCAAGTCCTGCAGAATCTGGCCAGCGTGAGGCGCTTCGACATGGCAGTCATGTTCATGTCTTCCACAGAGAAGAAAGGTGGAGTCTGTTTTGTGTATTTTGTATTTTGCATTCTGTATTTGTATGTTTATATTAATATTTACAATAGAATAGAACGCCTTTATTAATCCCACATTGGGGAAATTTGCATAATTACAGCAACATAAGTAGTGCAAAGAGAAGGATTATATTAATAATATGTGTATTTATAATATGTGTGTGTGTATATATGTGTATATATATATGTGTATATATATATATATTTATATATATATATGTATATATGTATATATATATATATATATATATATATATATATATATATATATATATATATATGTGTATATATATATATATATATATATATATATATATATATATATATATGTATATATATGTATATATATATGTATATATATATATATATATATATATATATATATATATATATATATATATATATGTGTATGTATATATGTGTATATATATGTATATTTTTATATATGCAGGTATATATGTACACACACAGACAGGCAGACAGAGAGCAGACACACACACACACACACACACACACACACACACACACAATCCCTTTTGTCAATCCACTGTATTCCTCATCACGCCTTGTGTATTTCCCTTTTCTCTGCCTCAGTGTTGAAAGAAATTTTTGACTTCCTGTGTCAAGCCGAGCCCAACGCGTCTTCTGTCGACGCCTTACAGAAGAAGTACAGAGTGTGACGTCCAGGATTTAAAGGGAGCCAAACGGCTCGTGCACACTTCTGATTTGAACATAGACATTCAGCTTTGTTTTCAAAGCCCACCAACGCCTAGCCATGAATAAAGTCCCATTGAATTTGAATACTGTGTCGCCAGGCCTCGTGTGTGTGTGTGTGTGTGTGTGTGTGTGTGTGTGTGTGTGTGTGTGTGTGTGTGTGTGTGTGTGTGTGTGTGTGTGTGTGTGTGTGTGTGTGTGTGTGTGTGTGTGTGTGTGTGTGTGTGTGGGCGCGCGTGCGAAAATGATTTTTAAATATGATGTGCAAAAGTATCATGATAATGAGAGCAGCCCGACCTGTTCGTTGATTTGTCTTGACCTGAGTTCACACCCTTGGTATGTAGAAAATAAAGGGTTATTTGCTTATCAAACTAAAAAGCATGTGTATTTTGAGCCCTCTAATTCCAGTAGACTAATTTACACAGTTGGCCTTTAAGTTTTAATGAGCTCCAGAATAAACAACCCAAAGCAAACTTCATGCCACACGATCACTGCACGTACTACAGTCAGTAGTTGGCATTAAAGAAAAAAAAATAATATATATATTTTTTTTTTTACTGCATTCATTGAACAAACGAACATTAACAGTACATCAGTGTTCATCATTTGTGAGAAAGCCACAAAAACAGGGAAGAGGACAAAATATATATATATATATATACATACACAAGTCTGGATAGCAATGGCAAAAGTGTGCAGAGGTATTGGTGCGGAGGTTGCGTTCCTCTGCGATCTTAAAGTGACGTTTCTTTCGAGTCCGGCCTGAAGGTCAGTATTTCTGTGAAAGTGTGACCTGCAGAGAGACAAAAGAGAGAATCTTTGGCATTTCCTGTGTGTTAAAGGCACGTGCACAGCGTCCAATGGCAGGTGCTGCAGCAACACACACAAAAAAAAATACAAATTTCTATTAAATACTACTTAACACCTTGGAAATCTGCCCTCTGAAGTCACAAAGGGCAGCTGAAACCTCACAAATTCCTCACTCACGTCACGAACGAGTCTCCCAGTCTTGTGCTAGCTACAGCAGGTTTGAAGATCTACTCAAGTGCTTTGAGTTTCAGTTTTTTTGGGGGTTTTTTCTCTGGGAGGGGAGATGAAATTGCACGGGTTCTAGAATGAAAAATAAAGATGGACGGCGTCATCTCACGTTTCCACTGATCCAGTGTCAGGTCCATGTTGTCCATCGTCTGGTCGTAGGGCTGCGCGTCAGCCTCATCGTCGCCGTCCCTGTACTCGCCGAAGAAGGGCAGGTCCAGGGCATCTGAGGCGCTCACCCTCTGCTCGGGGTCCAGTAGCAGCATCTTCTCCAGGACAGACATGGCTGCATCGCAGGTATACACACACACACACAAATACACGTCAACAGAAATGAGCAAGATGTGGTGAAAGAATTTTTCTTATTTTGATATACCATCCAAGCTTGCTTTGGAAAAGATGGACTTCAAGTCTTTCTTGGGCACTTTTGGTAAACTTCTGATGTAGTTTCTGGCCTGGTCAAAAAGGAAGGGGAAGGTTATGTTTGGAAGAATCTTTTAATAAAGAGGAATACTCCTCAATGTGTCCCTGTTTCCTATTATTCAGGTCATGATTACACTGTGCGTCTCCATTACCCAGGTGAAATCAATTTATTCATCAAATGTTTTTTTTGCCACTCTCTGTGCAACAAGTGACCCTTGTCTTACATCCTGGCTCTTCAGCTTGGCGACAAAGTCCGCGCCAGGGGTTCCTGTGATCTTCAAGATTTCCCTGAGCTGGTCCAGATCTGACGAGAGACTCCGGTTAAGTTTTATAGCGCATTTTCTAGACGGACATGAGGGTCTTAATTTAACGCAGTTTTGTCTCACAGCTGGCACCATGAGTGACTAATTAGTCTTAAACAAAGCAACTCTTTGCACCTGGTCATGAGTTGATCAGCTGTGGCCACGGTGCCAGACTAGGACAGGCATATTCTATCTTCTTTCAAATGTTGTGCTATTATTTGTCATAAGGGTGATTTTCTTAAAAGAAGAACAGAAGTGCATATTTATAATTTGGTCTCCTTTTCTTACATTAGAGAATAAGCCACTTACATTACATACTTACATCTTTTGCATTGTTGGTCAGTTCATAAGTACCATTTTATATTTAAAGACTCTTTTTTTAAAATCCTCCTTTTCTTTTTGTTAAAAGGTAGAAATGCAAGAACTCTCTACCGGCATTCAAGGATACGATCGTTCCCTTTGAAGAGCGGCTTCCCCAGCAGCATCTCGGCCATGATGCAACCTGCCGACCAGATGTCCACTGCAACAGAGGAGGCACTTCACTTTAATCTACAATGATCGCAGAATGTAAGGTTCTGCCTTTTTTTTTCCCCCTTCACCTGTCTGAGTGTAGTGCATCCAGTTCAGGATGACTTCGGGCGCTCGATACCAGCGCGTCACGACGTAGCCGGTCATCTCCGTGTCGGCCTGCCGGGCCAGGCCGAAATCAAGGATCTGATTGGAGGATTCAGCATGTAAATTAGGGGGCCACATCGGTTAAACCAACTCCGTGCAAGAGTTAGAAATACCTTCAGCTCGCAGTCCTGGTTAATGGCTAAATTTCCAGGTTTGAGGTCCTGTCACATGCAAAAAGAGATCAAAAATAGTTATGGAAGCATTTTTGTGGTTTTCTGCAGATATTCATTTGATTTTAGCTAATAGGGTATTCAGCTAAAAAATATGTATATCTCAATAGTAACAAGTTTTTTGTCTTTTATTTAATTAGAATGACAAAAAAAAAAATAATCCAGATTTCTGCCACCAAAGATGCACTTGAACAATGGCAGGCTTCTCACCCAATTATGATGAGCTAAAAATAAAAGTCAGTTTGCATATTTAGGCTTCAGGTTTTTAAAGCACCCCTCCACTACCACCACTAAACGAACTAGTAATTTGTGTGAATTCAAAAGAGGCGACCAGATCATTCTGGGAGTAGTTTTCAATCGGGACCGTGTCCTCCTGCTCAGTGTGTCCGGGATACCAGAGTGTGGGAATGTGGATGAATGGGATTGAACGTGAATGAGAGCCGAAGCCCCTCCCCCAAGGCTCATGGCCTGGGAAGTCAAAGTTCACGCACCCTGTGAATGATCCCTGACGAGTGGATGTACTGGGTAGAGAGAAAGAGAGAGAGAGAGAGGGGGAAGGAGACCAAGTCAGTCAAAATACGCATGTGAACCTCACTACTCCTCCTCCTCCTGCTTAAATCACTGAGACACCTTCTGTTTTTACGTCCCGCACTGTCTTAATAGATTCTAGTCTGGATCCTGGTCATCACCTTCAGCCCGTTCAGCATCTGGTAGACCAGGAACTGCACCCTGTCCTCCGTCAGCCTCTCCAGCTTCATCAGCTTGCCCAGGTCGGTGCCCATGAATGGCATCGCCAGATAACTGCGGAGCACAGGAGGTGTGGGATCACTTTGTTTGGCAGGAATGTCACAACAACTGAAGTTTGTTCAGTGATGAAAGACTTACAAATCACGTAAGCGGTCCAGAGAGATTTCAGCAGTGAAAACATCCAGGAGCCCAATCACCTTTTCGGGAAAAGAAAGACTGTTAGAAAATTGTCAGCTGTAAAAAAATAAACAAATAAAAAAATAAAAAAAATAAAATGTTTAAATGTCCTGTGTTGTGCAAAATTTACTTTGCCATCATCATTGTGACTCAATAAAGGATTATTTTGCTCGTTTTAGGGTTAGGGTTAGTTAAGGCTGTTTGTAAAGAGACTTTGAGTACTATAAGAAGTGCGATGTGATGATGATGATGATGATGATTATTGTTATTATTCATTCATTCATTCATCTTCTATACCCGCTTATTCCAATTCAGGGTCACGGGGGTCTGCTGGAGCCTATCCCAGCTGTCTTAGGGCGAAGGCAGGGTACACCCCGGACAAGTCGCCAGTTCATCGCAGGGCCACATAGAGACAAACAACCATTCACACTCACATGCACACCTACGGACAATTTAGAATATTCCATTGACCTCACATGCATGTTTTTGGAGTGTGGGAGGAAGCCGGAGAACCCGGAGAGAACCCACGCAGACACAGGGAGAACATGCAAACTCCACACAGAAAGGTCCCAGGCCCGGGCCCCGGAATCGAACCAACGACCTTCTTGCTGTGAGGCGGCAGCGCTAACCACTGCGCCACCGTGTCGCCCATTGTTATTATCATTATTATTATTATTATTATTATTATCATCATCTAAACAACTAAATGTGTCCCTGGACGTCAGCAAAGTCCCGAGACTCTGTGATGCCTTTGTGATGTCACAAAGGGGTACCCACAAACACCCACTAGCGAGGTGTTTGCTCCCCACCGCCCACCCTTTTAAGTTTCCATCTCGAAACTGAAGGGCTTCAGCAAAGTGCCACGTCAAGCATTTGCGTGGCAGGCTGTCAACAGAGGGCTAAACTCAATCTCTTACGTTTTCATGCTTCATGTGTTTGAGGAGCCGTAGCTCCCGGTAGGCCCTCTTGGCAAAGAGCTTGGACTGGAAGGGCCGGTGCAGCTTCTTGATGGCTACCTGTGTGGCCGTGCGGCGGTCCCACGCCGAGCTGAAACAAAACATCAGGGCTCGATCAACACTTTTTACCCAGAATTCCAACAAGTGGTGAACCCCCGAGGACATCTCGGCCTCTTTCTGCCCGCATCAGGTCACCACCAGCACATCTGCTGCAAGCATACAGGACAAAGGCAGCCGTGGTGGCTCTGAGCACTTATCTCGGGGGTGGGGGAGGCGGGTTGTTCCTTTGACTTGTCCCGACAATGAGACTTTTTGGGGAGAGGGGGTGGGGGGGTTCTTTGTCCCCCCCCCAAGAATTCAGGCGACACAATGCAGTGAGAGGCCCCGCAGAGCCAGCTGTGCGCAGACTTACTTACACCCCACCCAAAAATACCACCACACAGCAAGCAGCTGCTGGATTGCTGCGAGCAGATCGAGAGCAGCGAAGTGAAACCCCGAGCAAAGTGCAAACCAGGTCAAACTGCCTTGCTGTGGTTTTTTGAAAATTACATGAGAATTTTTTTTTTTTTTTTTTTTTTTTTTTTTTTTTGAAATGGAACCGTGGATGAAAGTCTTTGTTGCAAAAGTAGGGAACACAGAATGTTCATTATTATTATTGTTATTATTATTATTTGAAAGTACAAAACCAGATTTTAAGTATTTACTATAATGAGCATAAGCGGGTATAGAAGATGAATGAATGAACTATAATGAGCAATTATTCAACTTATTCTTGCACAATTAAAACAAAGCATAAAAGGGGAAACAAAAACAGGATGCAGCTGAGATACTGACAAGAAATGATCAAATAAAATACAGCAACATACATACGCGACGCAATTAGATAACACCCTCTCTGAGATGTTAAAAGATTAAAAAAAAATAATGTTTTTTTTGGTTGTTGTTGTTGTTTTGTTTCGTTTTTTGCGTGTCTCTTGGACTCACCAAACGGTGCCATAAGCTCCGGTGCCGACCTGCTTCAGGTCCCGGTACCTCTCCGGAACCTCCCACACTGTCCTGTTCACCTCCTGCCGGTAGAAGCCCGTCCTGGTGCGCACAGCCATAACCGAGCGACCCACCGACCGACCAAACTACTGACTAGCGATCAGCCCTCTCCTGCGAGCCGGGCGAGGGCTTCAAAATGAACGTAAAGGAGCGTGAGTCGCGAAACGTATTATCTCGCCTCTCCAATCCCACCCCCAGGCGGACGGAGCAGTTCTTCCCTGACCGCCGACAACAGAAACACACACATACACATTGTTCGTCCAACACACCCTGGTCGCCCGGGGCAGCCTCCGTAGGTGTCCGCAATGTGACACAAAACATCTGCCCATTCTTATTCTGACCGCAGGGTGCGCTCCGGCCGGCTGAAGATCCGCCTGAGATACTGATCCCGGAACCATATTGACGCTGATCTTTGTTGCCATGACAACGGCAGCGGTTTCTTGTACACTGTCGTTGTTGTGGTTGGTTTTCAGGAGTAGCGGCTGTAGTTTCGTAGTCGTTGTGACTGTTGTAGTAGTAGTACTTGTAGTAGTTGCTGTAGTAGTAGCAGCTGTAGCAATAGTTGTTGTTGTTGCTGCTGCTGTTGTAGTTGTAATTGTTTTGGTTGCTGTAGTGACAGCAGCAGCAGTTGTTGTAGTTGCTGTTGTAGTCGTAGTAGCAGCAATTGTTGTCGTTGCTGTAGTAGTAGTTGTTGTTGTCATAGTTGCTGTAGTAGCAGCAGCAGTATTATTTGTTATTATTGCTGTTGTATTAGCAGTAGTAGTAGTTGTTCTTGTTCTCGTTGGAGTTGCTGTGGTCGTAGTTGCAGTAGGTTTCAGTTCTGTTTCTATGACGTCTCTAAACTGTTATAGTCAAATCAGATATCTTGACAAATTTCACAAACCACTTACTGGTACTTACTTTAAAAAAAAAAAAAAAAGTCTTAAGGCTTAAGAATAAAATTAGTCCTTCCTAGCAGTTTTATCTCTGCCAACCAAGATAGTGAGCATTGTGCGGTGGAATAAGATGAGTTCACGTGGCAAAAAACCCCAAAAAAACTTAAGACAGGAAGAAGACAAAAATAACTGTTGGTGTTTATTTCACTCAAGCCGGTACCCGTCCAGTCATCAAATCTGTCAGGTGAATCAAGGGAATCATTCTCACTCATCCGACAACTGCAGAATCACTGCACCTGTTCAGTGATTCGAAGACCACATTATACTCCTTGCATATTCAAAAGACACTTACAGACACACAATTAACTTGCAACATACTACAGCCATATACATTTAATGTACACATTCGATTTTGCACTTGGCTACTCCGATCCACCACAGCATCCACATTGAGAAATGACAACTTGGACAATTCTGAACTCAAACACACTTTGACAGCAATAGTCCCAATAGTTTTATTGTGCCGACAGTGTACCGTAAGTTCTGCATCCAGTGTTGGGCAATGCAAAATGGCATGCACGTAAAGCTACGTACAGCACTCCCGAGTAAACCGCCACAGCAATGAATTATGAGACTGATTTTTTTTTTTAAATTACGCATTTCTATTTTAGGAAAACCTCCAGGGTAATAGCATGAACGTGTCAATTATGCAGTTTTGGACACAACTGGATTATTTCAACCTCAGCAAGAAGTTTTGGGGAACTAAGTCGGAAGTAAGTCGTGCTCTCGACTCACACTGCTATTCTGAATGGTACCTGTAAGGCCTATTGTTGATTAATAAGCTACAAAAACAATGAAAGATCCCATACTGTGCTAAACTCCTTTGTTTTATGAGAGTGTGTGTCCCTAAACTGTCAGTGTGCTCTCTGGAAGTGTTAAACATCCCCGCTTTGCCTAAAAGATGTGCTTCTGGTCATCAGCTCTTTGTGACGTCACAAAGGGCTGTGATGCCACCACCACCATCGCCTCATCTCCACAATCAACTCAGTTTTGTCCTCTTCAAGACGAGTGGAAACTACAACAAGCATCAGGCTATCAGGATGCTAGAACCCAGTGCTTTTGCGGGAGGATGCAAACAAAGGGCTAATAGAGCATGTCCCCCAGGCCCCAATAGAGTTTGTTGTTGTCGGAATGCAAGGTGAAACGATGTAAAACATAAGATCTGAAGACTTGCTGCAAGCAATTCTTCCTTTTCGCCGCCTTCGCACTTCGTGCTGGATGTTATTTTTCCTGCGTGCAGGACGTTTTTTTCTGCGCGGCCGTGACAAGCATCTAAATAAGGACGCTTTGTGAGAATCATCAGCCTGGAGCGCAATTCCAGACTTGGAGTGATTTGCGATTATGATGTAGTCACAGCGGACAACGGTGGGGGACACGGTGGCGCCAGCACTGTTGCCAGCGCTAACAGGCAACAGGACACATTGTACACGAGAAGCTGTGTAAACGCAGCCCCGGCTTTGGCATACACTAACGACCCACCTTGCTAATTAATAGAGCCGTCCGCTATTTACCGCTAATATTTCCTTTCTTTTTTTTTTCTTTTCTGTTTGCTTCTCGAGTAACGTGCAGGAAATTGGGAAGAAAAGACAATTGCTATGTCACGTTTCCCAGCAGCGGCCCCACTGCTTTAGTAGCTCCCCGGCCGATACGATAAGCAGCAGTCCTAATGGATGATGATAATACAGCACCAGTTATAATATGCCCGTGATTAAAAGAAAGAAAAAAAACCTCACATAAATCATGCAGTAGCGTGCAGGCAAAAAAGCGATTGCCGCAAGCTTTTAAGCGTGGACTCTGCGTATGGAAGCAGTGGACACTTATGGTACATTTGGACTTTGGGAAAAAGACTAGTGTGCATTTCTATTGTATGCCAGACAACCATCAGTAAGACTGTTAGTTCCGCAGAGTTGCTCCCTCGCGCGAATCTCCACCGGCCGTTTCGATCTCCGTGGAGCATCCGTCCTTGCGGTTAACAGAGGAGGAAGCAACTTTCCGGACTCCTCAGATTCTGACCCCCATTCCCCTCAGAGGCCGTCTGTCCCTGCGGACTCAGGGGAAGAGTCTTTGCGTCTTTGACGGGGAGATCAGATACGTTCAAGTCTGAGGACGGGTGCTGGGTGTCTTGTCTCGTCCAACCTCCAGTCCAGCATTTTGGTCCTTTTTCAAGCAGCAGCCGCATGGACAACTACTGCTCTGCCTGGAGGCTGTCGGTCTTGCCGCCAGACGCTTTGAAACCGCTCACCTCTTCAAAAACCAATTCTGCGCCAACACACAGACAGTGCAGGGAAGACAAACAAGTTAAAAGAATGGCCACACAAGTTGAAGTCAAAGAGTCTGTAGACTTGAAAAGGTGCCATTCCAAAAAATAAGCGCGCATGCTATTTTTGAATATCCCTGAAAATAGCTGCATCACCAGCAATAAAGCTTGGCTTTTTAATTATTACAAATTTATTTTTACCCGTTTTAGCTCAAAATAGTTAACAGGAATTGGTGCCCCCTTTTGTTCGAAAGTACTTGACAAGCTGTTCTTGCCTTGTGTGGCTGCCTCACTAATCTTTCATTTCATCACGTTAGCCACTGCTCTACCTTTCCACTCCTCCAAGGTTCGATCTTTGCTCTCCAGCGTTTGGTCATAGGGTGGGGCCTCGGGCTCGTCGTCCGGATCGTGGTACTGTGAGAAGTATGTGTGGGACAGAGCCTCACTGGCCGAGATCCTCCCGTCGCAGTCCAACACCAGCATGCGCTTCAGCAGGTCGACGGCTAAACGGGGACAGAAGCAGGAAGAAGTGAAGCACAGAGCAAGGCGAAACGAGACACTCAATTTTTTTTCCCGCTGCCGTCTTTGTGGGATTTGATTAGGTCGCTAATCCAATCCTGGGGTGCGGCACCCTACCAAGCGGATTTGCTCCTCTGAAGATCTTTTCCAGGTCCTGCGGAGGCATGAAGGGCAGAGACTGGATGTACTTCTGCGCCTGCGAAGCAGAGGGCCGAGATCAGCAAGTGGTGAGCGGCGATACGATAAGCTTTTATCAATTAAGCCTGAAGTAATTTGATAAATCTACTAGTTGCCTTCTTTTGATATAGTCATCAACTCATTTTATATCCCCAATCCCCAGGGTCTAGGCCTTTCTTCTTCTGAGTACAAATGTCGCAATGATTCCCGGGCGCGGCACCGCTGCTGCCCACTCCTCCCTCAGGGGATGGGTCAAATGCGGAGGACAAATTTTGCATCCTTCGGGATGTGACAATCACTTGGATTTGGAGTAACTTTAACTCTCACTTGCATCATGACAAGTTTGTCATTATGTCAACTATGTCAACTCCCACTACATAAATATGCAGATAATCTCTCTCTCACATGTTCCGAGCAGATCTTCTTCAACAGATCCGGCGTTGGGGTTCCGACCACCTCCATAATTCTCTTTAGCTGGTCAATATCTTGGCGGCGGCTGAAGTCAAGGATCATCAGTGAACTTGATGAGTCAAACTCGCGCCAGACTCTTTTCGTGCATATAAAGGATACAGTCGGTGCCAGGAAACAGAACTTTTCCCTTCAGCAGCTCTCCCATAATGCATCCCACCGACCAGATATCAACTGGGAGAGAAACACAGGAACACTTCAGTTCACAATTTCAGACAGCATAAAAGCTTAATCCGCGAAAAAAAAGGGAAACGAGAAAGTCCAAGTAAGTCAGACAGTTTCAAAAATTGGCCCACCGTTCTGGTTGTAGTGCATCCAGTTTAGCATGATCTCGGGCGCTCGGTACCAGCGCGTGGCCACGTATCCCGTCATCTCATCGTCCGTCTGTCTGGCCAGGCCGAAGTCAAGGATCTGGAGGAGTGAGGGGAAGTGTTTGGAACAGGGGGGGGGGGTAGGATTGTGGGTGGGGGTGGAGGGGGGGGGGGGGGGTCGGCATTGCTCGCGGTTGAACTCTCACCCTCAGTTCGCAGTCTTCATTCACGGCCACATTACTTGGCTTGAGATCCTGGGAAATGAGAGGGGGAATGGAGGAGCATGCTGATAAGTCTATGTTACAGTACAGAGTTGAATGTTTGTATTGTAGTTTTATGAAAATGAATAAGGAGAAACATAAAAATCAACTGTGATTTGTTACATTTAGCCCTCCTGTCCACCAGGTAACCAACCTTTAAAACGCTTGAAGCTTTAATGGCCAACTACGTCACGACTGGACCCTCTGCTAAACAGATTTTTTTTCACAATTCTTTTTTTATCTATTTTTTTTTTTTAAATAATTCACATTGAATGTTTTGATCTGTGAATCTGTGAATATTTTATTTCATTCTGTAAATAGAGGTGTTTTATATCTTAATATATATATATATATATATTTTTTAGACTTATTCATGTGTGCTATATTTCTATAAAACAAAATCAAAAAACAAATTTCACACATAGGTCAAATACAGGTTAAATCACAGTTTTATTGTTGTTGTTTTTTTTTTTTTGTCCAAACCGAGATCATAAACCCGACGGGACACTCACCCTGTGGATCAGTCCCGCTGAGTGGATGTACTGTTGAACAACGGGTCCGGTGGTGGGGGGAGGGATCAGAGGGGACAGAAAGAGAGACAGAGGTCAGCAGTGCACTTCATCATATGAGGGCCCCGTCTGAAAAGGAGGCTGTTCTTGTCAGCGCCATGGCAACCTGGCCGGGCTGGCAGGCTGGCTGACTGACTAGTACCATGCTTGTAAAACAGCAAGCCGATGCATGATAGAAAGTCATACTTTGCAAACCCTGAGTCATTGTCTTTGTCTATAAGGCAGCCCAGAGGAATTTTCATGAGAAAAAGTTATTATTCAAAACTGGTGATAGAAATGTATTGTTTACTGCCTCATTAGTGGGTTTCCATGTCCTTTGTGACATCACAAAGGGACGGTTACAGCCTGCGCTTCTTGACAAATGGAGTAAGCAGGAGTAAGGAGTGAAAAATTGTTTGTTTTTTTCATTTCCAGGGAGCTCACTGACAGAATAGAAACATATCATTGTTAGAAAATCTGTTTCTACCCTTGACAATATATTTGCACAATAGGTAAAAGATTTGTATTTTGGGTCCAAATAAAATGTTAACGTGACACAAGGTTATCGTGACATTTGTTTAAAAAATGTAAAATGTAGATTAAATTCAATCATAGATTAAATTTCACCTCATTCAAAGATAGTGATAAAATAAAACAAATAGCGAAAAACACAACAATTTGCAAACAGTTATAATCAGTACAATCAATCAATTTTTTTGTCCATGAGCCAAAGTTTTGCATGGGAGAAATCACCTTGAGGCCGCGGAGGAGCTGGTAAATCAAGAACTGGACATGCTCGTCCGACAGCCTCTGGAACTTGACAATGTTGTTGAGGTCCGCGCCCATCAGATTGGTGACCAGGTAGCTGCGGAGGGAGCAGAAAACACGGCTCGGCGACAGGTGAAACATCGTTCGCACTGTGAAGGGACGAAAGACTCACAGCTCATTGAATTCCTCCAGCGCTGCTGCGGGTGTAAAGACGTCCAGCAGACCTATGACCTGCAAAGACGGAGGCACAGGGTATAGTGGGGGCTGATCAATAGCTGAGCGTGATCGCTCTGGATGCATGTCTGCGGGTGTACTGTCACAGTGTGGGCACTAACGTTCTCGTGTTTCATGTGCTTGAGCAGCCTGAGTTCCCGGTAGGAGCGGCGGCTGTGGATGAGAGACTGAAAAGGCCTGGACAGCTTCTTCACTGCTACCTTCTGCCGCAGGACGACGTCATAGGCTGAGCTACAAGGAGGGGAAACCGGCGACATTTCGGTTAATCATCATGCCCGGTCAGTGGGTAACATTTAAAAAATGAAAATCTAATTATAGTTTAAGTGTAAACAATTTACCTACAGTCAAATAAACATTAGCGTTTTTTTTTTTTCCATGTTGTACCTATTTAATTTGTGGGAAACTAAACCAATAGTGTTTCTTATGTCTACTATGCTACTACGTTAGTGTTCATACCATAGATGTATTATAAGAACTGGATACCAGACTAGCAATATTGCGGCACAGCGATTTTTCCCCCAGTGGCCACTTGAGGTACTACACCCAAAAACCTATGAGGCCCAAAAAACATTTTTTCCCAAAGACAATGCAAAATAAATGCCTGTAAAACCGCTGACAGGGTGCCTCCGACCTGAAACTGGGTTCATAATAGATCTTTCTATTGTAGATTTTCAAGTCATGGTAATCCTTAGAATTTTTTAGCGTGACGTCACAGCGTTGTACGTGCTGCTGTGTCTCGGCTTGGTTCTGATTGGCCGATGTGTCCTGGTGTATCACGTGACTTACAGAAGCACGATGGGAAGTGACACTACTGCTACATGCTTATTGGAGCTGATAATGCAGAAGTAACCCAAAAGCTAAGGCTGGGCTATAGGAAAAAGTTTATCACAATATATTTTTTTGATGTCGATAATCAATATATATCACAATATAAAACAAATCACTTCAAATCATTTCAACCTTAATAACCCCCTTAAATGAGATTTAAAGATATCAGAAGGTTTGTTTCCATTAAAAATTTATTTTCTGTCAGTTGAACATGACCTGTAATGAAACTGTTTCAAACAGGTACACAAACAACTCCAAAATCTTAATTTGAATACAAAAATCTTATAGCTTAGGAGAGGAAACAACTTAAGAGAAAGGACATTCTTTTGTCAATGTAAGAAAACAATGAATAAAATGGGCATTCAAATGTATAAATAAATATATAATATAATAATATAATATATATAAATACATTTTTTAATTATCGGCTGTTGCGGCTGCACAGGCGCTGTGGGCTGTGTCACTCTTGCTCCGCTTGGGGTTTGTAAACTTTTTCATTGTGCGTGGCACTGCTTCAGTTGGTAAAATAGATTTTTCGAGTTTGCTCACTGACAGCGCTCCCGGCTACACGTCGCTACTGCCTGCTAGCCTGCTACTCTCTCTGTGCTCCTTGGCTCTGTTCCAGCATGTGATGGATTCAGCGCCGCGCAGACTCGGAGCAACTCCTATTGTCATTGGCAATTCGTATAGTCTTTCAAAACATGGAAGAATGCCATCTATCGAAAAGCCTATTGAGCATGTTTCATATCGATACCGAGGGAAAGTTATTTTTCAATATATATATATATATATATCACTATTGTTTTATCGTCCAGCCCTACCAAAAGCCAAAAACGTTTTTGCCGTAAATGAATGGGCAGCCATATTGGGTACTCGGGTGGCGGTCCAAACAGTGTGGAGACTTCTCGAATTGGATTCAGTTGAAGCTTGCGTCAGCGTCAACGTCAGTGTTTACTTTTTGATTATTTGTTTTAGCGTTTCATCATCACTGTGAGATCTGTTTTATATAAGTGGTCCAAAAGCTGATCGGGTTTAATAACAAAAAAGACGTTAAAATAGTTTTATGGTGGGTGACATGTGGGATTTAAGATTTTTTTTTAAAAATTGAACTTTTTAGCGAGAAATCCTAGCTTTGCTGCATGTAAAGATGTGTGCATTGCACCTTAAGTGCACCGCTTTTAAACATGATAAAAGCGGCGCACTGACATTATAAAAGAGTTTTTACACTGTTTGTTAATGTTAAACTATCTGAAGGAGCCATTCCAGGGCAGTGCCTTTATTGGTCAGTCAACAGGGTTGGAAGCAGCAGCTCAACCTCATCGCCTGAATCGAACTTAATTACCAAGTAGCATCGCTGGAAACGTTGGCATCAACCTCAGTATTCTGAGCTTGAAAAAATGCTGCTGTGAAAAAGCAAACTTGACCGTAATAATCATACGTGTGTAAAAAATACGTGATCATTTGGAACTGAAAGGAAACAAGGCTTTGGTGGGTTTTGTTTTTTAGCAACAGCGACTGTGGGAAAAAAATGAGTTAGACCGCCAAACAACTGAAGCCGAGATAAGCGGCGAATGAGGATGTGCTAGACCACCAGACAGTTTTGACGGTTCGACATTGCGAAATCGTCACCATTTGCTTCGGTGAGGCCCTTTTGAAATTTGAAATTTCACTGTCCAGGGCCCTTGCTCTTCATTTTTTGCCGCTGGGGTCGCTCTCACAACAGCTACAATCTTTTCGGCAGCATGGGGGGAGAGGGCAGAAGGAAGGAAGCGTTAAGGTCGAGGAACAGGGAAGTGCTGCGCGAAAGAAGAAGTGAAACACAAAAGAGAGAACAGAGCGAGCAGAAAAGAAACTGGACTTCCACGTAGTCCGGAATGGTACGAGCTATTTGTACGAGCTAGTATTTAATAGCATGTTTGGTAGTATCACGCTGGTACAAAATCCACATAAAGTGAAATATATACAGAATGGTTTATATCAATATAAATCTGTAAAGTATAAGCTTTCTATTTGTCATTGATCAAATATCTCAATTTAAAGAGCCTCTCAGTGCCTTTTAACATATTCAATTCAATGCTCAGATTTTGACTGCTGCTCTGGCAGCTGCCTCGTTGGGTATTTAAGTCTGGGATTTCGCTCGTCCACCTGGCAACTTTTTGTGTGGAGCTTGACAAAAGAAACCAGGAAGGTGCCACCACTAGCTAGCTAGCTGCCCTATTTGAAACTAGTGAAGAAGAAAAATCATTTTCTGTTCCAAAAATCTGTCGGACACGCAAGATAAGGGCTTACGGAACGTTGCATCCGTCTGGGGTGTGCTGAGCGTCGACAGCTGGAAAAAGGGAAATACCACGCATGTAAAAAAAAAATAAATTAAAAAAAAAAAACGTGCGGGCAATTGCGTTTTATGGTGGGTGAGTGAATGTTACTCTTGCTCCGGTGAGTGCATCCGCATGGCTCAATATCACCTGCTGCCATGCCGGATGTCCCAGCTGGTCTTTGGCCAGGACAGAAGTCAGTCCCCGCGCATACACACACACACACGCATCTTCCACACATGATCCTGACGGCCCTGCTGTCATCATGAACAGCTGAGGCAGCCGAGGCATCGATCCCTCTCTTGTCTTTTCATTTGTTTTGTTCGGTTTTTATTTTTTGACATCCTAACTCATAAATCGTCTGCGGTATGAAAAAACAGGAAATAAGTAGAGGGCCGCAAACACCTCATGTCACAGGATCCTATCTTGGCAGACTTCTTGGCAGATCTGAACACTCATTATGAATGCGTAAAGGAACTGGGGGAGGGGGAGGACTGCAATGCAAACACACGGCAAGAGATTTTTTAATTAGCGTCAAAGAACATTTCCCCGCACTTTATCCCTCAGAGCACATCCGCTTATGTAATATTTGTTTTTAGGTTATGAAGGGGGGGAAAAATGCATTGTTTTTTTCTTTTTTTTGGTTACCACGAGCAAAACTATCAGCTTTTTGAGTACTTCAGCAAGAAGAGCTTTGAGGCAAGGGTGATCGGAGCGCTAAGGTCTCTTGAGATAATCCCGTATTTTTTTTTTTTTATTATTTGGATCCGGGTCAAAACATAGTGGCTTGGCTGTTTCTGGCATTTCGTTCAGACCTAAGCTAAATTGTTTATCGCCGTGTCTAGACATAATGCTCAGTTGGGGCGGGCAGCATGCTATTTCAGATTCTTTGGGATTCTTCCTCTCGAGGGAATGACAGCCCCTGGATTTAGAGACATTTAGCATCGTCCTCCTTCAATTTCGAACACGACTGCGATGTGTACATACCGATCGAGCGACGTAACTTTTTCCTGGCTTGTCTTCCAGGAGCAGGAATTCACTGGAGTTATTTTTTTTAACGTCCCGTCTTTTCACCGGCGATAAAATCTTAATTTTTTTTCCACTTTGAACTTCAGTGGAGCAGCCACACAAGGTTAATTGTCTGTAAACTCCATAATAAAATAAACATCTAGTTTAGCCCTTTATTTACAACCCCATGCAAAAAAGCTCTTAGTTTTAGCTCACCGCTGAAACGATACTCTGTTGGACCTTCCACGTGTTTGAAAGGGGATTAAAAAAAAAAAAAGACGGCCAGAAGGCGAAACATTGCAACTTTGTTATGAAGTAGCTGGTTCTTTTTACTGGACTGGATGTTGAATGACTGATTTTGATTTGGCCCTGATATGATAAGCAACAGACTCAAGATAAACCCAAGTGTGCATGCTCTACACTTACTCGCTTAAAGAGCATGTATGCAGACGAGCCTCCCACTTGGGTTTTTTCCAGTAGCAGCCCTCAAGATTAAAAAACATCTAAAAGTCGTTAAGTATTTTTGCTGCTACCTCCAGTGTTCGATCAAAAGGGAAGGACGCGCGACTGTTTTCAAAGGTAAAAAACAAACTAGCCACGTTTTATTTATCGCCTGACCACAGGACAAAAGTTCAATAGTTTGGGGTCACCGCCTCATTTCTGCATTGAACTCCATTATAACCAGCTTCATGAAATAATCTACTGGAATGCTCTAAGAATATTACTAGCGTACAATATGATTATGGGATGGCTTTGACAGTTGTCGCCTTGAATGTCCGATTGAATGTGATTTCAAAGAATGACTATCAAGTGTGCAATATGCAGCCATCATGACCAAAGTTGAATGCTTTAACTTCTAAAACAAAGCTTTGTATTATGATGACACTTAGTTGTGTGTGTTCATTCATAAAAGAGTAAACAAAGCATCAAGGTTTATATTTTAGGCTCTTTAAAACAGCTGACTTTTAGTGTGTCCACACAAAATCTTACACACTTGGAATTCTCTCAATAACTTTAAATTATTAGTCATTGAAATGGTTTTCATGAAACACTAAAATGTTCCCATAATTGTGAAGCTTCAATCATCCTGACTGATGATTGATTTACAATGAACGCAGGGCATTCAAGATCATTACTTCATAAAACTGGTTATAATGGAGTTCAATGCGGAAATGAGTCGATGACCCCAAACTTTTGAATGTATGTTATGTGCACCTTTAACACCTCTGAAGCGACCACAATCAGCTCAGTACACGTTCTCCTTCGATGTTCATGTCTGACTCATCAGAAAGAAACCAGATTTGGGCTTTTTTCCCTTCTTCTTGTTCTTTCTTTTTCATCTGGAAGCACTGAGACGACCCAGCGATTATGCAACGGGATCAGGGAGACGAGAGGATAACATGTCTGGCTGGGGGATGCAATGGTGTAGCGTCAGCCGAACTCTCGGGCCTCTCAACAACTTATAAACATTTAAGAAGTGCCGTGTGTTGAAATATTAAATCACTTCGCCTAGATTCCCCTCTGTGTGACCTCCCGCTATTCGTCTAAGCTTCCGTTTCCTCGTCGCATCGACTCTCTCCAAGTCCCGAGGGTGGCAGGGGAACGTAAGTTCTTCAGCCACGGCTGTAAAGGATTATATCGTCTCGTTGGATTCTTTGACCCCCCAGAGCCCGCTACCGTGAGACAGGCCTTTCTCCTTGGACACAACAAACTGTCCCGCCGAGCAGGTGGAGAGGAAGATCGCCCCTCGCGGACACTTTGCATGTCATCGTCTGAGGCCCCCTCTCCCTTGCCCTCCACCCTTGTAGAGAATCGGGATCTGCCATGCAAAAGTCACCGACAATGGCTGGAGATCAGCGTTTAACAAAGGGTGGCAGTGGTGGGTGGTGTGCAGAGGAATGTGCTTTGTTTGCATGTGTGTGATCTAAAAATTGGAAAAGAAAGTGTTTGACTTGACGGTTTTACTGCTTCAGCATGTCCGGCGTGTAAAATCTTGAAAAAGCGGGCAAGAAAAAGCCGCTTGTAAACGCACACTGCAAATTTCCCCAATGTGGGATTAACACACACTTCTTCTTCTTCTTCTCCTTCTTCTTCTTCTTCTTCTTCTTCTTCTTCTTCTTCTTCTTCTTCTTCTTCACAAAATCAATAAAATGCTTCACTTCCTGTCAGATTTCCAACCAGGTTTGAGTGCACATCTCGCTGTGTGTGGGAAGGATGTATTGGAGATGCAAAAGTGGCTTTGAGCGCTAATTTTCAGCCATTCGCTCAATGTTGCTTGGGAAACTGCATCGTTTCAGTGTTGCAACAAAAACAGGCCCATAGCTTAAAAAAATGATGCAGCAATCAAGAGTCATATTCATCTTTGAACACCGTTGCATATATATTCTTATAAAATTGCTTGGGCAGGAGTTTGAATGGAACTCAAATTTAGTTTTTATAAGGCCTCTACAGGACTACAGCGCCATCTTGACGCTTAACACCCAAAGCCTCCGACCCCTGAGCATCGCCTGGCAACCACGGCAAAAGGGGAAAAAAAGCTTTTTAGAAGGCAAGGAACTCTGCAGTCGACTCCGGCCTTAGGAGAGAGGCCATCTGTCCTCAAACAATGCTTTTGGATAATCGGCTAACCAGATTGTAAGTGCAGCATTTGACATCCCTGTAACACGGGCGCATTTTTTATCCCGAGAAAAACTGCCAAAGAGGGAAGCAAATGAAGGAGATTCGGAAGCTTTGGAGCGTGGGTCACTCTGGGGGTTGTTTTGTCTGCTTTCACTGGGCCCAAAAAACCAAACAAACACCAAAACAATGACTCAGCTTTAGACTGTCTGCTGTACAGCAATGCACACACACACACACACACACACACACACAGACGAGCCGTCTGGAGAAAGTGGGACGTTAAACCTTCCGCTAGCCGATCCTGTTTTGTTATGGATCATGGAAGGATTTGCAGTATTTGGGGAAAGTACATTGGGAAAGCAAAGCTGGCCCTACAAAAATAGCAAATCTTCAAAATGTAGTCTGGACATGTACCCACGAGTCAGGAGGAGGCCAATTGGCCAGCAAAGGTGGAAATTTCTTCAAGCTCTTAAATGGACGTTCGAGCAAGACAAGGATTCTGTTTCAGAGCAGTTCCCTCACCTCTGCAAGTCCTTCCTCTTGAGAAGATGATAGATAGATAGATATATAGATAGATAGATAGATAGATAGATAGATAGATAGATAGATAGATAGATAGATAGACCAGCCTTTCTGGTATCAAACACACTGATTTCTCGCCGTTCCTGCAAAGTTGCCAGTTTTTTTTCTCTGGGTTGCCAATTTCAGTGAGTTTTTTTTTTTGCAGGCCTCATTAATATTGACTGTCGGCGCCGGTTACGGCCGTGACACGTTGCCACGGCAACGAAGATCCCACCGGCTCAGCCGCGCCGTGCGTGTTTTTCGAGCGAGATCGCCCGCATCCGTCCAGACAGGGCACCCAGCGGGAGGGAGGAAGGCTGAGAGGGAGGGACGGATGTGCTCGTGTGGCCGTGCAGATGTGCGCGCAGCTGCTTGCATTGCATTGGCTTCTCTTCGATGAATCGTCCGTGCGTGCGTGCGAGTGGGTGGAGAGTATATGGGAAATTCCTGCGTGCTTGCGCTGCTGCTGCTGCTTCCCTTTCCCCTCATAAGAGAATCAGCAGTCAATGAGAAAAGGGATTTGAAAACAACAACAACAAACAAACAGAGAGTCACAAGAAACGTCATCTGTTTATATATTCATGCTGGAACGCAGAGATGCTGCTCTATGTAGACTGTCCCTCCAAAATAGAAAAAAAGGGATGGAAACGACCAAACAAAGCCGCAGCAGAAGCAGAAGCAGAAGCAGCTTCCTTCTCCTACCACGATCGCCAGGCCGATGCGGAGGCTACGGCGAATATTGTTCCCGTACGCAGCCTCGCCCCTCTCTCACACCCGTTCTCCCTAATCTGCCGGCCGGCGACGGACGCGCAAAGACACTCACCACACGGAGCCGTACGCCCCGGAGCCCACCGGCGTCAGGTTCTGATAGCGCTCCGGCACCTCCCACACTGTTTTGTTGAGCTCCTGCCGATAAAATCCGGGTCTGGCCGACATGGTAGGCGAACTGACTTGGCCGGGCAATGATGGGGATGAGAAGGGAAAGAGGAAGTGAGACTGGGGACAGGAAGATCGGGGCGGGGGCGGGGAGGATGGATGCTGGAGGAGGGCAGATGGGTGTTGCTGTCTGTCTGCTAGAAGCTGCTGTTGCTGCTGCACCTCTCTCTCTCTCTCTCTCTCTCTCTCTCTCTCTCTCTCACACACACACACACACACACACACACACACACACTCACTTGCTCAATCTCTCTTTCCGCCCCACACCCAATGTGCTGTAACTCCACCGTGTGTGAAAGAGGCGGTGAAACAGCCACTTGGGGGCGTCTTCAAAATATTACGCGGATACAAGATCAGTTATTGCGCCAGTTGTACCGCTTTCCAGTGTTTCCAGGACCTTTTCAGAAATTAATAATTTCATCTGTTACTTCAGGTGCGTGCCTGTACACACTTTCAACACTCACCCGCACCAGAAATCAGCCCATTATGTTGACAAAAAGGGCACCTATACCTTTCCTTTGATGGTTACAGGCCAATGAGGCCACTTGTTCTTGTCCAAGCCCAGATGGTGGAAGATCCAAGAGAGCATCAAAACCCCGGAAGAAAAATATGTTTCTTGTCATTACAGGATAATATCAACACAAACATGTGTGTTTTCTTCTAAGTTAAAAAACAAAAAGGACATTCATAATATCTGCTCTTTGTGTAACTCACATCCAGATACAGTTGTTCTTCTCATACAAACAAGCTATGGGCAGAGGTCAGCAGGTTCATCTTTTATCTCACCAAATATTTTATTTCACTCTGGGAAAATGTTGTTTTTGATTTTCTTATTATAAAAGAGAAAGAAAATGGTTTTTTTAAAGACATATTTTTGTTTTGGGCAACCTTTCCCACAAAACTAAATTCACTAAAAAAAAAACCCATCTGCTTGTTTTCCCAATAGAAATGGAACTTTACATGAGGCTTATCACGAAAGCAACGAATGAAAACGCCATTTAAATGTTATAGCCACAAAAATAAACATTTAATAGGGCATTCCTGACATCTAGCGGTTGAAGTGTGCTAGCGCTTATCGTGTCGAGCGCCTGTTGTCGATGTTGAGCTATTCACCTATTAACTTGAAAAGCGCTTGTTCGTATGGAGTACCAAAATTAAAAATAAATGAATAAATAAATGAATGAATAAATAAATACAAAAATAAAGGTACATATAACTCCATGTTCTGTTTGTGTTTCTCAGCTAGGACAGTGATTTGAAACAAGTCAACAGTATTAAAGAAGGTTTAAGCCCGACTAAAATGTTTTTGGGGAAAAACATGGTCAATACTAAAAAGTAAAAGCTTTTAATTCGGGGCAGCAAACGCCAAGGGAGCTTCGGTCAGCCTTGCTGCTGTAAAACACAGTTGCAGTGGAGCCGCACCGTGAAGCCAAGAAGCGCCGGTGGAAAATGAGCCTGTCACAACCCAGAGCCCAAGGAGCTAGCTAAACTAGCCTTGGAGCGATCAGGTGTCGATTACTCATCCCGGTCGGAAAGCCCCACCCACAGCCGTCTGATTGCCTTTAAGCAAAGGCAAAAGGCAAAGGCAAAAAGAAAAGGCAAAACAAAATACAAGGAAAAGGCAAAAAAAAATAAAATGTTTTTATTGTTTCTCCATTTGTCTTTTACAATGATAAAACGGAAACGACAAAGACAAAATGTACCTTTCTATTTGTAGTCATTAATTTATTAATTAAATTATAATTTATTTTTATTAATTTTGGTACTCCTGTGATTCCATACATTATCACACACACGTAGACGCATGGTTATTTATGTAAATTGTGCTCCGTATCTCAGTAGTCAGGATGGCCGAGCGGTCTAAGGCGCTGCGTTCAGGTCGCAGTCTCCCCTGGAGGCGTGGGTTCGAATCCCACTTCTGACAACTGAATTTTTTTCGTCCGCAACTGTTAAAGCAAAATGCTTGTAATATCCAACAGGGATAAAACGACAGTATGTTCATTTATTTAATAATTTAAACTGTAAAAGCTCTGTTGCAAATTGTATTTCATTGTTTTCATTGTGTCTTGTCCAGGGTGTCACCCTGTCTTCGCCCTATGACAGCTGAGATTGGCTCTAGCAGTTCCTCGTGACCCTGAGCTCAGGAAGAAGCGGGTATTGAAAATGAGTGGATGGATGTTTTCTTTGTGCTCCTGATGAGTGACAAATGCAAAAGAGTAAATACACTTCTGGATTTAGTCCTCTTTTTTCATAAAAAGTATTTATCCACCCATTAAATCATCCTACCTATAGAAATATGTTGTCTAATAAATAATAATAATAATTTTAACGTAATCCGTGGTCTTCCTGGGTGATTTCCGGCTGTGAGCAAACGTCGTGACAGTTCAATACTGCCCCCCCGCCAAATAAATAAATAAATAATAATAATAATAATAATGATAATAATAATAATGATAATAATAATAATAATAATAATAATAATCATCATCATTATTATTATTATTATTATTATTATTATTATTATTATTATTATTATTATTATTATTATTATTAAAAGGGGAAGGCATCAAAAGACAACGATACATTCTTAAGCCATTAGAGAAAAAGACAAACAATTTAACAGACGCGTCCCTACTGAATCCCGAAAAATGATTACATTTCATCACGCAATTCAATTCCGTGTTTTTCCCCCGCATTTTTAATTTTCCCAATCGGGCCAATAGTAACAGGCTTTGCGCTGTACATAACCAAAGATCGCCTATGTAATACAGATACTCTACACCCTAGTAGAAATATTAAACCGTTCAAATAGCAAAAGTGAAGAGTCACAGCATCTAGCAGTCATCATACCTCGGCGTCAACCCAACATCTAGACATGTGCAAAAAAGAACAACAACAACAACACACAATTTGACTGAAATTATGTGCAGCAAAGCTCATATCTATCATACTTTAATAGAAGCCCCTATGAGCAAAACATTTTAGATCGAAGTCATCCGCTTCGCAGAATAAAAACATCCTTTCAGTGCGATTTTTTTTTAATTTTTTTTTTAACCTCTGACACGCGACATTTAAGAAACCGTTTTGTTGCGTACAGTATTGAAAAGCCAGAATAGGTCTTGGCGTCAGCCTTAAAATAATAGCGGGGAAAAAAACAAAAAACAAAGCAAAACAAAATAAACATTCCGTTCAGTTACCTTTGACCTATATTTCCCACGTGATGTACGCAGCTGAAGCTATGACCTCCCTTGCTAGCTAGCAGCATATCGTTGTTCCTATGCTAACGTTAACGTTTAAACATTTTGACATCCCACACCATGAATCAGACCGAGCCAAAGGAGGAATATGGATACGACTTATTCCCGGAGAGGAGCGCAGGGACGTACGAGAAGGGATCTATCGGCCAGAGCCTGTTCACTTTCCACCACAAGTGTCAGGTCATGTTACAGTTCGCTATGGAGACTAGTAAGTGTTCTAGCCATTCTGCAACTCTTTCGAAGGAAGTGTCATGTCCGTCAAGCTCAATACAGGCGTCGAATTAAATACAACAGTGGTGTTGCAAGAAGTAAAGCCTATAGCATTTCGTCATTTTCGCCCTCCGCGTATGTTATCAGTTCTGATCAAGACTTTCACGTGCTTCATATTTTTTTCCTGCTATATAACGTTGCGTATTTATTGTTTCTATGATATGTTTTGGGGTTGTACATTTGTGTTTTAAGGTGATCAGACTGTAACAAAGTAACTTCTGAATCTCGGAACCAATTAAGAATGATTGAATTGATTGGAATAAGTCAGGAAGGCTAAGCTAGCAATCCTTTCTGTAGGCAGGTAGAGAGATACATGGAGCAGCTGCTCATCTCTGCTTTCTCTGGCTCTCAGGTCCATATGCCAAACTCCTCCTCAGTGCCATGAAAAGTTCTGGATGGTAAGTGTCATTTCAAGTTCAAATCCAAATGTTCAACTGAACACTCTTTGAAAGAGAGGGTTGTGCACATTTGGATACTTCCATTATTCACCAGTGCCATTTCTTTATTTACCATCTGTGGCAAACACTTCATAATGAGTCTAAGCGTATTAAGTTGCGAAAAACAGTGTGACAGTTGTACATTCCATCAGTTTCTGAAATTACTATTTGCTTAAATATCTGCCATGATGGCAGTACATATTTAGATGGAGCCTCTTTTCTGAGAGCCTCTTTTCCCTTCATTGTTACTTCCTGCTTGCTCACTGTCCTTCTGCCTCCATCTGTTCCTCTGCTTGATTCATAGAACATTGCCATGCTGTACAACTCACCATAACCCATGCTATAATGCTTAGTATTAAGCCTGCATAAGAACCAAAATATAGAGACTGTAATATCATCCTTTAAGTCCTAAGTTCTTCAAAATGTAATCTACTTTTCCTTTGGCATAAAATAATCGCTAACATTTTGGCCACGATGGCTTTGCTGTTGTTACATTTGAACTAACACCTATCTGTACACATGGATTTTGGTTGTTCTACTTGACTGAAGACTACCAAAATTGTTGAAGGAGTTGAGTTGAATATTTCAAAATCAAATAGTTTTCTCTCTTGCTGTATAATTTTTGAGTGGGACAAATGTGCCTCCAATATTGGGGGGAGGGAGGATCAGGTCCCTCCCCTCCCCTCTGGTTCCTTACGCCCGTGTGTAGGACAGCTTTCCAATTGTGGTGCATGTCTAATATTCAAAAGGCCTTGCTGTCATTAGTTTTATTGTGTATTTTAAGTGTGTCAACACATTTGCCGTTTCCAAATCCCCAACTTCACCCCTGCCCCATCCAACGAATGCAGCAAAGTGTTCAAGGACAGACATTTCTCCTGCGAGGACTGTGATGGGACTGTCAGCGGAGGCTTCGACGCAGCTTCTTCACAGGTACAGAAGAGACCCTGGTGGTCAGGTGGGGCAGATTCGCCAAAATGAACCTGACAAGAATCGAGACTTGCATTTTCTTTTTGGCTTGCTTTCGCAGATTGTCTTGTGTCAGAACAACATCCACCAGCAGTCGCACATGACCCGAGTGGTCACTCATGAGCTGATTCACGCCTTTGACCACTGCCGGGCGCACGTGGACTGGTTCAACAACTACAGGCATCTTGCTTGTTCAGAAGTAAAGTACAAAATAATAAAGTTAGAAAGAAAATGTGCTTTTGTTCTCATGTAAGGATTTCTAGTCTTCAAAAATGGAAATTCAAAATGGAAACGATTTAATTATTTTTATTTTCTGAGCAAGACTTGTTTTTTTTACAGATCCGGGCAGCTAACCTCAGCGGAGACTGCACCTTTAAAAACGAAGCAGCGAGATTCAACTTCGGCTTTAAGCAACACCAACAGGTACCCGCCAGAGGAAAGCTTTCATTCCCCCCCGCACCCCCTGCTCCCCATTGGAAATGTTTGAGGTTCGAGCTTCTCACCTCACCTCACCCGACCTGGTCTCTCTCTCTTTCGGACAGGCGTGCGTCAGAGGGCGGGCCCTCCGCTCCATCCTAGCTGTGAGGAACATCAGCCGAGAGGAGGCGGAGAAGATCGTGGACGAGGTGTTCGACACGTGCTTCAAGGACCACGCGCCGTTTGGAAGGATCCCGCACAGCAAGAAGGATGCTCAGTTTGCCTACAGAGATTACGAGAATAGAGATCGATACTACGCCAACCTTTAGTCCTTTTTTTTTGTCCTTCCCCACATTCTCTTCTGTCCTATGCTGACTGATGACTGGCAGCATCAAAAGTCTCAACGACGTGGACTTGGCAAACGCCAACCCCTTCAGAAGGGATTCTCCACAGAACAAGTTGTCCTTGGAAAGAAAAAAATTAAAGAGCCTCAGTACATTTCAATGTCTATTATTTGAACACTAAATCTGTACAAAGGGATTGGGAGTGGTGATTTTCTTTTTTTTTGCTCTGGTACTGAATGAAGTGTTGGATGAGGCCCCAGCGATTTACTTTACTTGTTTTTAGACTTTTTTTTTCTATGGGTGCTTCGAAGGAAACCCAGGTTTCCTTCGACCTTCAGCTTTTCGATGCCACACATACCTCCTCTGATGTCACGTATAAGAGTGTAAATTGTCTTTAAAATAAACAGAATGATGATGTTTTGAATTAAAGTAAAATTTGTCTGACACTCTAAGACTTAATGGTTGTTTGTGAGGACCGGAAGGGGGCGTTTCACCTTTACAGAGAAGTAATGAATTGGTAAATTGGAGGGAAGCAGAAACAAATTTACTACTAATAATTACTGTTTCCTTTTACAAATAATTTCTCTGAAATTCTACCCACTTTTGTGTCTTTATTTTTTTTTTAACCTAAGACTCCAGTGGAACAACTTTGTTTGATTATCCTAAATTCTATGCTCCTTTGTAGACCTCTGAGAAAAATGGCATATTTAGCCCTGTGTTTGTAGCCTTCCCGAGTCGCTATGTTGCAGCGCTGTGGCAGACGCGTGGAAAGAGGCAACAACACAGGTGGGATCGGCTGATTTCTGGCATTTCACGCTGACTGGTAAAGGGAATTCTGCATTTAAACCATCAAGTCGGACAAAACGTTGTGCAAAAGAGAGAAAAGTTCTCTTCAACAAAACTTGGATAACTTTGTTGGCGCCTTTGTGCTGCCCCTGTAAAATGTAACCGCTGACATCTTTATTGGACATTAGCATTTGAATAACTTGTTTCTCAATGCAAAGATTAATGAGGGGAAGAAAAAGTTGGGATGGAATTGGCCTCATAATCCCTGCTCGTCAACCACCTCCTCCTCCGCTCGGTCCTATCTCAAAGGCGACTTCCTCTGCATCACGTTTGCAAAGTCATTCGGTGCGCCTGCTGTCAGTCTAATGCGCCACTTATCTGAACACGCTCCTCTAAACAAATTCAATAAACACATGGGATGTGTGAGTGGGCGGATGTGGATGAGCAAAGAGGATTATGTTAATTTTGTAGGCTTAACTGAAAAAAGAAGATATGATAAACAGCTTGAGGCAGTTGTATCGATGTAAGACAAACAAGAACAAAAGAAGGGAAATGATATTCAGACTTAGCAATGTGCCCCCAACACACAAACTCCCGAGAATGCCGAGCAAAGAAAATAATACAAAACAATAGAATTACATAATTAAAAATGCAATTATCCTCATTTAAAAACACCACTTACTAAAATATTAGCTGTGCAAGACAGGGTTACTTATTAGACAACTGTTTCAGTGAGTGTCCATATACAACAGGAAAAGCCATGCCTTTGCATGTATCCTCTTACACTTTAATCTGCCCCAGCTGAAATCTGCACCAGTGCTAATGATTTTTAAATAATTCCAAGAAATTACAGAAGTTTAAAATGTGTATTTACATAACACTGATGTATTTTCAGTTTATTAAACGAACAAATTAAACAATAAATGTGCACTGTGCAATGATGATGATTTTTTTTAATATATAAAAATAATTTTAGATACTTGGTCTTTAGGAAAAAAAATAAATTGTTTGGTTAGACACTCACACTTTGCTGTTAATTTGTTTCTATTTGATACTAATGGCTCTGAACCAACTCAAGCTAAATCTTAATCTCTCTTAATGCAACTGACTCTACAAGTAACTTCTCGTTAACCAAACACAAACTCAAAACAACTGGGAGGTCATAGGAGAAAATAAATGTAAAATAACGAGCACTCAATTTTGAAATAGTTGGCGAAGTTGCAATAATTACTAAACTTCTAATATATTATAATGCTTTTTGTGTAGCCCCACTGCCACTACTGGTGCTTGTGCAAGAAAAGAAAAAGAATAGCAGAAATACTTCATGGACCTCTCAGAATTCCTAATTTAATTATCATATTTGGCTGAATGTAAACAAAACAAGGTATATTTATTTATCAACATACTTAGATTAATAACTGTAGATGCTTTCGAAAACCGCAGCGATGATAAATGACAAATTCGGGGTGCAGTACCGCGTCTGCCCTCTAGATGGCAGCGTTAGCACGCCAGTTCTAATCTCCGGGGCCCTACCGACTCGGTCCAAATTTGCGGGGTACGCGTGTTGCCGCTAATTGCGACACACAAATTGGCTGTGCCTTTTGTCGAGCGCCGTTCCAGATGACTGTTGAGCCTTTTTACGAGCGTTGATGGGGGCGCAAGTAATCAAAGCGCTGCTGTGAAGACTGACGACTTCCATTATTCACACCTCTTCAGGCAGGCGGCGCCCACTGTGATCTTATTAGGATGCAACGGCGACACCGAAGTCTCGCGGCTAATCTGCCGTGGGGACAACGCATTAACCCCGCGAGCACTAATGAACTCGTCTCATTAATTAGAAAAACGCCAGATTTGCTTGTAACGTGCCGAGGCGATCGGAGTGCGAGGACACCCAATTTGCCTTTGTGAAGTTTCAGGGAGTCTTAATGGAGTTTATAAGGAGAAGCAGCTGATTTTATTAAAGTTGCTGTTTTTTGTGCTTTACTTTATAAAGAAGCTTATGCTTCTACAGAAAAGATCCTGTCTAAGTGTATGATGGGCTTTGGCAACCTTGGTTGACATCCATTCTCCAATCTTGGCTGACATTGAATGACTGGATGAAAGTCGGGAGGACTGATCTGGTAGGGGCAAGCCACTTAGCTGATAGACAGTCTTTGAGCAAAATAGCCATAATTCTGGACTATCTTCTGGACCAGTTTCCTGTTCTTTAGCTCGGGGAAACTGTCATCTTCAGCTGACCAAGGACAAGGGAGGACAATCTAAAGATGGCCCAGAAACATGATTGCATTGATTGCAACATGAAACACAATTCCAAAATGAAAAGGTCTTACTAATATTTGTCAGTGACCTCTCATAAGACCCAGTGATACCATGAAACACTTCTCTGTTTAAAAAGAGTATGCTGTTCATATATTGTCAGAATTGTGAGATTATGACTAAGTTTATGTGGAAATGTTGTTGATATACAGTAAATCTGTACATCAGTGTTATGTGATGATCATTTACCTGCACTTCTCGGTAAATGATCATCATTAAATTTTAGTTTCATGTACTTTGCTTGGACCTATAATTTTTTGGATTGAATTAAATATTTTAACAGATTATATTTTGGCTAGAAACATCATGGTTATATTGGTGTTCCTAATGGAACAAATCAATGTTATTTTAAATTCATGGCATACAGAGTCTAGACGCTGCTCTTGTAGAATTAAAAAAAAAGAAAAAAAGATGCAAAACATACAAAACTCAGAAAGTCTTATTGTCTGCTCCGGAGAGTGAGAATACTTATTTAGATCCTGTTCAAAATGTAATTTGGTAGCAAAGGCAACTGCGCATTGCATATATATTTGATATAGATGTACATTTATTGTGTGATGCATGGGTTAAAGCAGCTTTAATAATCTATAAGGAGATTAAAAAAATGTGCGGTTAAGTGTCAGATGTTATTTCTACCTGAGTTCCAAGGAGATACATTTAGAAAACAAAAAACAAACAAACAATGGAACAATAATTCAGCAAAGATGTGCAAAAAAAAATAAAAAATAGCAAAATAAAATAAATTGATGTTCCAATTTAGGAGTCAAAAGCTGGACCGTACATTAAAGATAAAGTAGCACTAGGTGTCACCAGTAAATGTGCGATATTGGAATGTAATGTTACGACCATTAGCTGGTAACAGGAGGAAAAAAAGTGGAAATAATTAGAATTCACACCAGAAAACTCCTCTGCAAGCTGACAATTAACTGTCCCAGTGGGGAATCAACGGCTCTAGTGGCGTGTGAGTGTGTGTGCGTGCATCAATTACATGTGTGGAAGTGGAGGATTAATTAAGACGACGCTTCAAGTTGGCAGAGGGGAATCTTTGTGCGGACACAAGTTGAAGTATAACGAGGGCAAGTCTTTGGCTTGACTGTCACACTAACACTGATTAGTGGATTGACCCGAATCGCAAAACAAAGTTTTCTCATTGGCCTTTGGGATTAAAGTGAAAAGTGCAAGTTTATGCAACTTTTGTTGGGGGGGAAGGCAGAACTAAGTTGAAACAAATAAATAAATAAGCAAACAAAACTTGGTGCTGATTCCTGTAATTAAGTCCCACACGGCTTATTTATACTAAAACATAATTCTTCAAAGTAACAATAGTAGTAATAAATATTCAAGTTTGCTTTGCAGCCACGATGACAGATTATAATTTCACTGCGTTTTTCATCTTGACTTGGGTTTTTAATGAGGAGAAGTTTTTGGCTCATTATTATCTGCGCCACACAAACAGATAAATGGGCAGCAACAAGAGGCCATGGACTCCTTGAGGTACTGCAGCCAAAAATCCGATGCAGTTCAAAAAGCATTTTCTCTATAGACCACAACACAAAAATAAATGGCTGTAAAACAGCTGACAGGATGACTGCAATCTGAAACATGTGTCATAATAAATCTAAACCAGAAAATCCCCAGAAAAGAGTTTCTTCCCAGCGTGCTGCTATGTCTCGGTTTGTTCTGATTGGCTGACGCTTCCTGGTGTGTGACGTGAGTTACAGAGGCACGATGGGAAGTTACACTACTGCTCTACGGTGCAGCTTACATATCACAGTATCTTTTTTTTCTGTCTTACTCCGCGAGGCCAGTGTACGTAGGGGGATTGTCACTGTGATGACTTTCAGTGATGGTGACCAGAGGTTCACACGGATGAGGCACTGGCAGATAATACAAGTGGGATTTCCTGATGAACTGAACTGAACACCTCCACAAGTACACCAGGTGCCACGTGACACATGCTGATGGATGCTAATGCAGCGCCAGGTAAATAATTCTGTGAAGACTTTTTTTGAGGTGAACTGGAACCTGAAACATCCCCTGGAACTGTCATAGTGTTGCTGTTCAAAGCTGGAAGCCCTGGTTGTCTATGCTCCGACCTTTTACTCCGCCCTATCGTGTCACCTTATTCTATGACCGAGATGAGAATGAAGTGTTATGGGATGCATTTGAGAGTGAACTGTAAGGGACCATTGGGTCCATGCGTCCCTTGTCTGCTGGTGGGTGGGTGTGGCTGCTCAGGTAGTTTTGACAGGTGAACAGATGGAGTGGTATGAGGTGGTTGAAGAAGCCTATCCTCATGTCACGCTGGCAATTCATGCCAAGCACCAGGCCAGAGATTTGGGCCTCATGACGAAGTGCCTCATCTCAGTTCAAGATTGGGTGGACACAAAGGTTCCGAGGTTGTCATACTTGCTGTCGAAGATAGTTATCACATCACACATGCGACCGCCACGAATGTAAGTAGCTTACAACCACCAGTGTGAATGTGGTGTGAATGAATAATAGGTTCAATGTAAAGCGCGTTGGGTCCTTGAAGAGCACTATATTAATCCAATCCATCATTATTATTGTTATCATTATTCAACATACAGTCTGGCGAGGGCAGTATAAACACAAACCATAGACCAAGGAAGACACCACCATAGACACTTTTTGACTTCAGGTTTTGGAGCAGTCTGATAAAATTGACAGGATAAAAGTGCAGACAGTCATAAACATGGAACATTTTATATATGTATATATATATATATATATATATGTGATGATTGTGATGAGTTATATATATATATATATATATATATATATATATATATTATCAAATAAATATATATATTTGATATATACATATATATATATATATATATATATATATATATATATATATATATATATATATATATGTATATCGGAATCTGTTTCTACTATCCATGATCGAGAATTACATCAAAGAATTCCCAGTATGTATACATTACAATGTAAAGTCAAAAATTCAACCATATCAGGGCAAGTTTCCAGTTGCACTAATTGCATGGCAAGAAATCATAATAGACTACACAGATATGATTGACAGGGTCAAGGGGTTCCGATACCTCCTGGTGGCGGTGGATGCATACACTTGCTGGCAGGAGGCGGTTCCCGCAAAAGCAGAAGATTTGAAAACAATTCAAAAGTTTTTCATCAATCCACACACAATTTCCCCAGAAGAATTAGATTAGAAAATGGCACTCACTTGAAAAAAACCCTCCAAGAATTAGAGAAGGCATAATCCTTAAACATTTGTTTGGTACAGTTTATCATCCTCAATCACAAAACAAGGTGGAAAGAATTAATTAAACGCTGAAGAGCAAAATAGTAAGATTTGTGCTCACAGTGAAATGAAGTGGACACTGGCGCTGCCAATAGCCCTGATGTCAGTGAGAAGCTCAGTCAGCTCCCAGACAGGATTCACCCCCTTTGAGCTTGAGTGGGATATTCCCTTCCCTGCACCAGGAGCAGATAATCTATTGGCAAGTTCAGCACCGTTTCGGACATATACTGTAAGTCTTATTTTAAACAAACTAAAAGCGTAGTCTTAGTTTTCTATGAACAGGCAGATCCAGAAGACACAGCAACCAGTGAACCAGGGTTCCCGACAACACCTCAATCTGGCTCAATCTGATTGGCCAAATTTCTTTCCATCTAGCTAGTGCAAGGATAAACGCACTATCTATCGCAGTGTTTATAATATGTCTATCGCACATGTTGATATCGCGACATCGATAAAGTTACGATATATTGTGCAGCCCTAATTTGCATGAAGAATTGGTTTATTTTTATGTATAAAAGACTGGGTCAAGGGATAGATAGCAGTCAGACTTCATGCCCTGACAAAACACTGTTGATGTGTCGATGTTGAGCCCAGAGCTCTATATACTTGTATTCAGAATTGCATAAAGATGAGATCGGCATTCTTCTCCTAAGACTCTTCATTAAATGAACACCCGGATCGACAGCACGACACGAGAAAATAATGCGATCCAACGGGGTGTGGGGGTGAGGGTCCATGTGTTTACCGTTATTAAATTCAAAGGCAAATGAACGAATGAAGGCAGCACATGGTGCTGGTGCAGTGGGGAGGGGGTGGAAAGTTAGTTCAGTTGGCTTTTCCCACAGATGTTGTCTCAGCAACAGCGATAAGCAGGGGGGATTGTGGCCCACTGAATGAGGATTACTAGCAATGAAAGGATGGGAGATTATATCAAGAAATACCACTCAAACACACATGGCAGTCGGTCTTGACGGTCGGTCTCGACTTTGACAAGACTCAGCTCAGGCAGTTCAGACTTGCTTGTTCACACGCCAGCTAGTGAAGTTTGCGGCACAGACGGCAGGTCGACCCCGACGCTCCCTTCCAATTGGCCTGCCGCCTCACTTTGTCATTCACTTGGGCACCGAGGTGAAATTGGTGCCGGCGGACAGTTAACATTCATCGCAGAGACGTAAATGGCCCCTGAAACGTAATTAACACACGCTGGCATTTGAATCTTCATTTCGCTAATGATATGCATGGTATTAATTAGGCCTGAGCGATTAACATAACAACCGACGGACAATGTCCTGGGGTAAGAGCAGAGCAGAGTTGTTTTTCTGCCTCTCAACTCTCCCGAAAGTCACTGGCTCATTAATAAGTCTTGACAGGCAACTTTGCTGACCTTGACAAATCCAGTCTGAGATTATTTGCCAAGCACCGGAGACGGCATCAGGAAAGATAAGTTTGTAGTAGCAAAATGAGTGAAATGACCGAGAAGAAAACTTAAAGGAAGAAAGAATGGAATTAATTTAGGCCTTCCTAAATAATAAAGCTCATAAAGTTAGCAATGGGGTACGGACGCTAGATTAATGATCTCATTGCAACTCGTCTATCTTCTAAAAAGGACATTGATTGGTCCATTGACATGGGAGGTTGTCGAGTTGCACCTGTAGTGAGGTCAAATAACAACAAAGAAGTTCATAATTTGCTTGCTTCTTTTCTTTGCCGTGTCCTGCCACACTCCTGTTTAGCAGAACTTTGTGATATTCCCCATGGAAACTTAGATATTACATTTAGCAAATCAACTGCGTTGACTTTGGCCTTGAAAAAGTTCTCGTTGATGAAGAGAGTTTGACTTTTATTTTTGCATAATCTAGCAGTTTAGTGTCAGCTCGACATACATAAAGACACCGGTGTCGGTTGGTTATAGAAGAAAAATGTTTATGGTAAGTTTTTGAGTCCACAATAAGTTTCCACAGTGGCTGTAGGTGAAGCTGTTTAGTTGTCAGATGGTTGTCTGTAGGTAGTTTGTAGTTTTGTGGGCAATTCACATGTTACTTTTTACGGTGTTGAGACAAAAATCATTATTGAAAATCTTTTAAAGGAATCTCGGTAATGCTAGCCAATTAGCCCCTCTAAACCAACTCTAAACTGGCAATAAGGCTAATTAAGAGAACACAAGAACGACCCTCAAAACACAACACCAATTACATTTTTGTGAATTAACAAAAATACTGAATACTGAACAAATGTTCAGTATTCAGTACATGTGTTGACAGTAAACAGTAAATTAGCCAAATACATTTCATTAATTTCTAATGCCACACGATACATAAAACCAATATAAGTTGTGTATTTTCATCTTCTTTCAACTTTTGACGCTTAAACTCACAATATGTAGGTAGTTGCAAATTTCTTTTAATTCTCAGTTCATTATGGTCTGTCCCCTGTGCCAAACATTAGCAGCGCTAACTTAAAATATAATGAATGACTGCAGCTAATAGAGAGCTGGGGAAAATAATGAAAAAAACAAAAAACAAAACGATGCATTTAACAAAAAAAGGTGTGTTCTGAAGCTGAAGCCAGCTGGCAAAAATCTCTTCGCCGCTCTAGAATCTTCCATCAATGGGAACACCAAGGACGCGCGTCACCTTGTTCTCTATGCGCCCTATTTGCGAGGGCCTGCCCCGGGCCGGGTGTCTCGCCTCCTCCCCCGCCCCCCATGGGACCTCCCATTCGTCGGAGGGAGAAGATTGGCCACGGGGCTTGGCTCGCCTCTCTGGTGAGCCAATTTAGCCTGACCTCTCGCGTCGCCTCCCAGAAAACTGTCCTCCAATCCACCAGCTTTGTCATGGTCAAGCTGTGACAGTGGCAGGACGAGCTGGAGGGCAGTGAGGGGGGATTACCGCCTCCTGAGCAAGGATCTATACTAAGACGTGCGTGTCTCTGTAACGGGGATACAGGCCGTGGTGCCGAGGGTTCAGTCTGGGATGTAAGAAGGTCACCAGATGAATCCTCGAACCTTGTGCTGTTGCGTCGTTGAGGCTGATTTTTCTTTGGTAGACTCATCAGCATGATGATTTGCATAACCTTCAGACTCCCCTAAGATCCCAACAGTAGCTGTATCGCTCCGATTCCGACACTGAAACCCTGCTCATCAATCTTACTGACCGCCAGCAGATGGTGTTTTCAACTGGTCTTCATTTTCTAGGGGCTCCGCAGTTATTTGGCTTGGTTTGCTTTTAATGGGGTGGAATGTACGTGTTGAATTCAGCAAGATTTTTTGCCCGGTTGTGTCATTGTGCATTGTTGTGCATCATCTGGCCTTATTATGAACATTGTGCACGACAGACAGTGCCGGAGCCAGAGATTGTTTCCTTGGGGGGGTAGGAGGAGGTGGAGGGGGCTACGGTGGGGAGGTGGGGGTAAGAGTAAGATCACGACTCACCCTTAGTGGGCGGCAACAATTGGATACAAGAAATGGCTACATGACTGTTTTCATTTTTCTATGTTTTACCATAGTTTTTTGTATCTATTAAATGTTTTCAGGGTGACCTTATAACAGTAGGCCTGTCACCATTCCTGTGAATTAGAGGACAGGAAATCTTCACCAGTGATCATATTAATAGTAAATCTATATCCACTTATTTCTACTGTCCCAGAAATAGGGTTAGTGCCTTAAATTTCTTCTTTGAGTGTCTTGTTTCCACCAATGACACTATCCAGGCCAATCATAAAGTCCATTAGACATTATACATATTAAATACATAAATATATTAACACATATTTGATAAAAATATATTGTCCATCAATGAACAAAGATATGATTTGGGATGCTGTAGTGTGGAAGTGTCAGGCCTTTGGGTAAATTATCCCGCCAACGCAGGCCACCATGTAGCTCCAGACCCTGACAACAGAACACCCACAGTGAGGCCAAATCAGTATCCAGGAGGCGCTATGATTCTTCAAGTTAAGCGAGCCACAAGAATTTTTACTTGACAATCAACTTGATCAAATGGAGGAGGACGTGATTGCGACCAAGTAAATTTGCAAGGATAAGGTCTGCTGCACCAGATCCCAATGTTAACTTAGGGATGAACTGGATTTGGATGACACAAAATTTTTTGATGCTCAATACCAGCAAAACTGACGTTATTATTGTCGGCCCAAGGGAGCTTAGAGGCAAAATTTCCAATGGTCACATTAGCTTAAGAAACCTGTAAGAAACCTTGGAGTCATTTTCGATTTGACTTGACATTCAACCCTCATATTCAGAACGCAGCAAGGACAGCTTTTTTCCATTTTAGAAATATTACTAAAATTAGAAATTCTTGTCTTTCAAAGATGCAGAAAAAAATCATTCATGCTTTTGAACTTCTAGACTACATTACAGTAATTCCATATTATCAGGGTGCCCCAAATCTTCTCTTGGGACCTTCAAATTGACAAAAAATGCTGCTGCACGTCTACTAACTGGAACTAGGAGGAGGCAGCACATTAAACCAGTCTTAGCTCCCCTTTAAAGGGATTGTTGATGGGTGCAAGTGGAGCTTCTATCACTTTTTCCTCTCCACGTGAACTATTTGCATGATACTGCCGCAGTCTCTGAGTGGCTTTGGCAGGTGATGACTACAGCGCTGGGAGCCGGAGAGTGCTGTCCTGGGAGTCTTGGTGCCATTGCTTCAACTTTGCCACCAGGATCTGGACCAGGACTTGATTTAACGGCGGATCATGGACCATTGTGGACTCTTGCCCTCCCAAACTTGGACAAACACATTCTACATGTACAGCAAATACAGACGAACACACTCTACATGGACAGCAGCTGTACCACCCCACCACTCAACATTTGGGCCTATCTAGATTTTTGAATGGTTTGATGTATACGACACAAGGGCTATTTATATACATATATGAATTATTTATTCTTATATATCTACATCTATATTGTGAGAGCTTTGCTGTTAACCCTGTAGCTCACTCTGGCCTGTCTGCCACTCTGGTTCTCTCTCTCTCTCTCTGTTTCTCTCCATATTTTTTTGTATTTCCTTCTCACCCCAACTGGTCATAGGCAGATGATGGCCCTC
>CM020502.1:302500-310000 GCA_009823395.1 Thamnaconus septentrionalis | reverse complement strand
GAGCTCGGACACGGGCTACCAGCAGCAACGATACGATGAATCAGGAGCAGGGGTTGAAATCCTCCCTCCTTGCCGGTTAGACACGTATCATCCCATGAGACTTTTGCGTAGCTCAGTGCGCTCAATGCTTTGAGATTTGAAATTTGCTTGACATTTTGCGGAAATTCCGTTTGAAGCGAACCTTCACTCCAGCCCCTGCCCTCAAGAATTGACATAGCATCAGCAAAAAATATGTGACCCGTTTATCACTTAATATACGTAAGCAGCACACAATTGTCAGAGTTGTGTTCATTGTCTTTGCTGTTATTTCTTATTATAGGACTTGTTGTAATTTCTTATTATATGACTCGTTGCCTCCCCTTCAGCGTGTGCAATAGCCACCTCAGGGTTTTATGCGACTGGTTATTAATCAAAATGTCCCATCCACATGGCTGCACTGGACTGCGACAGGAAAAAATAAAAAATAAACGCCGGCATGAAGCAGCTATAATCTCTTTTTATCTCTCCTGGTCTTCGGTGTGAATCGACAATGATACGTGGCTGTGGTTCGTGTTTCAGAATCGCTGCCCTCTTGCCTGCCCATCGGCCATCCAATCCTGCCGATGGACTACATCGCCAGCTCTGTAAACAATCCGCGGTGTGCTGTTGCCTTGTAACACCCCGGCCGTGGTGGCTCCATGTTTTTTCAATCCGCATTGCTCGGCTGCACTCGAGTGACGTCAAGGACACAGAGGTTCCACGCGTGCTGCCCGCAGGACCTTGAGGAATTTGGTCCGAGCGAGCTTGCGATATCGCCGGTTCATCCGCTCCCTCCACACCTGCTGCACGTTGAGGCTTGTTAGCGCTCCAAGCGTGTAACCCCCCTAGCCAATCAGCACCTGGGCTCCTCTGCTTCGACCCACCACCTGCGTCTCGTCTGCTCCTCAGTCCAGTCTGTATTTAGATTCGGCTGTCAGCTCGCTGCACGTCAGGAGGAAGAAAGTAATACAAGAAGCATCAAGATTTTGCTGAAATAGGATCAATTAGGAGAGTAGAAAAGTAGAAAAGAAAAGAAAAATCAAACTGGGGACTTTTGATTGGACAAGAGCCATATGAGAGATTCACATACTTTATGCCACAGTTATAACTTTTATATGTTAAATCACATCAGGAAAGTTGGACGTTAAAAGGGAAGACACTGTTCCATGGTGATGGTTGTGAAGTGATTTCTAACATTATTCTACCAGCACAGACGTTTACAGTTTGGCGTAACATATATATTTTTTTTTATTATTTATAATTACTTTATAAATAATAAAACAAAAATTATCCCACTATCTAGTGGGTAAGATTGTTTTTATCGGCTGGCTAGCAGGAACCGCTGACTTGCGCAAGCCTAGCCCCAG
Organism: Thamnaconus septentrionalis; assembly: GCA_009823395.1. NCBI lineage: Eukaryota > Metazoa > Chordata > Actinopteri > Tetraodontiformes > Monacanthidae > Thamnaconus > Thamnaconus septentrionalis. Next base: position 308,615 of record CM020502.1, on the reverse strand, counting down.
GAAACTCTACTAAACTAGAAGGACCAGATGAAATTTGTTGAAACAGGCCCCACTGATCAATAGCACACTGGCTAACTTGGAAATGAGGTCTTACATTCCCTCAAGAAGCTCATATTCAGTTCACCCGAAGGTTCATCACTAGACTAAATATCTCTTTGTGACGTCAGTGGCCTTGCTTTGTCAGGTGACCACTGGTGATTTCCGGGTGATGTGCAGAGCTACATATTCAAATTTAAATGTTCTTATTTAAAGATTTTTTATTTTTTTTATTTTTTTTATTTGAAAGAAGAAACTGAGAGGGGATGAGAGCTGAACAACTAAAAACAAGGAAGAAATTTGAATAAAAAGGAGACCACCTGTCAAATCCTCGGAGGAAGGGGGGAAAAAGTTCAGGCCGTACATATGGTGTTGTGTGGCTGCCTTGTATTGTTGGTTCTTAATTTTCAGTATGTTTTTTGTTTTTTTTTTTTTTTTTCAAGCTAATCACCCAGCAGTCGGTCACAAGAGGAGAAAAAGCCCCTCCCTGTCACTGAGTCTTGGCCTATTGATTGCCTTCCTCCCTCTCTCTGCCACATTCATCTCCTGTCTGTCTCTTGGTCAGCAAAGCATGCAGACTTTTTTTTCCTTTTCTTTTTTTCACTAAGGTGCAGCAGAAAATATTTTCCATTTTACAAATTGACATTTGTGTTTTTGCCCTTTGTTTTGTATAACACAAATGGCGGCCACCTTTGCCAGCTAATTTTGGACATTGGCTTTTTTTCTTTGTGAGAAGAGTCTTCAGTTCCTTGATAATCTACTATTTTGGCTGATTGAATTTATGCTGCCGTGTCAAAGAGGACAAACTTACTCTGTCCACCTCATCACGATATGACGGCTGTAAAGCATAAAATGTCATTGCTCATTGAACGCTGCCTGCAGGAGTCAACGCCACCAGATTTTTTTTATTTATAATTCTGTTAGGTCCTAAATTCAGAAATCCTCCCCCATCTCAAAATGCAGTCCTCTTAGTTTTAGTGAGCGTTGAAATGCAGTCAACAGAGTATTGTAATCTGCAGAGGCTCTGCAGAAGCTGCAGATAAATCTGTGCAATAAATAGACAAGAACATTAATGTGGGGGGATGGTGAAATGTTTTTTTTTTGTTTTTTTTTATTCTTCGTTCCGGTATATCTTCACAGATATTTGTGAGCGGTACTATGTCTGGGTTTTTTTTTTTATGCCTTTCCATAAAGTGTGGGAAATTTGCCATTTGTGATATCAAAAGGGGCACAGACACGCCACTCACCGAATCAGCCTCGGATTACATCCCTCTGGACAAGAGAAAGCTTGAGTAGGAGGCTGTAAACACAGGGCTAAACATGCATACATTCTGAATTTCTGTTTGTTTTTTAGATAATTAAATACTGCCCACTACTCAACTGGGGGGAAACTAATAAAGTGGAGCTGGGTCAGAAGGTGCGTTGATACTTTTGGTGCTCAATTACCCGATGTTATATTAAGTTAATTTAGCTTCATTAAGTCCACTCAGTCGTTTTGACCACACACAGTTTTGCCTCCGCCGTGTGTGTTTTTTGTTTTTTTCAGACCCTCTGTGTCTTTGTCCACCATGTCGTCCAGCCAGCATGCGCTCTTCCTGCCCACCAAGTCGGGCCTTTTACCACCTGGCTTCTTGTTTCTTCCCGAAGCAGCCGGCTAACTCACCCCGTTAGCCAGGTAAACAAACTGGCACAGAGGAAGACGGGGGGTGGCTAATACAAATGAGACCACAGATGCACATCTTCACTTCGCTGCAGCGGGCCAGTTTTCTGCAGCTGGTATATAGTTTGTTCTCCTTTTTTTTTTCCACAAGCAAAAAATTAGTTAATGACGCCTTTTTGCAAAAACAAGTAATACGCCCTTGTGGCCGTCAGAAAAACTGAAGACTGGGGGATGAAAAAGCCAGATTCACCAGAGGTCTGACTCACCCTTCTGCCGTGGATAAAATGCCGGCTAGACTGTCCGATAACGCACATAATTGTGAACATTTCTGATATGTCGCCGCGCCGCAATCTCTCTGTAATGACATTTTCTCAACAGCGAGAGCGGATTCCGGTCTGTGCAGGAACACCCGGGAGAATGACATCGGGCGTTTCCATAAAACGTTGCGTGAATTTACAGCAAACTTCCGGATACTGGATACGATAATGGCTGTTTTATGTTAAGCTAAACAGCTGAAAAAGTTGGCTCCACTCTCATCGCCAGAAGAATTGAGAGAACGTAGCTGCTGCTGTCGACCTCACTAATTGACTTTAGTCTTGTTGACTTTCAAATTCTGGATCGGACTTGAAGACGCGATACCTCGCTCTGGACGACGACGGAGCAAATCACAGCCAGCTAGCTGACGCGATTACCTACCATTAGCATAAAGAATTACCTGCAATGCAGGTGCAGCAATGAAGAGAGAAAGGGAGGATTATGGAGAAAAGAGGCTCTTTTCATAGAAGGAGAACATGCGCAGCTAAGTAGAGCAGGTTTAGGACCAGTTTAATGATTCTTTTGAAGGGCCGAGTCAATTCTTTGACTCAAGCTGAGTCATTGTCTGGCTTTTTCTTGTACTTTTGCACACTGAGGTCGGACCTTTTATAATTTGATGGCTTGGGTACAGGAGCAATACAAAAGGTGTCCGCTGGACCTTCAGGGAGAATTGTGATAGGATAAATCGGCAACATCGCTGAGCTCATCAGCTAGGATCCATTGACTGCGTCCATTGTTTAGAGATGCCTTCCGGTTTCTTCTTTGCATTGACTTTGACTCAAACTTGGGAGACGGAAACTGCTCTTTTTCCAAACCCCCTCACCTGGGTGTGTCAACGCGTTCGACTCTTATTGTCTGTCGTCGGACTTTTGTTAGCGGTGACGTCGGGAAGTCAAGCCATCAGATCTTGCTTGTGTCAAGCCAATTAGCCGGCTGACGCGTCTCTGACGTTGTTTCAATGTTCTATTTCTGTTAACTGTGAAAAATGTCAGTGAAGCCAAGCATCTGAAGCTTCTTCTAAAAATCCCAATAATTTTAATCTGCACTGTTTAAATAAGAAGGATTGTGCGGCAGGATGAAGCAAGAAGAAAACAAGCCAAAAGGCAGCTGTTTGGCCTCAATGTATTTTTCAGATGGCTGCAGCTGTTACTCAATAGAAGGAAAAATATATATAATCTGTCTGCTTCCTGGTGTGTTTTAAAGGTTCTGGGTCCAGTGTTCAGCCCACATATACATGAACAAAAGTGGATAATCGCAGTAGAATAAAAGTCATTTGGTTTTCTTACCCTTAGAACCATTCTTATTTATATATAAGTATATGCATTGGGCAAGGGTTCCCAGTCAGTTGCCATCTTGCACCACCATATTTCTAAGGAAGCCATGTGGACAATCCAACCTGCCTGACAATGCGTTTCGCAATTAGGGTGAACGCTCGCGTCCTCAAAGAAACTAACAAAGAATAAAGTAGACAGGGTATGTGTGCGCAGACCGCCTTAGTGCACTGGCAAGATCTGGGAGGGAGGGTGTGAGGATGAGCGGTGCAATCTAAAATGTAACCATTTGATGTAATTTCTTCTCAAAATTTAAAAAATATTACACACTTCCTGCAGCAGTAAAGGAGATATTGCAGTAGCATTGCAACTTAAGCCTCTTCTCCACTAAAATTAGGGTGTTGAACGCGGGACGACGCACAATCGATCGTCATTTAGTCCCTTCTCCATTGACCAAAACCACAGGAGTCTCAACCCCCTCTGCTTTCACCGCTGCATGTCTGCTGACGTTATCGCACTGAGATCATGTAGATAAAGTGAGCCAGAATTCAGGAGTCCGGCGGTGGCCAGTGTTCTTTGTTGTTAGGCACTTGGCTGTAGAATCATTCCGCGATTAGCTGCGGAGCGATGGTGTCGTTCATGCCAGACTTGAAGCAAGCCGATCGGAGCCGAGCCGATCGGAGTCGATTTCAACCCGGGTCCCTTGCCAGGTTGTTTGATGCGTTTTGACGCATTTCAGCGTGGCTCGGTGAGCCTGCTCCACTGCCACTTGGGGGCTTTAGAGTACCATGAAAATCAAGTTTTGAGTTCAGCACATTCAGCGAATGCATTGATCCACGTCACTTAGAGCAGTGTTTCCCAACTTTTTTTGAGCCATGAAACATATTTTACATACGAAAAATCACATGGCACATCACCAAATTCATGTGTCAAAAATGTATTTGGTGGAAAAGAAAGAAACTGTACTCTCAATTTACTGATTCAATGTGAAATCTGGCCCTGTTCGGTTGAAAACAAAGCTGATATTCTTACAGGAACTGAGGAGAGATACACACGAAGATCTCCTTCAACTGCTCTGAGTCGTTCTCCTTTTTTTGGTCTTTATTACAGTCATGCTTGAAAAGCCCAGCTCACATACAGTAGATATTTTGTGGAGAAAGGGAGCAGAGCTGAAATAGCTCTGTTTGCCAGAATGGGGAACTCCTCAGCAACAGTCACCTAAAACCTGTCCAAAGGTAGATCAGCAAAGCTCAGTTTTAGACCACAATTTTGTCTTAGTTTAGTTATTTCCTCCTGCTCCTGCAAAGTCATGTCTTTTCCAACTGCAATTGAGCTGTATGGGTTCCTAACCCAGTCAAGGCAATCAGTGGAAATTGAAGGGGAATAACATGAAAGCTTCTGCTCCAGAGATGCAGATGTTTACGTATTGTCTCACACAGTGAAGCGCTATTGACACCCTGCCATTTCTGGGTGTGTGGGAACATTTCAAGATTGGCGCTTTCCACATGTTGTCGCCAGAGCTTGCACCTTTGAACGAAATCTGAATATTTTATCTGTACTTGTGAGCAGGTTTTCATGTCGGCCTTGCATTTTTTGTGTCCAGGTCATTTAAATGTTGAAATTTATCTGCCAAATATGCCAGTCTTGCTCACCACTCATCACTTGAAAGCAACTTAGCATCATCACACTTCTCATTTGTCAAAAGCAAAGTTCCTCCCACAGCTTATACACACGGGCTAAAACCTTGCCACGGGGCAGCCACCGGACATAGTTGTACATCAGCAGAGTGAACAGGAGGCCCTGTGTTGAGCCAGTCCTTAGGGTGATGGGGGAGGACGGTGTTGTGGTTCCTCACGGTCTGAGGTCTGTTGGTCAGGAAGCCCAGGACCCAATTCCCCAGTGTGGGGCTCAGTCCAAGGGAGAAGAGCTTCTGCGCAAGGGTCTGTGGGATGCTGGTGTTGAGGGCATAGGAGAAATCCAGGAAGAACAGGCGGGCGGAGGAGTTCTTGCTCTGTGAGGGTTGTGTGGACCACTGATGAAATGGCATCATCAGTGGAGCGGTTTTTCCTGTAGGCATATTTATGGGGGTCCACAGTGACGTCGATGGAGTCCTTGATATGGGTCATGACCAGCCTCTCGAAGCAATTCATGACTACCAGGGTTAAGGCAATGGGTCTATCACGATAGGTCTGTCACTGTGGAGCACTCGGGGACGGGGGCAATGACAGACTTTAGGCAGGTGGGGATAGTTGAAAGTGCCAGTAGGGTGTTGATAGGGTGTAGATGTATATATAACTTTCATTGTATTGTCTTGAGCTTGCCTTTTTTTGCTTTCTTCTCACCACTTGGGCCTTCATCTGGGTCAGAATGTTCCTCAGTACCAGAGGGTCCTGATTGAGTATTTTTTCTTTTTAAATATTTATCCAACGCATATCACTACCGCTGTCTCACTCGAAGCCTCACTTACTCTGCTGTTTGAGCCACAGCAGGTAGATACACAGGTTAATTCACTACCTGTTGCCATTTAGTGGAAGAGCATTTAATTGTTCTGCCTGTCACTGCATGCTTCCCCTGTATAGATGTACAAAGACACATTATTTGCATTGAATAAATAATATTTGGACCAGTTGGGTGAAATCGGCCATTTTTTCACGGCACATCTGATCATCTCTCACGGTACACTAGAGTGCCGCGGCACAGTGGTTGCAAAACACTGACTTAGAGGAAGTGCCGATGAGCCCCTGGTAGGGGGCTCTCCTCTGGGGCACATTAAGTGATTTTTGTGACTTGCATCACTACAACAGGTGTGTTTAAACTCTGCAGGTTCTTGTAG